>VWZV01015487.1:31265-362261 GCA_013397155.1 Irena cyanogastra
GGGCCGGGGCTGCGCGGGCTCGTGCGCTGCGCTCCGGCCGCTGCGGCGATCCGGCCACAGCGCCCCCCCGCGGCCCGGCGGCCTCCAGCGGCGCAGGACGCGCGCAGGGCCCGGTCCCCGGCCCCGGAATGGCCTCGAGAAAGGCCCCGCGAACGGCCCCGCCCGGGCACTGCCAGGCGTTTTGTGGTGGAGTTCAAGGAAAAGCAGGAGGAGGAGCGGGCAGTGCGCACCCAGGCAGCCCCCGGGACACCGCACAGCCGCCGGGGGGAGCGATGTTAGTGATAGCTCCTTCCAGTACCTGCAGTACCTGCCAGGAAAGATGGGGCAAGACTATTTACAGGAGTTCGTAGTGACGGAACAAGGAGGAGAGGGGTCAAATTGAAAGAGAGCAGGTTTAGCTGAGACATTACGAAGAAATTGGTTACTGTGAGGGTGCTGAGCCACTGGCACAGGCTGCCCAGAGAAGCTGTGCATGCCCCATTTCCGGAGGTGTTCGAGGCCGGGCTGGATGAGCTCCGAGCAGCCTGGTCTAGCGGGAGCTGTCCCTGCCCACGGCAGGGGCACTGGCGCTAGATGATTTTCAAGCTCCGTTCCAACCCAAACTATTCTATGATTCTGTGAATCAGAGGGTAGGAAGGCGAGGAAGGCTGATAGCAGGAGCTGTGGTATACCAGCCCCCCTTTCTGTCTTTGCAGAGTTTCTGGAGGCTTACAAATTATCCAGTTTACTTGTAAATAAATTAAAAAATGTTTTTAGACAGGCAGCACAAACCTTTGCGTGAACAAAGGGCCACAGCTAGGCACACTTCTGATCCCAGGTGTGAATTTCACTTAGGAAATCACAGTACTCTTGCCCTATATCCATTACCAAACCTCTGCACGTTTTCTAATGCCTTTCTTTTGGTACACTTAGCGAAACCTCTGGTTACATTCCTCACAAATCCTCTATCACAATTACTGTAATTTTTTGTAGACTATGCTACCTTTGAAAATCTTCCATCTTTTCCAGGTTGCAAGGTTAAAAAGAATCACAGCTGGAAGCTTCCAGGTTGTATGAGCTGCTAAAACACAGGCCTGCTGTTTATGGAGTGCCTCTGCATATACTATTATGTTTCAAATATTTACAAAGTACATTAATTATCCAATATGCCCATATTTTCAGTGTCCAGAGCAATGCAGGCATTGTCAGTGTTATTTAGCAGCCTCCTGTTAAGTGGTACTTTAAAGTCGATTGCAATCCCACGGGGTACTGAAACACAATATCCTTGCACCGTGCTCGTTTTATGTTACATCAGGTCTATAAGCACTGGCTGAACACGAGTTTTTCCTTTGTCTCCATATTTACCTTCCTCAATGTGCTGCAATGTTGGGACACTTGCTTTTTACAAACCCTTTCTGGCTGGCAAAGCACACTCACTGTGCTGTGAAGGTAGTTCAGAGTTAGTGATGAACAAGCAATGACTTTCGTAACTGGTCAGAACAAATGATTACACAAAACAGCCCTTTAAGATGTTTGAAAGTTTATTCATAGTAGAAATTTCAATTTCTTTTGAAGACTACAAAACCTGCCATTAGACAGGAAAACAGGCAATGATACTTTCCAAAACTGTTCATAGTTACATCTGGAACAGTTTAAATTACACATTAATAGCATGATTGGAACATCTCTTAGATCAGACTCTGAATAAAACAATCATTAAAGTATTCAGTACAATTAATTATTTTTTTAAACTAGCATTTCAGTTCTATGACAGCAGTGCCAAGCATCTAACAGATGCTATTGTAATGGTCTAGAACAAGGTACAATACCACTGATTTCCTGGAACAGTACCCTAGACTCACTTACTTGCCATGCTGAGAAAACTAGTATAAAGTATGATTGTATAGAATCGTAGAAAAATATTTTATCTGTGATTTTGTAATTTTTTAAAAATTGTTTAAGTAGACTTCCCCCCCCAACTAGGTTGCAAAATAATTACATCCCTCATAAGTACACCTTCCCTTTGATTAGGTCAAGAGTATCAAGATAAAGCTAATCATTTACATCATTTTCATAAGTGAAAATTCATCTATTAACCACTGCTGCTTAGTAAGGGCCAGCACACTTTGAATCCTTTCCTTCCAGTAATAGAAAAGCACAGCTTTAGTTGGTAACACCACATTTACAAAAGCAAAACACACACATACACGCAAATCCCAGACACGTAAATCTATTTTCTTATGGCCTTGTCTCTTCAGAAAAATTTTTAAACTATTTTCTTGAAAAACTCCTTTTAAGTTTTAGTCAATGGTATAGTGATTACGAACACAGAACTTTGCCATTATTGGACATAGATGGCATTTAATGGGTATTGCAACTACACTCTTCCCTCTGTTCCCTCATGCTCTCAAGCACAGTAAATGGTAATTTCACACTAAAAAAATTAAAAACAAACCATGGTCAACACATAGAAAATTCACCTGTATCTGCATTCTCTTTTTTTTATCCTCTATGACTCTGAGTCACTTGCTATGCTTTGCAGACCAAGCAGCAGTCCAGCAATGAATGTACAGAGTGTGTCATAAACTCACATTCTAACAGAAAGGTGCTGAGACTCAGAGAAGCATTATGTGGATTTCTTTATAGGTTATAACAACTGCAGCTATAAAACATAAAAAAGTGAAAGTAATGAACATGGATCCAAACCAAGAAGAAAGGTACATAAACCATGCCTGACCTGTAAAATACACCTCCCTGATTAGGCAGGTCCTTTATACCTTGGTTTAGAAAGTAACTTAAAAATACAGTGGAGCTAGACTTCAACATATTCAGCTTAAGGTGTGCTAAATTTTCCGTTTTGCTACAATTTAAAATGTTCATACTCTGCTGATATATATACATGACTTAATAGCAACATTTGTAAAGTATAGACTAAATTAACAGCTCACTTGAGAGTGTAGATATGTAAAATGCAGGACTTTGCTTCACTATCGGGCTAATGAGCTTCAGGACCACAAAATAAGGCTACAATAAAACTACTGAAAGTATTTTTATATTATTTTAATATGGATATTGCCAATAGTGAGGCAGCTTAACACTTCCTCTTTTTGGTCTGTTCTTTGCCAGGTACCTATATACATACACTGAACAGAGTAGGAACTCCTTCCTGAAGTGAAATGTTATTACTGACACATTGGCAAGTACTGCCATCCTTTTCTTTCAACAGCATGGACATAATTTGGTTGACTAGATATGACAATCTTCTAATTAACACCTCAAAAGTCACCAGAAGGTACAATTTCTAGATTTTGAGAAGCCTGACTTAAAATTGCTCACAGAGCTGAAAAATAAATTTTTGTAAGAGGTAAGGTTATACTAAATTCATCTGGAACTGCTGACACTGTAAAAAAAATTAAGATGGCCTTTTTCTAATTAAGATGGCCTCCATTTAAAAATGTTTCTTGAAGGAAGGGTAGATGCATCTGTGCAACTAAAGGGAACTTCAATGCCAGAGCACCAAGTAAGGGAAAAATACTGTTTGCTTGGGAAGAGCTGTGTTTTCAAATTTCTGAGAGCTAGGCTAATTTAAGAATCCTTGTTTATAAAACCGGTTTCTTCACAATTATATAATGGATTAAATATTTAGCAAAATTTTAAGGGCAATAGAAGTGGGATCCTTTGCAAATCTAGCAAAGGAAGCTTCCCCAAAGAACTCAGAAATTCTGGCAGAAGAAACACTCATTCAGAGCAAATCTGTGGTGTCTTAAGATGATTTTTTCTTCCAACAAACCACTGATGACTTCAGGGAAATAAGCCAATTAATCACCATAAAAGAAATTTAATACCACTAAGTCAAGAAAATACCTCCTTATGCAAAACACAAAATTGCATTGTTCACCAACAGCCACTCATCTGGATCCGTATTTTATTAAAGCTAGAATTCCCAATAGTCATTTTCATATCTGGAAGGACTTTACATAGCCTATAATTTTGGTGGAATGGCTCACTGTATTCAAACACATTCCAGCGCCCTTTCTCATTTGGCAAATTTAATCTTTTCAAGACATGCCATCAAGGTGAGCCTTTAATTACTTTAGATACCAAGAGTATTAAAAGCTTATATCAGTATTTAAAGTGAGTCTTCCACCCTCATTACAAACTCACTTCCATCTGCAGGAACGTTCCCTCTGAATGGCGTCATCTTATCTGACTGGGATGACACTATTTTCATGGTAAATTAGAATGACCCTTTTCTAACTAAACAAATCTTTATGACTTGCATCTCATTTTGCTTTTGAAGTCAAATCAGAAAGTAACTGGCATTAGATCCATCAGTTTTGTAACTGCAATGAATGCAGTTTAAACCTACTCTTTGCAGGCTGCTGCTTATTAGCGACCAGTATATTTTGCTTTATCTTCAAATGTTGCCTTTCTTCTGTAATGTCAACATTCATTCATTGAACAATTCCTCTGCAGCTTAAACAAAAGTCATAGAATACAGATAAAATATTAACAATGGATTATAAGAATAAACCACATAGAAATGTCCTCTATCAGAAAGTATTTAACAATAATTCCTGAGTCCAGAGATTACATGGGAGAGACTAAAAGGGAGGGGAGGGGTAACGAAGACAGTGAAATATGGAGCAAGTTCCTCTGGGTTATATCACCTATAAGATATATAGTATGGTGAGAGATTCACTGTTTAAATTTCATAACATGATATGTGGCATCAAAACACAGAAATGTAGAAAAGACATAGGCAAGGAAAACTACTTATCCATAGTATTACATTCAATAGCTGTTTAACAGTCAGGCTTCTTTTAGAGTTGTCCAACAATACTGATTAATCCAGGTGAACTGTTTAATCAGACTTACTTGTCATAATGATTAATAATATGTAAGTAAAACAAGGCATGTATACATTAAAGAAAACAGCACAGAAATGTACTGCTTGTGAACTGTTTACAAAAACATACAAAATGTTGGATGGCACAATGTATAGTGCTAATATAAACAGATTGTTTAAGCTAAGTGCTTAACATAAACTGTCCATCTCGACCTGTAACAAAGAATATTTTAGGGGACAAAAAAATATTCCTTATAAAAATAATGCTATGTGGTGCAGAGTGCTTTATTCAGTGTATTTTTGACAGAGGTGGCATTTGTAATTCTTCTGGTTTACTCAGTCGCGAACACGATCATTTTCATTGTTTCCACTTGTCACTCCATTTGCAGCTCCAGTAAGATCAGTAACTTGCCATCAACAGTTTAAAGCGAGAGTAGATGAAAGCAGTAGCAGCAGCAGGAGCAGCAGCATTATAGGTACCAGCTGGGACAGAGTGTGCTTGCAGGTATCTGTCAGATATGTGCTACCTGTCGCCATGATTTGTGCTATCATCTTATGCCATGGTACCAAGTGTCTGGTTGAGGTCATTTCACAGGGCTGTTGAGGTAATCTTTTTAATACCTCTCCTCTGAGCAAGAGTGGAACGACCAACTGGCTCCAAAACTGGTGACTGATTACGATTCAAAGCGGAGTAAGTTGCTGCCATTGCACCCTGTGGAGTAGAGGGGAAAAGAACAGTAAGAGTATGTTGTGACTAACGCATGCGCTACAGCAGTGCTAAATGCCAGAAACTCTGAACAAGTTTTAACTTTCGGTCTATTTTCATCTACAAAACAGAAACATACTACTGCATTACTCAAGTCCTAGCAGTGTTAGGAGTGAGTGTTTGTTAGGGTAATAAATAGTTTTACATTGCTTAGAGTCAAACCCAGAAGGTATAAGCTAGGTTGACAAATTAAGTTCTATCACTATGTTGTGTGAAAGAGTTGGGGAATGAAATCCCATTGGTAGACTGCTTATCACTTATACAACCATTTCAGTTTCCAACAAAAATATTTAAAAATCATCCACATTATTCAGCACATAAATTTTATTTTAAAAAATATAGAAAGTTGTGAGCTGTGGGATCAGAACCCCTCCACGTCCCACTTGTGTTTTTGGATGCTAGAAATTTTTAATAGCTGACTCAGAGAGAATGTTAATTTATATTCTTCAGATCCCTTTTATGTTGCACAAGAGATTCTTGAAAACAGGACTGAAAACAAGGTTGAATACAAAAGTAGAATTTAATTGTTTTTGATTTTCCTTTGCTTGTTCAAAGTGAAAAAGTTGCAGGTTGTTTCAGACTGAGTGCAGAAGTGTGATACCATAATAATTAACACTGCCCTTTTGACTTCTCTTCAGATTTTACTGTGATCACAAAGTATTCTGTTTTCCTTCAGTTACTGGCAAGTACCCTCCTCTGAAACTGTAAAGTTAGCAAATGATTTTACAGCTCCCCTACAGTCACCTGACATTTTTCACTGAGAAGACTGATTTAGGTTGGCTGCTGAAAGCACTTAAGTCTTCCAGTGTAAGTAAGCCCAACAGATTTCAAATACAAGAAAATTAAAATTTTTTTCAAAGGTATTTGATTTATCACCTGTAAGTGGTTTCACATTAAATCCTATTACATATTACAAGTTCATTTTATGGCTTGCTGCAACATCTAGTCGTAAGAACTTTTTCACAGTATTTAGAGGAGACACATGCTACCCCCTAACTTTAAAAACAAAACCCCTTTTGTTTACACTAATTTTGGCTAAACAGCAAGCTGAAAAAATATCTACTTACCTTCACTAAATGGGGAGCATCCTGCCTGTTCAGCTGGTATTGAGGCAACTGGTCACAGTGAACTATCCAGGGATGACTGAGAACTTGGGCTGCAGTCAGTCTTTGATGAGGGTCAACATGAAGCATTTTTGAAACAAGGTCCTGTCAATGAAGGTCAATGGAAATAACAGCAGAACTTCAACTTTAAAACAAATTAATAGTTCAAAACTATAAAAGAAGATTCTAGAGGTATAAAAATATGTTCATAATATCAGTTTAAAACAAATGAAAAACCACCCAGCAATGCTAACAGTGTATCTCTTAATTATGTGACTTAACAGACATTTGGTAACACAAAAGGAAGGTATCCAATTAAATGTGGAAAATTTTAGCATTTTAAGCATCCATATAGAAGGAGCATAAAGGATATTGCACACTGAGGTTCAGAGTCTATTTGGTGTCAAAAATAGAATTCTTAAAAATGTAATATTTCATTGGTTTTCATTATCATGACTTAGACTATCTGTACGATTTTTGAATGTCATGCTTCCACATGAAGTTTTATCAAAGCACTTCTCATCACGGATAATTGTGTGTGTGAATACTGATAAAACACAATGTATTTCTAAGGACAGCTGTTAACTGCTACAGTGTAAGTCACACCTGTTCTTTCCTCCTACATGCAAGTGACTGCTGAAACATGAACAGATGAAAAACAGCAAACAAAATTCTAGGCGCATGAGATTAGATCAGTATTTTAATATAACAATGAATGGAACTTAGCCAGTCATCTATGCTATATACATTATAATGAACGATGTTACATTGCAATCCATCTCCGATCCCCCAAGAGACAAAGCAAATTTACTTGCCTTAGCTGTGTCTGAAACACTGTTCCAATAACCACCGCTGAGGGAGAACTTTCCACTTCCTATTCGGGCCAAAATCTCCTCTGGGGTGTCATCAGGACCATTTGCAAAAGGAGTGTAGCTATTTAACCAACCAAATTCAATGTTAGTAACTTCCATAACCCAGGCCTCAGTAAGTATTATAAATCTGATTGCAAGTTCAACATAATTATAGGCAACAAATAGTCAAATAGTTGTAAAAATAATTGATACTTAATAAGTGGAAATACATGGCACTGACTATAGATCCGTTCTTATTGTATGTATTTCTGCATGTATTTCCTCTGTATCTGGTCTGAAAAACGGATTTTTCCTACAGCAGTTCAAATACTGGTGGTTCCTGAATTACAGAAAGTATTCCTTAAGCTTTCATATTCTAGTGAAGTACTAAACCAATCCATTCTGTTGTAAATCTAAATGTCTGAGAAAGAATAAATGCTGCCAGAGGAAGAAAGGTGCACCAGTTTTCCTTGCTTGACTATACCTACTCTTGCTGCTATCAGACTGCCCCCAACCAAAAAAAAGATATACTTAAAACCAAGTATGTTTGTTGCTTATTTATTTTAAAATACAAAAATCTTTGATGATGTTAACTCTTAACCAAAGTGGCAATCTGAATAACCTAGCATAAAAAGATAGTTGCTATTGCATCTGCTAAATAGATTTTATTTTGAACTTCTGGTACTATAGTTGAATTCCTTATCTTTTATACAATTCATTTCTGTGGCACATACAAATGCCTTTCTACTGCATTAATTATATTCTAACTGCATCACTTCAAATATTCAGTGGCTGGACTTTGCACACAAACATGCTTTAATGCATTGCAATTGTATCTGCAACATGTATTTTCTTCAATATATATGCTGCTTAATGTGTCTTTAAATTTTCACATGAAACAATAAATTCTTAGTGCAAAATCACCTTTAAGTAGAAATTAAAAACCTAAAATAGAGAAGACATTAGAAGCAAAGACTTTTTCACATCAGTCCCTGCAAACTTGGAATTTACTAAAGGCAAAGCATATTCTCAACCTCAAAGTTGTGATTGATCAGTGCTCTGACAGAAACATCTGCAACAGTGGGCCTACATTTAATACTGGTTTTGTTTGCATTGGTTTGGTATTCTACAGCACAGCAAATGATAATCACCCTTACCCAGTGAGCATGGTATAAAGTAGAACACCAAGGCTCCATATGTCACATGCAGCATCATAACCTTGCCTCTTTAAAACCTGAGGGAGACNNNNGACAAATATTTTTTCTGAAAGAGATGCTTTGATTATGCTATAAAAGAGGTAAAATTTCAAATTTTTACTGTTTACAGAGTGATTCTACTTGTTACACAAGAACAACAAAAAAAATCTGGCTAGCAAAAAAATCCCAGTAAAAGATATTAAGGCATATAAACTATCCTGGGTTTTACCTCTGGTGCAACAAAATTTGCTGTGTAACATGGAGTCATCAGAAGACCATTTTCCGCTCGCAGTTGTTTTGCAAAGCCAAAGTCACAAATTCGAATTGATTCTGGATTACCAGATTCATCAACATAGAGAATATTGCTAGGCTTCAGGTCTCTGTGAACAACCTAAAAAAAAATACAATAAGCTAAACACATTAAAAGCTTTTTATTATAATTAGCAATTCTGCTGCTTAATTTTAAGTCAGTGTGCTCAGTTTCCAGAGTTCCAGCTTCCACCATCAGCTGCAGTGTTTTGATGCTCCGTGGTGTCTGGAGCATGAGAATTCTAACTTGGAAACTCTAACTACAAAACCCTCTCCAGACATCTCCGCCCCCCTAATTTATTTGTACAGACAATTCCAGATGTTTCTTCTGATGGTTGAATCTTTTCTTTTTAACATGCATAACTACCAGGCTCTTTAATCAGAACCTCTGGTTTCTAATATGTTTTGGAGTCAGAGGTGCACATAGCTGCTGATGTGCCACCTTGTAATGTAACCACAGACTAGTTACTGCTGAAGTAACTCTGTATTCCATTCTCTTCATTCAGTCTGAATTAATCCCTTTACTTAAAGCCTGAGTAAGAAGGAATTTTAATAATTAAAAAAAAAAAAACCAAAACAATGAAGTATCAAAGAGATATTCTCCAGATAGCAAAAAAAGGGCTGTACTGGTTCCCAAGTGTCTGCTTTTGCAGAGGCTTGAGATGTAAAATGCTTACAATACTGGTGAAGCTACCAAAGTTCTGGCAGCTAAGTTACATCAAGCCTTAACAACACCTGGAAGGAACAAGGACAGTCTTTGAAATCAGATGACCTGCTATATTTTCTTCACAAGACTAGTTAGTCTATAGCCTCCAGAGACTTTGCTCTCTGTAAAGAAGAGGGTATATACCACTGTAAGACAGAAGAGTGGATCTAAGTGTTCTCCTTAAAATATTGAAGTAGAACTTTATCTTCCTTGTTGTGCTATGTGTTTTATTAATACTAAACACAGCTTTTCATGGTTAAATTTAAATGGAAGAGATTGTGAAATATTTCATAAAAGTAATCACATTAGAACAAGAAGATACCCCCAGACTTCTGCAAGTTAGTGATGTCTAGAAATCAGAAGCTCAACACACTCATCCAAACCTAACAGGGTTTCAGGAAAGCAATATGAGACCAAGCAGTAAGAGTGCAGAGGGTTGGACACATTGCAAAGGCATTTAACACATTAAGTCTTTTTAGCAGAGACTTCTTCAGCATGCAAATCCCATGCAATTCTCAGGTTTAACAAACCAAGTACCTAAAATTATGGAAATAAGCACATTGTAAGCCGAAATATACAAATGATATTAAAGAATTTTACTTGGAACAGTAGGTATTAAGAGGAACATCCTGGCTTGAGATGTCAGCATATGAGAGAACCAGTTCCTGATTGCCCTTGTTTTTAACCTTTTTCCCTAATAATGAGTGAAACAACCTTTACTGTTCCAAGACGCAAATAAAAAAAACCCCAGTTTTATTCTTGTTGATGTTTTTTTTTAGAATCTTTTTGAAAGATTCTAAAAGGGCTAGAAAGAAGTGAGCAATGGAAGCAGCACAGAGCTGGGGATTTGGCAGTTTCCAGAACAGTCTGCTTGAGGTGTATGCTTTTTTTGGAAGAAGGGGAAGCAAAGGCTCAAGTAGGAGGATGAGTAAGTGTAACAGTCTAGTTCAATTTAAAACACTACTTCCCAAGCAATCAAAATGTTTATGTCAAAGAATAAGTGAAACACCTTCCTATGTTAAGCCGTTGACCCAAAGGCAAATTTAAAAAATATTTTAAAATATAATGTTTTTTAAAAAAACTCCCAGATTGTTTAGATTATGTTGGTATTTTGTATAGAAATAACACTTTATTTTAGCGCAACAGAATTGAGCAAAATAACATGCAGGAACTTTTAGTTTTTTATTTCTTAGCATTGTGCTTTTGACCAGCAGTCTCAAGAAGCATTCCCAAGTCTGCTGCTCCAAGATGGCATGACACTTCTTGTTTATCTGTTTTATGATGTCTCTTGTACCCATGCTTAATCACTGTATGTTGGCCCTAATACTTTTAGAATGCTTTGGGTGAGCTTTGGAAGCACTACTTATCCTGAGGATTTCATTCCTTGCTTAGCTAGTTTCTCAGTTCAAAGTATCTTATGAATGTCCATGAGGAAACTCTTCTTGGGAAGGGTTGTGGAGACTGCACACAGATGCAGAGACTGTCAAACCATATTATTACCTAATACCATATTCAAATAAGCTCCTCCAGTGTCCAAAGGAGTTTCAACAGGAAAATCCACTGAAGATATGAGGGACTCTTCCAGAAAAGAATTAGAATACTGAAGTGCTCACTATTTACATATGTGGCCAGCTTTGGAGGTGTACTTAATGTAAGACTGGGAAATTTACAAAAGCAAACATTCCAAAGAGCATGTTGTCTAATACAAGTTAAAATGCCAGTATTTACAGATAGCTACAGTAAAGAAATGAAAACCCCTAAAATCCCTTACTTGATGCAAGGACATTGGGCCTCTTTTAGCCACATGGGGCAAGACTGAACCAAGTTATGATCTGTTTTTCTATTATCTGTATTTCCATACAGAAGGTATCAAGGTTTGATCATAATTCCCATGGGTGCTGCTGGCCAAGGACAATAATCTGTGCACACAGGCTCAAATAAAAACACACATATGAGAAAGTGACTGGAGTGATGAATCACACAATGATACCAGATAACTTTGATCATATGTTTTCTGAAATAACAGCTTCCGGACACGACAGTGTACTGAATTGTTATTTGTTATTTAAAATAATTTGAGTACTATATGTTCCAAAGCATCTTTTCTTGGGTAACAACATCATGTATTAGCAGCTTGACATTTTCCTTGTACCTTTATTTTTTGCTTTTTCTCTATCCCCTTTTTCTTGTTTACCTAAAAATGCAACACAACTTGCCTTTCTTGCCATGCAATCATCACATTGTCCTTCATATATTTGAACTACTTTCTCTGTCTCCAAATTAATTTTCTGTCTCCTACAAGTTCCTGACCCTATGGCACAGAAGTTACGAGTTATAAACCATGTTCTTGAAAACCAAGAAGTCAAAGGAATTACAAGTATGACAGGTGGAAAATAGATTTTCAGGGTATATTACAGGACAAGACTGAAATTACATTAGGTCCCATGGCTATGCAATGACATTGGTCCTAGCACTTCTTCCTGGACTTCCTTCCCCTCATATCCTCTCTGTTAGTAATTATCTTCATATTCCACAGAACTGCTGACAGACTGCACGAAGAACAACAGAAACAGTTGCATCACCTCAGTTATCTGAACACACACAGAGCCGATAAGGAAAGTTTTGATTTCAACATAAATTCCTGCTGCAATGTAATTGTTTACCAAAAACTACTTAATTACCACACAGAAGAATGTATCAAGATACAAGTTTATGCTTCTGAAAGAGAAGAACATCAATAGCTAAAAACATTTTGTCTGAGATGAAAACTTACCCCTTGTGTGTGGAGATACTCAACCGTTTTTGTTATTGTGAACAGAACAGCACTAGCTTCTCGTTCTGAGAAAAATTTTTGCCTAAGAATTTTATCCAGCAGTTCTCCTCCTTTCATAAGTTCTGTTACTACATACACGTATTTTCCATCATCATACACCTGGAAAAAGTATATAAAAATATAAACTTCAAAATATTTATTCTCTGCTGTCTTCTTGTGAAACACACAGAGATAGTGCAGGTGTGTCCACAAGCTGTTTTCTTCAATTCTTTTCCCTGTATTTCATAACCCACACACTATCCAAATGTTGTTCATCTTCAGAAGTGAACACAAAACCTTTACAAAAAGGCAATACTGTACCAAAATAACACAGAAATATTAGCATGGAAGTGTTTAAAGATAAAAAAAGGATAAATAACAGGTAATTTCCCCCACACAGGTTCACTAAAACAAAGGAAACTAGACATGTGAGAAATTAACAGTAAAAAATGGAAACTAGTCTAATTAAGGCAAAACCAGAGCTAATTCAAGCAGCAATTATTGCACCAAATTAAAAATATAAGCAGAGATCATTCCAACAGTCAGAAAAAAAAAAGGAAAAATTAATATAAGTTTATCTATAGAGCCTCTCTGAACAGTGAATACAAAGTTGCTATGATAAAAACCTAGAACTTACACATTACCCTGCACATAAAGCCTATACCAAAGTCTAAAAGTATTAAAATAAGCATATTTTATTCCTTACTTCTAGTCATGGAAAATGGCTTAATTTTTGCATGGCTTTTATTGTCCAGGGAAACATTTGAGAATTCTTTACATTCTCACCAGAGGGCACTACAGACTGAATGATACCAAAGCACATTTTAAGATACTTGCACTTCAGCATTTCATTTCAGTTGCACTTCCACAGAATCACAGAATGGCTTAGGTTGAAAGAGCCCCTAAAGATCATCTAGTCCCAGCCTTCGTCCGTGGGCCGGGGAATGTTTCACTAGATCAGGTTGCTCAAAGCCCCATCCAACCTGGCCTGGGAGTTCCAACTTAATCCAGAAATAATTCCTGCTTCAGTGAATTTTTTTACAGACTGTTCCCTTTAACAGTTTCAACCTACTTTTATGGTGATGTCACAATTGTTATTTTCAGTAAAATGTGTGAAATAAAAAATAACTTGTGTTTAAGTAGAAACAATTATCAAAATGACAGTAAAATAAATTTAGGAATAGATATCAGCTAAGTAACAGAAAATAAGAATTTAAAAAAAAGGTTTTCATCCCAGTTCCCTGGTCTTAAGCTACCTGGAAAAAACATGCTAATCAAGTTCTAAGCATCAAAATTTTTGTTCTCTTAACGATACTAAAAGGATTTATTTTCTTGCCAAATAAAAAAGAAAGAATGTTAAATAATTCTGTGGGCCTTACGAGCTTATGATCTTAAGGAGATGAAGACATGATGGGTTTCTGTGTTCTCATTTAACAGGAGTTTTTTCCCCATGAAATATAAATGACTGAGCACCTGAATGTGTTTGTATTAAGACTTTTAATATTACACAATATTCAAAAGCAGAATTATCTAATTCTAGATACTAAACTGGATATTTTTCTTCAATTGGCATGATTCCTCTAATCCTGGTATAACATGAGGAGATCAGCTTATTTCATTTGACATGACAGAGCATACACATCTCAGGATTGCAGCATTCAAGCAAAATTTGCATCTGATTACTATTTTATCTGCTAGTCCTGTCTCCAGACAAAAAACCCCACAGATAACTCACCCCAAACAAACCATTCCCCTTGCACCAATTCCTCTAATGGTATTACCAACTTAAGTTCTTTTTTAATGAATAGTGATGAAGTCTTCTTCACAGATGCACAGTATCATGCTAAGATCACAAATGTGACACTACTTTCTAAAATTAACTTAGCACAAGCCACAGGTCTGTCAGTATGGCTTCTCTATGACGTAAAGTGGAAGAAACAATAGTGAGAAACAGATGTAGGCGTATGAACAAAATATAATGCAATAGAGAAAGAAATCAAGGTTTTTGCCAAGGGAAGCAAGATTTTACAGACATGTTATGAGGTATTTTGAAATCATAAATAAGCACTTGGACAGGGAAACTGGGTATCTTGTATTCAGGTTTCTAAAATGTTTCTGAAAAGATTCTTCAGGCAATGCTTTAAATAACTCAAAGCAGGACAAAAGTTCTGTTACAGAACAGTAACTATTACATAAAAAGGGTAAAATACTTATAATGGTCTGGCACAGGAAGTTTCTAGGTAATGTTTTGTTGGAAGCTGTGTGCTTCCTCTCTTCTTACACTGTTTCCTAGGCATCCACTAAGGGCCTCTGTCAGAGGCAGGATATTGGATAAGAAGGACATCTGATTTAGCACAATATAGCTCCTTTTGTTTATATACTGTGTAAATGAAAAGACCACTGATAACAATCAGAAGGAAAACCCTCAGAGAACTGTGCACTGAAGAAAGAATTTGGTCTTTTGAATATCCATTGTTTCAATCCAAACACCTTCAGAATTAAATTACATAAAAAGGTTGAACAAGAATGAAAATGTCCATCTTATGCAAAATTCAAATATTACTGCATTTCTTCTTGAAATAGAAGAAGAGAAAGAAATTACTTCTTGCAGAATAATAATTTCCAAAGCAGGCACTTAAATGCTGAAATATTTTATTTTGGCACTTCAGATTAGAAACTTTAAAGTTTTGATGTGGAACTAAATGAAAAAATGAGAAAATCAACAATGAGTTTTATTTTTATAATAGCACGTGATGCTCTAGAGTTTGAGACCTGAAGGCAAAATACTCCTTATCTTCTCTGAAAGCTGTAATAGCACACCACTGTAATGTGGGATATACAAGCAATCTGCCCCATGGCAAAGTACTGGACATTATGTATGTTACACTGGACATCCTTCCATAATTTCTGCTTGGGGAACTGAGCTGAAGAAGAAGTGAATGAAAATTACAGCCTTTCTCCCTTTGTGGGCTTAAGGCTTTTTTTTTTTGGTAGTCTTCTATTTGTGTATTGCTGTTGCTGTGCATGAAAGATGGTTCCTGTTGGAAGATGACTGATGATGATAAAAGATTAATTACAAAGTGAAATAATTCAGCATATATTGCAGCTGTTTAAGACTGCCTGGATTTCTGTTCTCAATGTAAAATATTCATCATGCTCAATTTCAGGTAAGTGCTCACATTCTCATGTTTGTCTTCCTGCTTAAGTAACATAGGTCTGTTATGAATTAAAGTAGCACATGAGCCCAGCATGCAGCACTAAAAGCACCATGAATGCTGATGCAGGTTCTGTTCAGCACAGCTCCTTCCAAGTAGCTTTACTGTCCAACCACATGAAGCAGAACAGAAAGTGGGACTGTAATTGTGGTATCTTGCTTACAATAAGAGAAGCTCCCTGGTGGGCTCCCCTGAATATCTACCTTATTTTCTCTGTCCAAGAAAGGGCCAAACAGTATGATATCAATAAAGTGAAGACAGATTATAGTAGACCAGCTTCATGCAGAGTTCACTAGTGCTCATCTCCACAGTATTTATGAGCTATTGTTTTAATGACTTCAAAATGTCTGACAATCTCCTTTCAGCTGAGCTCAGCTTCCTGGAAATGGTTTGCTGTTTTGCCTGAGGTTTGGTTTGGGGGACCAGAATATTTCCCTGCAGTCTAAGAAAGTCATTAAGCATATGCCTTTTTAATTTTTAATCCTCTTTAATGATTAACCAAGGAGACAAAGACAATTTTCTTTTTCAGTTAGATCATCAGAATATACTGTCCACTATGAAAACTCTCTACCTCCCAGCTTATATTATTCCTTGCTTTTTAAGGACAAACTGTTTCCATGGTCAGAGCAAATAATACAAGGAAAAATACCTAGACAATGTTCATACAGAGGCCAGATAAAGATACTGAGTAAAAAAGAGTGAAAACCATGGACATGGAAAGATTTTGTCTATTACTGAGTAATACTTGCTTCTGTCCATGAAAATTACTTTGGGTATTGTGCTAACAGTGAGTCCTTTGTTATATAATAATGTACATTAAAATTGCTTTTGATTAATGTAGGGAAAACCAGATTCAAAGTTAACTAAGCAATCAAAAAACTTCCCTGTTTCTTTAAAAATACAGCCAACATTAAATAAACTATTCTTGTGTTAGGATTTATGAAGAATGAATTACTTGACTCCTTAGAATAACACTGTACCACAATACATGCATCTTTAAAAGAAAACAGACATCTCATTAAAAAACTAGATACTACTGAATAAATTGCATTGTTTTATTTTTAAATACTGAAAAACATGAACATGAATCTAACATACGTAGCTTCTCATCTCTCAAATTATAAAGTGATTCACAATTTTAATACACTGAAGGATGTCTTTAAAACACTACTTACATCTTTCAGGGTAATAATATTTGGATGCTGTCCATAGCGCAGCAGGATTTCAATCTCTTCTGTTGGATCTCTTTTACTCTTGTCAATAATCTGTAAGAGCACATACAGACATAGGCATAATTCTTTTTGTGAATCTAGTGTAATGCTTTGGTATGCTTATTAGCATCAAGAGTTAAGCAGTATTTGTTATTGCAAAAAGCATGGATTATAACCAAAACCAAGTTTGTTAAACTGGAAAAGCAAGGCAAAGCAAAAAATGTTGGGAAAAATGAAAAAAATCTCTTTTGAAAACAATTTCAGAGGATAAGTGATCTGACCTCTTTGGCTGTGATAAATAATGCAAGGCTGTTCAGTAGATAAGACTTCAGTGATCCATTATTTAATAAAACAGGAAGTTCCTAATTTAACATGAGATACTGGTTGGATGATGCTAATGAACAGATTTTTACAATGCTAATCTCAAACAAATATTTGGTGCAGCAAAAGAAAGCAGGAGAAGCAGGAGAGAAAGAGAACAAAAAAATAGAAAAAGTAAAACTTTCTCAGAGTTAATTCAAATATACATTCATTACAAAAGCACATTTGAATCTCTGGCTCTAAAGTTCACCTTGTTCAAACAGGCAAAGTAACGTTTTGCCCTACTTAAATGTATTCTTGTTCTTCTCACTTTTTTCCTCTCCTGAACTGCAGAATTTCCTATAATGTCTTTTTGATTCTTGTGTTACCCCTTCATCCTTATGCCCACACTGCTATCCGTGCCCTGCTAACTCATCAGACAGTGATATCTTATTCTTTTTTTCAAGATTCCTTGAGGAAAAAAATGCCCTAATAGAGGCAATAGAAAAGCAAGTGAATCTTCACAACAAATGTTATAGCTGAGGGAATTATCAGCTATGCCAGGATTTTCTTGCAGTTTCAAGAAATTACTTCAAATTGAAAGCACAGAATTCAAATCTGTTCCTGGCCAGAACCAGAATAGAAATAAGTATTTAACTACCAGATTGAAACAGAAAGGTTTTGAGGAGGCAGTCTGTCAGAACCCTGGTTACTGAGAATTTTAGACTTTCTGTGCTGACAAGCACTGACTGACCCCCAAGAGAACACTGCATTTGACTTGAGGCCGTGGAGAAGGCTTCCAAAATTGAATGATAGAACTGAGATTATGGGTGCGTAGTTTGAATAGAAGTGTGTAATATCACATGGTGGAAAACTTAAGAGTTTAAGGTTTTAGAATACAGTAATATATAAAGTAAGATGCAGGTTTTAGAGCAGAGGCTAGTCCTTCTTCACCTTCTTATTCATGGGTTTGGGTAGTATTTTGTAATTGGATAAAAAGTCTGCATTGCGGGCCACGGGCAGTTGGTTATTAGGTCAAAAGTAAAAATAATTTAAGTGTCATTTCTTAATTGGACAGTTTATCCTTAAAAGGCCTTTTAGAGAGAGAGCTCCATTTTCAGTTTGTTAGAGTGAAGTGCCGTAGAACTCAGGGTTTGTGAGATGTAATACAGATAAGAACTAATAAACAGCTGAGTCCAAACAAGAAATACTGTCTCTTGCATTTAATCCTGACCCTGGCAAAAAAGAAGCAAAGACTCAACAGCAGTCTACATACTTAATTCATCTTTGTATTTTACATAATTAAGTAGTAAGCTGTTCAACAATTGAAAAGTAGAACAGCCTCATAGTATAGGACTTAAAGACTGGTTTTTTTCCACTTATAAAGTTTTCTAATCCATACTCTTGCTTTCATAGTAACCATTTGGTCCCAGGTTATTACACAGAAAGACAAAAAAACCTTATCATTGCAGTTCTGGGAAATCTACTGATTTCAGCTGAGAATTTAATGCCTTCAAAGGAGTGCTAGAAAGCCCTACAGAATAACATAAAACAACATTAAAAACCTTGCTGAAAACCAGGAAGCCAAAACAGAGTTGAAGTTCATTCTGAAAGTTGTAACAGACTGAAGACTGTTATGAACTCCTCACCCATTTGAGAATTTATCAATTTACTTTTACAGCTGCATGTAAAATATTTTTATATTAAAAAAATTAATCTTAATCTCTATGTTTCTCTATGGCAAATAAAAGATGCCCAATGTTAAAATCTGAAAAGTGTGGTTTATAAAACAGTAATTACCTTTACAGCATATTCCATGTTTGAGGCTTTATGAACACATCTCTTGCAGACAGAGTATGAGCCAACTCCGATATCTTCCTTTACTTCATATCCATCAGTAAACTGAATGCTGTTCCTGTGCAACTGCTACCAAAATAACATTATCAATTAATGAATATTCTTAATGTGTAACTGATTTTTTAATTAAAATATTTTTTAAAAAATTCCTATTGATTTGCTTAAAATTTTAACTGATGACTCTACTAGGTCAAAGTGGTCTAAATCCCCACTACCTTTGGTTCAAAATTAGCGTAAGATAGATTATATATTAGACATGTTGTAAATAATGCACACTGTATTTTAGAAACTGACAACATTATTTTTCTGATTGCTGCTTTACTAATTTAAAGATAGAAACTCCAAACCCAAGAAAATCAGAAGAGTTCAAGATCAAATAGTGATACAACAACGGTAAAGAAGTATCAGTGGTTTTATTATCTAAATAGACAGAATGCCAGCTGGAAAATTCAGACATACTGAATAGAATCAGACTGGCTGGAATTGCATGGAATGGCAGTCAAAAATCCTTTCACAGAAATAAAAAGCTGAAAGGAGGACAAGTGCTCACTCTTGTAAGGGAAGGAAATGGTGTTCTAGTGTATAGAGTTTGTGCAAAGGATGCAAAGCATTTGCAGGAAACCATCTGGGTATCCTGCAGCACAGAAAAGAGGAAATAGAAGTGAGGAAGTTGTTGAGGGGCACAGAGGAAAGGCAGCAGAGAAACAGACCTTTACAAGAGAAGGAAACCATATACAAAGAGCAATAATGCCATCTACAAAACTATGTGGGAATGAAGCAGCACAGAGAAGCTTTCAGAAACTTTTACCAGGATACCAGGATCAGAAATAGTTCTGATGCATATATCAAATCAGAAAGCTGCTTGAGAATAAAAAAGGATCTAAAGTTGTATTTTAAAAAAACACTATTAAAAGTGAAACAGTAATGTGTAGAAAAGCATGTTGCTTAATTGTAGACATGAGAGTGTTAAAGAAATGCTAGGGCTATTAATGTTCTGCATAAATTATGGGTTTTTAAAAATTTTCTCAGATATTGGCAAAATGCCAGAGCAGTGAAAAATACAAATAAACCCAATCATACAGCACAACTTTTTTATTCCTACCTATACATTAAGAAGTTTTTTTTTGAGTATAGATAATGAGTTGGTTTTCATGACTCAGTAATTAAAATTATTAAAAGCAGAGAGAGGAGGTAGAAATACAATTTTTGCAGAGATCTCCTCTTCCAGGTGACAACCTCACAATTACTAATACAGGAGACTCTACTGGAGTCATTCAAATACATCAAGGAAGCCAAAGCTTGAGCGTGCACTGTAACACCGACTTGTGTGATGCACTGATATCAGTCACAAACCAGCACAGATTAGCAAACTAACTTCAAGTGGCATAGGACAGAAAATGTCCTGGGTTATGGATTCCAAGATGCACAGCAGTCCACAACATCCAGATACAATTTCACAAACGTACTCCAGTGCCTCCTACTACTGCATTGCAGGAGTCAACTGACATTTTCATGTATGGGGGAAAAAACCCAATACATCAATATATCTGTTATTCCATTCCATCTTATAGTTATGGCTTGACATTAAAGAGTTAATACAGTACAGATGGTAGAAGTTTTAATTTAAGGTTGAAGCCTATTTGAACCTGTAGTTGCTCAGTAATTAAACAGCTCCTGTACCTTCAGAGATTTTATTTGGATGAAATAATCTGATCTTTTCTTGTACAAAAGATCACAATGATTTTGTCATGATACTTCATTCTGTGGCAAGGAAACAAACCATCCACCAAGAGACAGCACTGATTATTTTTTTTTTATTAGATGTACTCACCTGGACAATCGAATGCACTCCAACTGTCTGCATTCCTTGGCTTTCATCATCTGATGCAATAGCTACAAAACTAAATCCCCGAAAAAGTTGATGTGCATTAGCACTGGGTGGAATACCAGGAGAATCTGAAAAATACATCACCTACTTACAAGGAGAGTCTTTAACATGTAGATATGAGATTAAGTACTGAAATTCTGGTTGTACCTTAAATTTGTAAAGACAACAATTTATATACAATTTTGAATGAAAAAATTTGAAATTCAAGTTCTTTTGAATATGTAAATTCTCTCATTCATATCTCTTTACCTTTTGGAGTTTTTGCTGTAAACTCAGGGTCAAAATAAAATGTATCTTCAGGTCTGCCAGTTGCAGGTTTAAAAGGAGGATGAATTTCTCTCCGGTACAATTTCTGAAGAAAAGGGACAAATTGTAAATGGAAAAGTTATATGATACTATAAGAGACTTAATCAAGAAATTTACTGGATTGATTTTTTAATTAGATACTCACATTCCAATCTATTTTGGAAAAGAATGCATGCCTCTTAATTTCTTCTACTCCATCTGGACCTGCTCCTTTTATAAGGAAAAAAAAGGTCTATGAATTATTTTTCTCTTGGGCAAAGGAATGGCTAGCAAAATTATATTTCTTATTCCTTCTGCATTAATTTTAGATGCATGACTAGCAGAAATGATAATACTTTGGTGATCACTTGAAGGGCAAACTACATTCTTCCTTTAAAGCCTATTTTACACAGGAAACAAAATTTTAGTCAGTTTAATAATCACTGATGTTATGAATATTATGACCAAATTTAAAATATTCTGCTAAAAACTTTACCTAATCTGTTTGCTGGGTTTCTTTTGAAGAGCATTCGCAGGAGACTCTGTGCTTCAAGACTCAAGAACTGGGGCATTCCAAGTTTGGCCCTAGAGAATAAAAATAATTATACAAATATATCTAGGTAAGAATTAACTCTGCATTCCCCCTGTTCTTCGCCATCCAACAAGTCCACAATAAATGAAGTAGCATCACTGAGAAATTGCCTTCAGACATCAGACACAGAGCAAAAGTGCTGTCAGTCATGTAAATATGTTTGGGTTTTTAATTTTTTTTTTTTTGAGTAATAAAGTATTTTCAGTAATGACTCAGGAACTTAAGTAGAGGAAAAGGTGGAAAAACATGTAGAGAAGAATAGCTAGAGGACAGCAGTTTATAAACTTGTAAATTTTAATAGTATGCTTTGATCCACTTATAGGTCCAGTTACTAGCAAATGACACCAAACACAGCATTCTGATAGTTATATAATAGACAGCCTAAGAAAAGTACCACACTATAACACACACCAAGATGACCCAGGAAACAAATTAGGATACAAAAATTGAATTAAGGTAGGACAGATCTTGCAGGATTAGCTGGTAAAAAAAAACAAAACCAAAACCAAAAAAACTCCAAAAAAACACTCCTCTTTTCCTTTTTGCTCCCCTCTCCAATCTATTTCAAATATTATTTTTACAACTTGCCAGTCTTGAATTTTTAAATTTAAGTTTTTGCATTTCTTTCATTTCATTTCATTTTGTAATCCTTGTAATATTTTTTTCTTCTCCATTTAACGTTGAGCCTCCATTCTCCCACTCTTACTAGGGCTTACTTTTTCTTTTAACTATGATAATGGTAAGGAGGGCTATAATTCCCTCCTTTCCATCACCAATTAAACCTGGAGCTTGTATTTTTCTGTAACAGTCCATGATACAAGCTCTGTGTTTCAGTCAGAACCTGATTCATCTTTTATTCCAGGTATTTGTAGATATTCACCTCTGTGTCACTTGGGTAAGTGTATACGTGTTGCCACTGATTCACTGTTCCTTACTTTAAAACTAGAACTTAGTAAATTTTCCATTCCTTTCAGCATTAAAAAAGCTAGGGCAGGGAGGAGGAAAATCTGAAAAACTTTGGCTTCTTTGGGCTCTTCAATAACATACTACAGACAGATCAAGGCCACCAATGGAGGGGAAGAATGGGCAGTGGGCCATCCAACTCTTCCTGACTGGCATGCAGCACCTTTCACAAAATCCTGTATCAGGCACCTGACAGAGGAGAAGGAAAGGCAATTGCCAGGTTCTCAGAGTTCCTATATTATGCAACTACATGAGTGACAGCAATTTTTTTCTGACATTTCTGATGGACAATGGCAATTTTTTTTATGAAGGCATACCTTTTAAGTCAAGGAGAAAAATGTTTAAAAATTTAACTTTGTTGCTGCAACCTATGATTTCTTCTAACTGCAGGTTTTCCCAGTTTTAGGTAAAACACACAAGAATAAACAAAACTTTGTCTTGATAATGTTGTTAGAAATAAAGAACCCCCAAAAAAACTTGTTGTAAGAAGAATGCATTTTTCTGTGGATTTTTATGAAGAGAAGGTAAGAGAAGCAATATATCATAAATATACACTATGAAAACTGGAATTCATATGCACACCTGTCCATTTTAAAGTTTTATGAAAAATTTAAGGAAAAATATACTAGGTATGTGGAAAATAAAAAGAAAACACAGACCAGAAAAAAGCGTGGACTTATCAGAAAACACGTCTAAATATCTTCGGGTTTTCAGCTGCTTTTATGACCAAATGAGAAACTCTTCTGTGCAAGATAATATTCATAAGAATATGAAACATTAAAAGAGGGTAAAACGTCATTACATCATAGCACATTTCTGTGCCGTTATTTGAAACCATTAACAATTGCAAAGACTAGAAGGTGAAAAAAGGAAGAAGTTTTATCTCATTAAGAGATTCATTCTCAAATTAAATCTGAAAGTAATTACAGAATCATAGAAACCTATAATTTCTTAGGTTGGAAAAGACTTTTAAGATTATCAAGTCTAACCATTAAAGCTAGCACCACCCAGTCCACCACTAAACCATATCCCTATGTGCCACATCTTTTTAAAAAACCTCCAGGGATGGTGAATCAGCCACTTCCCTGGGCAGCCTGCTCCAATGCTTTACAACCCTTTCAATGTAGAAATTTTTCCAATATCCAATTTAAACTCTCCCAACTTGAGATCATTTCCTCTCATCCTGTTGCTTCTTACTATGGAGAAGAGACCAACCCCCACCTGGCTACAGCCTCCTTTCAGGTAGTTGTAGAGTGATAAGGTCCCCCCTGCACGTCCTCCAGAATAAACAAACCGAGATCCCTCAGCTGTTCTTCACAGGATCTGTGCTCCAGACCCTTCACTGGCTCCATTGCTCTTCTCTGGACTCACTCCAGCACCCAAAACTGGACACAGGATTTGAAGTGCAGCATTGCCAGTGCTGAGTACAGGGGACAATCACTGCCCTGGTCCTGCTGGCAACGCTATTGCTGGCACAGGCCAGGACGCTATCTTGGCCACCTGGGCACATGCTGGCTTACATCCAGCAGTTGTTGACCAACACTCCCTGGTACTTTTCTGCCAGGCAACTTTGCAGCCACTCTTCCCTAAGCCTGGCATGTTCCCTTAGGTTGTTGTGACCCAAGTGTAGGACCTGGCACTTTGCCCCACTGAACCTCATCCTATTGGCCTCATACCATCAATTCAGCCTGTCCAGATCCCTCTGTAGCGCCTTCCTACCCTCCAGCAGATCCATATTTCCCTCTTATCCAGGTGGGGGCACCTGCAAAATGACACTCAATCCCCTTGTCCAGGTTATTGATAAAGATGTTAAATAGGATTTGCCCCTCGGGAAGACCACTTGTGACTGGCCATCAGCTGGATTTCACTCCATTCAGCACCACTCTCTGAGCTATGAATGACTATGAACATCAATTACCTGGAGAAATACAAGGATATTCTACATGGCAGCTGAATACAGAAGATATTTATAGCAACAGTGAAAAAACTGTTGAGAAACAGAGCGGAGTCACATGCAGGCAAACAGAAGAAGAGAAAGATGTGACTAAGGAGACACACAGAAAAAAATGCATGGCTCCCGAAACAAGTAAGAGTGCAGCAGAACTCTCTCAGACTAGCTTCTTGTAAATAGGAGGTGGTCAGAAGGAGTTTATGCTTGCTGTGAATAGATAGAACTTTTTAGTTAAAAGACATTGAATAATCACAACATGAAGATTTGATCAGGCATAGTGCTGAGGCAGCAGAAGAAACTAGCATCACTAAACATATTTGCAAATAAGATGAAGAAGAAAACAAGGGCAAAGAATAACATAACATGCATTATGAAAGCAAAAGCCTGGAAAATAATGAGTGTTTTCTAGTGGTTTTCACATTCTTATTATTTAGAGAAAAGATGAAAGAGTTCCATATATTTATTTTTCAAAACAGGCTTTCAGTGCAGAAGAAATTCCAGCTTTGATATATGGGTAGACAAGTGGTTAACAGGATTGAGAACAATGATAAACAATGAAGCAGAAAACAAATGACAAAACTAAGATAATCTTATGAGCTTCCATGGAAAAAAATGGTATTAGTTAAAAATAGATGGAAACAGAGAAGTGAACCTATGATATGAGGAAACAGACTTATTTGCACAGTGTTTGGCTGCAGTTCCAAAAATGAGGGAGTTACGCCATAGGTTGTATTAGTTTAGAGAATATGTGGGGAACTGGCAAGGAAAAAAGCAGACCTTCATTAGCAAAACCAAGAACATTAACTGCATGAAGGAAAGCAATTCCCACAATAGAGATAATGCAAAATCTATGCTGAAAATAGCAAAAGGAAAAATTGGAGCTTAGGCGAGTCATAGGAGAGCACAGAAGGGTGGAGTATTGGGGAGGCAAGTTGTTGGCAGCACCATTAATATAAAGAGGTAGGGTGAGGAGCTGGTAAGGTAAAGAAGGATAAGGAGTGAAAATACATTCTCAAAAAAACCTCCAAAAACCTAAAACAAAGGGGGGAAAAAAACCCAACAAGGAAAAAATGCACAGGTTATCAAAAAGAATAAGAAAGTTTAAAAATATTATGGAAATAAGATGGGAGAGATCATGTGGTTGGAGAAGTTATTATTACAGATTAAAGAGCTGCTATGAAATCCTTTGTACCTGGTATGGCGGAGGAATAGTGAAGCAAATTAGATAGTAGCAAAGGGAATTAATAATATGGAATAGGGAGCGAGGATTTACCAGTACCTTTGAAAATGAGGGAGGAGTAGAAATTAGATATTGCAGCCCGGAGGGCATCCCTGTAGAATACCTGATGAGATATATAAATAAGAGTGTACTCACTTGAGAATCATAGTCATGGTTTCTTTTCTGTCTTTCCCTTGGAAAGGTAGAGTACCAGTGAGCATTTCAAACTGTATAGAGTAAAACTTTCATCAATTACATTACCTGGACAAAAACTAATTTTTGACAAAACTACTTAGCATCTTAACCTTCCAAAATTCATGCATGTTAACAATCAAGTCTGCGCAAAACAACTTCATTGTACAGTTTCAATTGCTAAGAACATTGAGCAGCCTTTGCTATTTTTAAAGCTGCAAAATATTTTCCTGTATTGATAACTTGCTTTACATCCTTTTAGCTGAACAACTTAGGCTATAATGTTCTGTGTTTCATTTCTGCTTAAAAATTTTGTTCTAGGAAGAGTTGATCTGTACAACTGTATTTTTAGTTTTAAACAAAGGTGAGGGGGTAGGGAAAAAGGTTTTCCTTTCAAAAGTTAGTTATGATTTCTCCTCATGCAGAGATTTTTAAAAAGGTCAAAATTGCGAAAATTGGCATGTACATAGCCTTCATTGGGAAGGGGAAAAGGTTAGCTGATTGACAAAGACATGCATGATGAAAAGTGGTTACTGTATGCATACAGTGGAAATAAAGCCTGAAGGAACACGGAAGAGCTACACAATACGTGCATGCACACTCTACAGTGCCTGGCAGTAAGCAACAGACACTGCTAAAATACTGATTTGTTCTGAAAGTGACTGAGTAAAAATAGATAAATATAAAGGCACTCCTGTTGGACTGCAGTATACTGCAAGGATATCAGATCTAAGTGAGGCAATGAAAGCAGTCCGGCAGCAGTCATGGCAGCCAGCACTTAGGCAGAAACTGGATTTTTTGGTTTAAAGATTGCAAAATAATTTAGTTCAATGCAATTTCATGGCATACAGTTAATGACATCAAAATCAAAATAATTATAAAGGAACGCTCTCAACAGCTTATGCAAACTTAAGTAATCCTGAACACAAGGTATCCTCTATCCCCCTCTTTTCTGGTAGGACCCAGACATTCAGCCTCCTAAACATAAAAAGTCGAGTGGATAACTTGAATAAATAATGTGCAACTATAGTATTTGCAGATCTACAATAAGAGCATGAAGTATTTTAAAGAAGTATTTTAAAGAATACTACTAACAGTGTTCTTTAAAACACCACTTTATTGAAAAAAAATTTGAATTTCCTACTGCCATCTCTTCACTACTGGTAGATACTTTAGATAGTATTTTACTCTAGATAAAAGACTACTTTTAACTTTAACACCTAAGACAATTGTCAGGAAGATGTGAGAGGGATAAGCCAGAACTATAAGTAGAAAAAAAAATTGTTTGTAGTTTACAAAGATCTTCACAAGGTGCACTTAAAAAAATAAAACCTTTCAAAAAGGTAAATTTGGAGTGTTCCACTTACACTTGCATGAAATACAATTTCTTTAACAAGCTCCTAATTTGTCACAAGCACACATATTTGTATTAAGAGCTCAACATGTATATTGTTTGTCACCCCTCCCAAATACTATATTCCAACACTAATAGGCCAATAGGACTTAAACAATAAGCCAACATTGGCCTTTCCCACTTATGTTTTATTTCAGGAGGAGAGTACCTCAGTGCTTCCAAAAACTTTAATTTAATCTTTTTACTTGTACAGCATCCCTTTAAACTGTCACTGTTTGAAAGGATAAATTGGAACATAGTTCTTAACAATGACTTAAGCATACTTCGTGTCTAGCAGCACAAGAAAAGAAGCCAACTGATTTGTTGAAATATTAAAGTCTCCATTTCTATGCTATAACTTCTGTTCACTCTAGTTACTGTGTACTTCTACCACACCAACCATCACTTGAATTTTTTGATCAGCTCAGAAATTAAGAATGAGTTAAAAGTGGATACTTAGAGATTGGTTATGAAAATTACAAACTGTAAATGCAAGCAACAAAAACATGTCCTAGAGAAAACTGCACTGTATTTCATATACTACTTTATAGAATTTGGTTTTTAAGGTCATATTTTTCTAGTCAAAGTAGAAGCCAAAGTATTTAACATGCAGTGCACTTAAGACTGAAAACTACTCCAGCCACAGCTAACATCTTACAGCAATTTTCAATTATACCATAGCCACTTGATAAATACCAAATTATATTTTCTAGCTTTATAAATTAAAGCTGAAGTTTAATTATGTTTGTGTTATCAACAACAAATATTCTGCAACTACATTGTAATTATCTTTTAATTGATTGTTCTAATGATAAAATGTGCAGCTGTGAAGAGTGTGCGCTTGTTTGGAAGAGTTCAGTTTTCAGGTGCTACTTTTACATAGTCAGTTTTCAGATCACGACAGCATTCTAGTCATCATAAAGCAGTAGGATGATCTATTTTCAGACACAGGAGTCCTTTTTATACTATAAAGCACACACATTAGTTGTACTGTTACAGTTATGTAGCAGAAGCAGTAAGAAATGAATACATTTATACAATTATTTAATTTCCATGTCAAAAATGCACACAAATATTTTAAATATTAAGCCTTTCAGCATTCCTTAAATACCAAACATGATCTACTATTCTTTTCCAATTCATATTCCATATACATATTTCCCCTGACCCTACAACTTTACAGTAATTACCCCTTGCAGAAACCATAAGCAACTGAGAAATTATATCCTATATCAGATCAGTGTCATGTATCTAAATTATCATTTAGATAATTTTGATGTGTGAGAACAACAGCTGAACAATTGTCATTATTCCACTAACTTGTAATTACACTGTTGACTCTAATTAGAAAGTTACCAATCTCCTTTTTCCTCTTGAATGTAAATTCAAATTTAAAATTTGAATATGAATTTATTCCCCACTTCAGAATAGACAGCATTTTTCTGTATACTTCTGTATGTCTCTTGGTCCCCATAACATTCAAACTACTATAGATATAAAGTATTTGAATCAAATGATAATAAAAATACGGCATATTATTGGTGTTGATACGAAACCTAGTCCATGTTCTTGATCAAACTCTGTGGTGTTATTGATTTCACACAATTTAGACTTCCTTTGTAGTTAAAATTCATGTAAAGCTCACCTTAGTGGTTAGTATTTGATTTGTTTCATCAGACCTTGCAAATCACAATTTTGCTATTATTTACATTTACCAGAAACCTACCATTAAAACACCAAAAGACCACCAGTCTGCACTCTGTGTATGGCCTCGTCTGTTAACAACTTCTGGTGCCATATATTCCACTGTTCCACAGAAAGAGTAGGCTTTTTTTTCATGATCAATTGACTCCTTACTTAAGCCAAAATCTGAAAGAAAAAAAAAATTCCAAATGTAATTAAAAAAAAAAGTTCATGGTTGATGATTTTACTGTAATATGAAGCGTTCACGGTTGATGATTTTACTGTAACATGAAACGTTATGCTTTTATCATTCATATATACAACTCAACACTAATACAGGAATTACAGGATTCTCCTTCCCTTCCCATGTTATCATAGGTCTGTAACATCAGATATACTTGTAAAGCAGGTATCTTATTGAAATATTTACAGATTTCATTTATTTCCAGCTAATTACACTACTTGCTTCCACAGCTAAATTACCAATCAGTTAAAATTACTTATTTTATCATATTGGTTTGCCAAAAGGAAAATGCAAAGATTTTACTATGAACAGAAATGATTCACAAATGATTCTTTATTCACCTGTCAATTTGATATGTCCTTCCTCATCAAGCAGGATGCTAAAAAAGATTAAAAAGAATTTAAAAAACTAATTAAAATATCTTTTAAGTGTTGTTTCAGACAACATACTGACAACATTTAGGAATAAACAATAAAGGATACATAAAGACAGGGAGAATTAAACATGCATGAAAATGAATTATTAGAAGATACATTCAAACAACACATTTTCTTTTCCTTCTACTCTTTCTTTCTAAAGATTAAGAAACAAGTTTACTGGAGTTTTATTCAACTATTTGATTAAATTCAGTATGTAGTAACAGTTTTGGCCATCTGCAGCACATGCAGCACTATTGTAATTGTTAAAAACAGAGGCATAGTTCTATTTCTCTTATACTAAGTATGTTTTCATATGTAAACATAACAGGTATTAGTAATTACCATGTCAAAAGTTGTTGACCACTTCTTGTAATCGAGTAATAAATATTCTCATGTTGTACCAAAGGACAGGACCCAAGACCCTATACTCGGTGCACTCCTTAGGCTTCCACCTTTTCACTTTCAATCACAAGAAAGGCCACACTTCTGTGAGATGTCAAGTGACCTTGACCATCACTGAATATCACTGCATTGCAAAGCATCCAAAGTATTCAAGAACTGGATATTGCATACCCCCTACACAGCAGATTTAGTTCCTCCATCTGCATTTCATGCTGGGAGTAAGACATGACCCAGACTCCATCCCCTTCCTCTTCCACTTTGCAGTTTCCACAGCAGGAACCATTAAAGCCTGTCCTCAAGTGCCATTTGCAAACATTACCTTCCTGCCCACCAGCAGATCAACACTTCCACCCAGCTTGATGTTGTCTGTGGGCTTGCTCAGCGTGCAGTCAATCCCCTCATCCAGTTCTCCAGTGAAGATGCTAAACAGGACTGCTCCCAACACAGAGCCCTGGGGATCACCACTGATGACCAGCCTCTGGCTGGATGCAATTCCATTCACCACCACTCTCTGGGCCTGGTCATCCAATCAGTTTTTTACCCAGTGAAGAGTGCACCCATCTACACCATGAAAAGCCAGTTTCCCCAGGAGAACGCTCTGGGAAATGGTGTCAAAGGCATAGAATTACAGAAGATAAGGGGCTAACGTGTATGTCTCAAACACTGAAAGTCATTTGGCTCTGGGGCCAACCACAGATTGTTGGTAATAACAGATAAGAATTGCTAGTAATAAGCTAGTAATAAGATTGCTGGTAATAACACACTGTGAGAAAGAACAGGATGTGCCCAGAGAAGAGACCATGCAGAGATAGGGCAGCACTTTTCTGGGACAAACATCCTTGTTCTAATTCCTGAAGATAAGCACAACCCAGAACAGCACAAGCGCAGGAACGACATTGAGAAGCAGGCATGGACTGTAGGGGAAGAAAAGACCACACAATATTCCCAAAGACCCCCAACCCATTTCCAGAAAGGTCTGAAAGAACAGACTGTGCCTAACAACCAATTTGTATAGCAAACAAGAAGCTTACCTTCATGGCAGGGAAACCTATCTATAGAAACATACCCCTACCAAGCCCAGCTGATGCCCCCTGGACCCTGGATATCCCAACAGTCAGACTGGCACTGTAGCCAAGACTGGTGACCTCTTTTTCTCTCTCTCCCCCTCTTTAATCCACCTTTTCTTTTCTCTCTTCCTTTTCATCTTACCCCTTTATCTAAACCCCACTGGATGTGCTTTTATAGTAGGTCAGGGACTAAAACACCAATTTCCATGCCAGGTATATTATTTACTAATAAAACATTGTGATTTTTTTCAGACCCTCTGACTTTCGTTGTTCCTTTCCACTACAAGCATTTACAAGTTTTGGGTGGTCCTTTCCTCTTTTTCTGTCTCCATTTGCTCTCACACAGACACCCTTTCCCTGGGTACCTGTTGCTTCTTCCTAGGACTTCATGCCCATGGAATGTTCAGAGACTGAATAGAGAGCATTTAGTGACTCACATGCTGCTATGCAAGGCACAGATCACAGATGCTGGTGTAAGATGTTGCTCCTTTCCACTAAAAGCATTTACAAATTTTGGGTGGTCCTTTCCCCTTAAGGGCTGGATGTCACAAAAGGCTTTACAAAAGTCAAGGTAGACAATATCCAGAGCCTTTCCCTCATCCACTAAGCAGGTCACCTCATCATAGAAAATGATCAGGCTGGTCAAGCAGGACCTGTCTTGCACAAACCCAGGCTGGCTTAGCCTGAACCTCTGGTTGTCCTGTACATGTTACAGGATGGCACTCAAGATGATGACCCCATGACCTTTCCTGATAATGAGGTCAGGCTGACACGCCTGTAGTTTCCTGGTTTCTCCTTCCAACGCTTCTTATAGTTGGGTGTCACATTTGCCAACTTCCAGTGACCTGGGACCTCCATGGTTGACCAAGACTGCTGATAAATGACTGAAAGTGGCTTGATGAGTTCTTCTACCAGCTCCCTCAGAACTCTTGGGTGAGTCCAATCCGGTCCCATGGACTTCTGGGGCCCCAAGTTGCATAGCAGTCTGCTGACCATTTCCTCCTAGATTATGGGGGTTTTGTTCTGCTCCCAATCTGTCTTCCAGCTCGGGGGCTGGGTACCTTCACAACAACTGATCTTGTTACTAAAGACTGAGACAAGAAAGGCATGAAGTGCCTCAGCCTTTTCTTTATCCTTTGTCACTATGTTTCCTCTCACATCCAACAAAGGCTGGAGATTCTCCTTGGTCCTCCTTTTGCTGCTGATTTGTACAAATATTTTTTTGTTGTCTACTGCTTCTGTGTATCTCTAACATATCGATATTCCTTTCATCCTTGCTGCTGAAAGGACATCCATCCCTTAACTCCACTGCTATGGCAGACCAAAGGACCTTGGTAGAACACTGTCCCTCAAAGAGTGGCGTGCCATCTGCAGGCTTATCTCTGGCTTTGTTCCCATTCCCCTCCAAACAGAGTTTAAAGTTCTCTCAACTTCTCTCAAGCCTCTCTAAGTCCTAAGCTAAGATCCTTCTTCCTCTTTGAGATAGGAGAAATCCAATCTTTTAAATGAAAATAGCTCATAAACCTTCCCCATCTCCCTCTGTTCGATTTCTAAAGTCAATTACTGAAGTTTAACAGCTGGAAAAAGTGCATATGAAGAAGCGCTATAGAAATGAAATTAATACACTGCATTTCTCACAGAGGAGCCTTACTTTTCTGGTTTTAGGTCCCGGTATATTATTCCAAGACTATGTAGATGGTCTAAAGCAAGTGCTAATTCTGCCAGATAAAATTTAACATCGTCTTCTGTGAACATCACCTGAAAAAGTAACACAATGTATTTCACATGTGAAATCTGTAAAGGTTACACCAGCACAAGCTAAACAACAACACTGGTTTTTCTGAAGAGTTTCTTACAATATTTGAATTCATCGCTACACAAAACACTAGAAAATTCAAATTTCTTGGTTACACAAAAATCAGGATTTTATAACCCATAGTATTTCATACTTGCAATACTTCAACATACTTGAAAAAGAACCTTTAAAGGCAATATACTCGTCTTTCTGCAAATTGGGAGATTATCTGTTTCTGACTGTTCGAGAAAACAGACAGACATGCTGTAGTGAAACTGAATTACTTTGGAAGCACTTAAAGAATGTGACTACCTCTTGGTTGGATGGGATCATTTCACTTACAGACAAAAAATGCACCAAATGCCTGAATTTCATCCACAAAGTAAGAGAGAAGTATATGTATCTTGGTTTTGGAACGATGCCCCTAGTACTTTGAGAAAGAAGTTACAGCAATGGTAAATGCTCCACAGTGCAGCCTGAGATGTAACTGCAGAAAAGGCAGATCAAGCAGTAAACAAGGAGTAAGGTAAACAGCCTGTGTAAGATCACAGGGAGGATCCCAGGTAGCAATCCTACTTTTTAGATTAGGAAGATAAACTACTCTCTGTTTATGTTCATTGAAATGAACATATTGCCCCGATTTATCAATGGTTGTGATGCCTGACAGAATACATTACAATTCAACTCTTCTGACACTGTAGAAAAAGATAAAAATAAAAATAGATCCTGAATGATTTGATTACATTTCAGTTGCTACTCAGTTATTTTACGCGCTTTGCTTTTTGAATCTAAGACTAACACCTTAAGATAAAGCATATAGAAAAAAGAATGGCAATACAGAGCTAAGCTGAACATTATTTTAAACAAGAGTTAAGAATGAAGAATATGTTTTCCCCTAAGTAGTTTAATGAGAGAAAGCAATACTGAAGCTTGTACAATAGGTTGTTGCTGATGTTACTTCCACAAAAGAGCCAATATTTAGTGCAGACATATTCAAGAAAGGAAATCTCTATAAGAAACATTTAAAAACTCAAATAATAAAAAATCCCATGAGGAGGATAATACACCCACACTACATTATTTAAAACTTTGGCATGGGACTCATCTTTCCTAACTCTAAACATCTGCTGTGTAGACGTCTAGCTTTGAGTACCCTTTGTAGGGAACAAGCAACAACTTTCAGTTAATCTGATCTATTTCAAAATCCCATGGACTGGTATGAGCATGACATTAATAGCATCCAACAGGCCCATTTCTCTCACCAGTTATGAATGCTACTTAGATTCTTAGTTGTCTATAATGAATATTTCTCATCTAACCATGTTAAATTCTATAAAATGTGAGTGGCTCAGGATGAAAAAGTCATCAGCAGGAAGCCAATATACATTCTTTTTTGGGAATCAAGAATGAATTATGAACTTTAAAAGTATCTCAATTTTAGAGCACTAATAACATATTAGTTATCTGTGGCAAAACAAACCACAAAGAGCAACTTGAAACAGATGGCATCATCAAAACAAATGTAATAATTTATGTGGTCAGCACAGAAGTAAGAGTACATCTGTATACAAAATAAATTCCATTCTACTCTCCTCTTAGTATGTTACTAAGAGGAGAGTAGAATGGAATTTATATAGCTTTGCAGTGGCAATCCAGCTGCCCTAGACACTGTTGTGGCAAAGGAAAATGGAAAGCAGCTATAATTGCAAGTCCAGGCTACCAGATACACATTGGCTATGATCTCTAGCCTAACAGATACTTGTTGTAAGTTTTGAACAGGAGTAACGGATAACAAAAACTTTAAAAAATATGGTGATATATTAGATGTTAACATTTATTTTAGGAATTATAATAAAATTAAATTGAGGTAATTAAACTCTTCAAAGTTGTTATTTCCTATATATATATACACAGACATATTACCATCATGACAGAGGCAAAATGCTCACTTTTTGAAAATTAGTACAATAAGTGGAATACAATTCTCACTTTTTAAATATTCCTACATAATGCAATTTTGCATTCATGGGTAAAAAGAAAGAGTATCTCATCTGCCCCTGAATTCTGGATATTAAAACCAGACATAAATTTACTTTATATAAATCCAAGTTCTGAGTCTTATATTTAAACATGGTAGCAACAGGATAAGATTTTGCCAGGTATAAAAAGCAGCACAGAAAGACTGCTTGTCTAAGACTTTTCTCAGAAATAATGTAAATTGCCATCAGCCCTTCCATGAAGTGACTGTGCAAAAAAACCCAACCAAACAAAAAATGTACCTGGTTAAAAACAGATTAAAATTTTATTCAATGAAAACTGCATTTAAAATGTAAACTCTCATAATACAGACAATTTACAGTCAAATTCTCTCAACAGACAATTTTTCAAATTAAGAAAGTGTACCTCTTTGGATAAACGTGTAAACAAGTCTCCTCCCCTGAGAAAATCCAAAATAAGATACAGCTTCCCTTCTGTTTGAAAAGCTGAAAAGATAAATTTAAAAAAAATTAAATATTACCTAACTTTATCCATGATAAGGAAAATAACATACCAAATAATTCACCCTTATTTTCATTATTAAAATTAATTTATCTTCCTCCTTTGTGAGAAAATGTATTGAAATGAATTAGGCAACTGATCCTCTATCATGGACCAAGTAATTCCCATGCTATATAAAAGTCAAGCAAATTACCAATAAAATTCCTTAAAAAATAAATTTTACTGAGGTTAGCCAGCATTTTATTTCTGATTTTAAACTAAGAAGCTAGATTTAAAAGGGCAAACTAGTAACTAATGAACCTTCTAAAATCTCTAGAAACAGCTTTACAGGGACATTTAGTCTAGTCTGCAAAAGAATGGCAAATAAAATAGTGAAAGGTACCTAATTTAAGCCACTTTAGAAAGTGGGAGAGACAAGAGGTTTAACTACAGGAAAAAACAAACCCTAAAAGAAAAATATGAACTGAAAAAACCTCAAACCAAAACAAACCAAAAACTCCCGTTTTTTTCACATGTTAAAAGTACTGATATCCTCCCCACTTACATACAAGTATTGCGTTACAGCTGCTCATACTATTAAAATTAAAAGGCTAATTTCCACCAATTTTGATGCAAGCGGAATTAATGCTATTGCATACATTTTCCATAGAATAAACAAAGCAACTATAAGAAATAACTTTAAAAAATTGCATGTCATACAAAAGATTTAGGTTTTTGGAAAATAATGGCTAGTTATTAATAGATAACTGCTTTTAATAACACAAAGGGCTACAGAGTCTTAGCCCCATAATGATTTAACACTGCGTGAAGTCAGTCATGTGCTTCTTTTGCAAGAGAATTACTACAGAGCAAGTCTTTGCACAACAGGGACTTAACACCCTAAAGTTCTATGATTTTCTGAACCACAAAGCAAATATTAAAAGCTATCTTGACAAACACATATTTTCATGCTAGAAAAATGAATTTTTCTGCAACTCACCATAATGTAACTTAACAATAAAAGGATGGTTAACTTCTACTAGGATATCACGTTCCATTTTTGTCCGCACCCGATCTCGAACTACAATAGAACATGAGCAAGCAAGATTAAAAAATTTAAAAATTACATTATGACTCAGTATTTCTCATATGTTTCCTGATGTACTTCCCATTGTGTAATATTATAATTGTCTACAGGTCATTATTATGTACACAGCTGAGAACTGAGAGAATTTATTCCACCTTTTTTTTTGATAAATATCTTAATGCATTTTGATTTGCTTCAGTTTTTGCTACTGACAAAACCTAACACCAGGCAAATAAATTTAACAAAAGCACGTGAGAAAACATAGCCACCCTTCAGCCTGCTCTATACTTAATAAACCTTTCAAACATTACAGCAAAACTGCCACAGCTACATATAGAAAACTTTCTGCTAGTGGAAAGCATAGAGAATTAAAGTCATGGCAAAACAAACACAGCATAAATATAATCATACTATCATAAAGATGTTTATATTGGTTCAACTCATTAAATAACTCTCACTAATAAAATATTAAGTTTTTACAATTTGGAAGGGAAATTTTTTTTCATTTCCTTTACAATGAACTTAAAATAAAAAGGCCATTGATTCAGTGTAGTGTATACTTCAGATTATATTTTTGATTTTAAGGACATTTACTGAGAGTAAATGCGCATGGAGATATATATCAGACATTAGAAGCAGTTGCTGCTGAAGCTGCCTGTGCTGTCCATCCATGGTGGCTCTGAACAGGACATGTAAGTGCTCCTGTGCCAACAGAGATTAAACCCAAATGATGCCAGCAATGCAGAAATACAGGCAGGCCAGTCAGCTGAGCACAGCACCTGCTGCAGCTGTTCTCCACAACTCTCCTGCCAGCTCCAGGACTTGCTTCCCATCTGAAGCTCTGAATTAGATTCAGTACTTTACATAGTGGAGAGCTATCAAAGTTTGCTTTCAGTGGTTTAAGAAGCTGCATTTTTGTCTTTCCTCCTACTCTATATTTTGTTACTACTCCTTTTGCAAAGGTATCTTCCTGAAGGAAGCACCCAAGAGTTTGAAGTCCCATCCAAAGTTTAAGTCAACAAGCATTCCTTGTACAGTTAACAAGCCAGAATTTTCAGATATTAAAACATAACAAGGGAGAAAAAAAAAAAGGACAAATAGTAAATAGTAAAATGCTGTTAAGGCATTTATCTATCTTTTCCCAGAAACAGGCACTTATGAAAGTTATATAGATACGTTTTCATGAATGAATGCAACTATGAAGTTTCCATCTGCCTGCAGAACACACTCCTAAAAAAGGAAGCTATGAAATAAGTGCTCAAATACAGAGCAAACATCACATTTGAATGTTGACCTTTGCATCTAAAGCCATTAAAATGTCACGAGATAGTTAGTTGTGCAGTTTAACTGTTTCAGCATTTCATCTGAATTACAAGATTGAAATTCAGAATATTCTTTTTTTTTTCAGGCAGGTTCAGGTGAGAAAAAAATCTAAAATATTTTCAAGTGCCTGCAGCCATGCAGCAGTTACATGGAAAGTATGGATTTAACAAAACTGCAAGTGAAGAAAGTGTAAAGAACTGAGCTAATTTCAGACATTAGCATAAGCCATAATTTGACTTGACATATGATTTTTGTTTTACTGTACTTTCCACATGCATTCTACTGAAAGCACTGATTTTTCTTAATACATTTGAACCCAGATGTTCTAGCAACATTTTGCCTCTGTTTCTCTCCCCATATCATAAAAGGGCACTGAAAGATAACAGCTTCTATCAAAAAACTAGTCTCTGCACTAAACAAAATTATATGTATATATTCTTGGATTTGCTCTAAACATTAGAAAGTTGGACTGTGTAGTTACATCAACGTGCTCTGGCTAATACAGCTGCATTTCTATGAAAATATTCTCTAATTTTGATTTGCGGATCAGGTACACTGTTTTCAAGTGTGGTCTTTTCATCTTTAATTATAGAGCACAAAAATAACTTTATGAAATAGATTTGAAAGAGCTAAAGAAATACAGACAAATCAAATCATATACTGTATTATTTAAAAATACAATATTATCTATAAAAAATTGTAATTATGGAAAATAGAATTAATTCCAGTTAATTTCATATTAAAGTTTCAACAGTAACCTTAATTTGCTTGCAACTCTGTTCTTCCTAAAACATGAATCACAAGCAAGCAGTGCATGAAAAGCATCTGATAATCCAGATATAAGGTGTTGGGAACTGTGGCATCCTCCTGATGGCGTCACCTTTCTGCTCAAGCCTTTTACATCCTGGAATTCTTAGTGCCCCAGAGAGTCTCCTTTTCCAATGAAAAGTCATGCTCTCAATTTCAGTATTTATCAGTCTCTCCTATCTGTAGGCAAAACTAGAACCGCAGCTTGGACTGTAATTTTTACACGAGGTTAAACTGCAATCAAAAGGTGATGAAGAAAAGCCCTCGGACATCTTAAAAAAGCAACTGCTGAGTGACCTTTGACCAGCCCTGAGCTATTAACAGGCTGGGGAATGAAAGGCTGTTGAGGATATTAATGTACCTTATATGAGTGGAAATCAAATTCAGAAAAATAGGAAGTAAATAATGAGAAAGACACGTGCCACAAAACACAAAGGAATCAAAATATAGGAAACTGTTCAAATACACACCCTCTGTAATAGTTTTAAGTGTAAGAACTCTGACATTCAGCACTAGTGTGAAAACATTTCTTAAGTGAAAGAATTTCAACATTTTAGTAGAAGTTCATAAACCAATGTTTTTGTTCCCTCCATCATTCTACAAATATTTTATAATAAAACGATGCGTTAAAACTGAAATTTGATATAATAATCAATAACATTGGTAAAGCACTACAAGCTGTTGGAGCCATCCCAAAATTATCATTTCAGTTTCAGTATAGCCATGAATTAGAAGAACTTCACATAGACAAGACTATTAAACAATGACATAAAAGAACAAGCATACAATCTGGTTAAGATTAGTGCAAAAGATCACTTTCATTTTGATCTATGATAAAAAATACCTTATTTCTTTTTTCTTACATAATTCTCTGAGACAGAATTGAGATTGTTCAGGCTTAGACTTATTTTGCTACTGATAGCATTCAAGATCAAAACTACTCAAGAAACAGATCAAGTCACAATTTGTTTTTGCTCAAGTAACTTAGATGATTAACTTGAGATTTCTATAAAAGACATTCTACATCGAGATCATGTGCCAAGAGTTTGGGGCAAGTGTACTGTATTTGTCTATTTCAAAAAAAAAGACTAAGTCACGTGCTTGAGAACTTCTAGAATAAAGCAGCCGATATAAAGTGCTTTTAAATATCATGACCTAATTATAAACTGAGCAAAAGGCATTAACTGTATCCTTGGTGACACACAGCAAAGGAAAAACGGAAGGATATTAAGTTTCAAATAACAGCTCAGGAGCAAGTCAGGTGGCAGATGTAACACAACCACTCTGTTAACCCACCATCACCTAAGGAAAGAGGCATGGGAAGGAACCTGCTGCCCTCTCTAACTACCAACATGGTATTGTTAATCCTTAGCCCTTCCAGGTTTACAAGACAAAGCAGCATATTCTGCTATTTCCTGTTTCAGGGGAGAAAGCTGTAAGATACAATCTGTAGAGCAGCAGCTGTGTAAAGATCAGGTTTTGGTATAACGTCCCTGATTTATCTTTTTATTTCTCTTCCCTTGTTCTAAACAACTCTTACCTTTCAAGGTGGCCTTTTTCAATACCTTCATTGCATAAAGCTGTCTAGCATCTGATCCTGAGATTTTTTTGACAAGGAAGACCTGCATTAAAAATTAGAAAGAACTCTTAAAAGAAAATAAAATCAAGTCAGATTAATGTGTTTTGCTATGAAATTCAAGTAGGCACTACGATTTCAATGAAATTCTATTTGACAGTTTTAGATTCTGCAAAGTCAAACCTCCTTTGATTTTTCCTTCTATTTCTTTATTTCATAATCTAAAAGGTTCATTCAAATTCATTCTGCCAAATTAATTTCAGTCTAATCTAAGTAATTTCAGAGAGTAAAAAATTTGTATTCTCTCAGAAGTTCGCACAAATTTGTATTCTCTCAAAAGTTCATACAAATTTGAAACACAAAAATCAGCTTTTTAAAATTAATCTCTAGTTTTATCTTATTGAAATTCATAGGATAACAGAGCAAATGTGCTAATAAAGTAATTTTCAGATATGACCATAAATATGTGAGCAAAATTTGATCCAGAAACCTATATAAATCAATATATAACTAAATAAATTTTAAAAATATCCTAGTGTTGCATGTACCAATAAAGAACAACCAGCCTCAATTAAAGGGTGTTTCATTTCCTCCTTCAGTATCATGGAATTTCTTGACTGGTATTGTTTTTAACACCCTTAACACAAAATTAATCCCAGTAGAGACAAAATTTAGATTTAGAAATGAAAAAAAAAAACCAAACCAACCCAAAAACAATTGTCACAGGTTTTCTGGCTATGGACATGTAGAAAGACATGTGGTACATGAGGAAGTTAAACATGTTATACAAAATCAGTTTCATGTCTGGTTTTGTGCTCAATTCTCACTTACATTAACATTCCTTGCATTACCCAGAGACTACCAGATCATCATCAAGAGACCTTGAAAAGCATGCAGATTTACTTTTTTTAAACTGAATGGGAAACAGTGACATCTTCACAAATTATTAGAACAAAATGATTTATGGATTTTAAAGAAAAATATTAATTATTTTTGCAAAAAGGCTAAGACAACTGAGGACAAGACTGGCATTTTTGCAGAAATTTGAATCAGCTAGACAGTTTATTATTTTTGCTTGTTTAAAACTCACATTCCCCCTTCTACCTCCCATTAAAGTACTGAATTTAGTATTATCAATAAAAGTGATTGCTGAAATGATAATTTATTAGCTTACTTTTCCTTGCCCTTGAACGACTTACTTCTTGTGATCTGAAGATTTCCAAATAAAAACTTGATTACGATTCTGGATTAAATCAAACCTTTGGAATCAGGTTTCCCAGTGAATTCTTACTAGTATGAGTACAAAATTTTATAGTTTCTAAGCACCTAGATTTCCAAACTTAACTGGAACAATAATGTGACTAACAGTAACTTACTACCACCAAAAGCGAATTGGACCTATTTTTCTAATTTCCCCCCCATATCTAAGGTGGATTTTTACATCCTAGAGCTTAACATCACATTCAGAACTACAATTATGGCTAAAAGTGGATGTAAAGGCTCTGCTGTCTTGCTTTACATATTCCATTCAGTCTTGATGACATGTCTTGCCCTGTGAACTTAATGTTTTGCTTTCAATTTGGATTTGGACAACTAAAAGTATAAAAAATTTATGCCTAGTGAGATCTCAGTATTCATGAAATGCTAGACACATTGAGTCTTTAACAGATGTTCAGATAAATATCAAGGTACATTGCACCTTAACCAAATTACAACAGATAATGAACATGACTGGGTTGTATCACATTTACTTCAGTAGCCATTATTGCCTAAAATTTGTACATTACAATTGCAACATGCAACAAAAACCAGCTTCTGTATGGGTGATGTCCTACCATTAGCAAGCAACAAGGAATACTTACCATTTCAACCCTCACCCTCTCAAATAGAGTATTAGAGAAGAATGACATTCCATTTTAACAGTAAATCCCCAATTATTTCATATTAAGCCATTTTTTCCATTGAACTTTGAAATCCACATATTTCAAACATGAAAAAAACATGAAAACATGAAAAAAATACTGCTTTAAAAAGATCTGCCACAATTAGAGTGCCTAGTTAGCACTAATTTAGAAAGCAGTTTTCGCTTGCAACATTGCCTTAATGCAAAACCATGACTGTTCTAAATATTTCACAACCAATATTCAATGCTATATTCCTGAATAATTGGCTCCACAAGAGTTCAGTTACCAACCTTTCCAAAGGATCCTTGTCCTAGTACTTTCAGAAGTTCAAACTGTGAAGGGTCTGCTTTCTCATGTCCTTCCTTTACATGGTGAGTTATTGCAATTTCTTTGATGCTTCCTTCTTCCTGGCAGAGGAAAACAGGAATAAATTTAGATTAATGGTTTACAAATATTTACGAATTCACAATATGTTGAAAAATACCAGTGTCACTGAACCCAATGAACTAGACAATGCCAAATATAGGCAAAAATATACTCAGCAATGCTATTTGCATAATTAAGACAGACAGCACTAGTTCAGTAACAACGTAGCTTAAACTTTTAGAGATGTACTGAGATCCAGACAATAATAGTTGACAGAAGTTTTTTCTCTTAGTCCCTTATTATTGGGTTCATATTTCTGCTCCAGAATCACAACCAATTAATGGAAACCAATCTTCTTAAGAATTTAGTAAACTTAAAGCACACCTGGAGTGTATCAAATGGACCAGATGTCTTTGGAAAGCCATCCTTTTTAACACTTGAATGAGGACCACTATGCTGCAGCAATGCTAATGCTCACCTTTTAAGACAGTGTGAGACTGAAAACATTTCCACCCAAAGCAACACCCTCCACCCCCACTTCAGCAGCAGGCTCCACCTGCCATTGACAAAATCCTGTTGAAGAAAGTATTCTGCCTTCCTTCTCAAGGAGAGTCTATCCTATAAAAGCTGCCCAGTCTCCATCCTTTCCCCTTCTGTGAGAAACTGGTCAACAGAAAGCTCTTAAGCAGCAGTGAATCTTATCTTCTTGTGCTCTGCACTTAATTCACTGTTTTCTGCGCTGAATTTGAAAAATCCCCTGAAAAGTGACACTCTTTGTGACACAAGGAAAGAATTTTAGAACTTATCATCAAGTAAGTAAAAAAACTGCATTCTTGTTAATGTCATCTGAAGATCTATCTAGGCACTACATGCAATCCAAGCTACTGTAAGTTAACACACAACTGACTGCTGTTAATGTATGGAAAGCAATATACTACCTACAGTTTTAACTTCTTGTTCATTCTCTTCCTGTTTCTTCTCTGGTTTATAGTGAATAAAATACATCTGAGAATACTTTTCATCTATTTAATGAGGAACTCTTAGACCCATTTCATAGAGTTACAGACTGGTTGACATTGAAAGAGACCATCTGGGCATCATCCTCTCTCACCCTATCATTCTGTTACACCCACCCAAAGCCAGCTGCCCAGGACCTGAATATCTCCATGGATGGTGACAACCTCCCTGTGGAGCCTGTGCCAGGGATCAGCCAGTCTGACAGTGAAAAAGTGTTTCCTGCCATTCAGACAGAAACTCCTGTAATTTCTTTTTTGTCCATTGTCGTTGGTCCTGCCACTGGGCAGCACTGAAAAAAGCTCTTTCTACCCTCCCTTCAGGGTGGTCAAACATCATTTCACCATTGTGAAGCCATGCTGAATAACACCAGCTGCCCTTTTGTCTTCCATGTATACAGGAACACTTGGTTTCTCCATGCTTTTCCTGGGGATTAAGGGCTAGCTGACCAACCTGTAGCTCCCTGGATCCTCCTTCTTGCCGTTTTTGAAGATAGGAGTTGACATTTGCTTTCCTTCAGTCCTCAGTCACCTCTCCTGGTCATCATAATAATTAGAAAATAATCAAGAGTGGCCTCACAATGACAGCTGCCAGGTCCCTCAGCACTCATGCATCCCATCAGGGCCCACAGACTTAGATACACCCTGCCTGCTTAAGTATTCTCTAACCTATCCAGTGGCAGGATCTGAGGGAATGGCCTGAAGTTGTGTCAGAGAAGGTTTAGGTTGAATATTAGGAAAAGGTTCTTCATCCAGAGGGTGGCTGGGCACTGGAACAGCACCCCAGGGAAGTGGTCACAGCATCAAGCCTGACAGAGCTCAAGAAGCATTTGGACAATGCTCTTGGGCACATGGTGTGACTCTTGGTGAAGGTGCTGTGCAAGACCAGGAACTGGACCTTAGTGATTTTGATGAGTCTCTTCCACCTCAGGATATGCCATGATTTTCCTCTAAGAATATGTGTTCCTTGCTCCAGTCTTTCCCTTCATCTGTATGCACCAAAATGTGCACTAATTAGTTATAGTGATAGGTTAGTAGAAGCAGAGTTCTAAAACTGTGTTTTTGAAGCGCTAATTTGTAAACCTTTCAAACATTCTGCAAAATTTATGTGCATAAATTACTGCTGAAAGTACCCTTTTGCATCTGATCATTTCAGTACTGTACATAAATGCAAAGCAACTGTCCACCCAGGTCAGCATAGTCCAACACATGCTTCTCCCAGACTGACAATTCTTCTTCAAAAGATTCTTTTTTTCAAAAGATTACAAAGTTGGAAACTAGCTGCACATAAGAAATCCTGAGTGTGTGTGAGCGTCTGTATATATCAAAAAACTCCAGCACATGATTTGGAATAACGCACAGAACATGCTGGCACCTTTTAAAAATCAGGGAGTGAAAAAAGATACTTTAATGTGAAGAATATAGTTTCAAAAATAGTTTTAGAAGACCCAAGACAAATCCAAGATGCACTCTAAGTTTAGGTTTTTAAAGACAGCCAAGATTTTGCATGTGTGTGCATACAGGCATGCTGAGTACTCCACCTAATAACCTGTACTTCTGTCTTTTCAGGAGAAAATGCTACCATCATTGATTCCCAGCTGAATCTTCACAGAGTCTGAAAGAAATACTGTTTCCTTTTACTTGTCAAAGGAAAAAATTGCTGGTGGACATTTTTGGTTTTATCTTTTAAATTATTATGTGATCGGTTGGATTACATACTACTTGAACCACCCACTGAATCTTAGAGAATCTCAAGGGAGGAACAGAATAGCTCAGCAAAACAGACTGCCAAGTACACATTACTTCAGATACTTTGATCCATTTCTGCTTAACTCTTCTATCTATTTGCTCCCTGGCAATCTTGGAAAAGTCAAAAACATGCAAAACAGAACATTCTCAAATCTTTTCTATCTACTGCCTTCAGGGACGCAAAGGAATCAGGTGGACATAAGAACGACATGGAACTGTTGGAGCAAGTCCAGAGAAGGGCCATGAAGTTGGAAAGATGACTGGAGCACCTGCCCTAAGAAGACAGGCTGAGAAAGTTGGGGCTGTTTCAGCCTGGAGGAGAGAAGTTTGCATGGAGACTCCACAGCAACCTTGCAGTATCTGAAAAGGGCCTACAAGGAAGCCAGAGGGGGATCCTTCATCAAGAACTGTAGTGATAGCATAGGCAGTAATGGATACAAACTGAAAGAAGGGAAATTTAGCTCAGGTATTAGGAAGAAATCCTTCACTGTGAGGATGGTGAGATACTGGAATAGGTAGCTCACAGAGGTTATAGATGCCCCAACCCTGGCAGTGTTGAAAGCCAGGCTGGATAAGGCCTTAAACAACCAGATCTAATGGGAGGTGTCCCTGCCCAGGGCAAGTGGGTTACAATTAGCTGACCTTTACAGTCTCTTCCAACCCAAACCCTTCTACGATTCTATATTGCTTTAAAAGCACTACAAAACTCACCAAGAACAAGAAAATAAGAAAATATATTTATTTGCTCTCTATACACAAACAAAAATTATTATTTTTGAATGCAATGCAATTATTATGCAACCAACTTTCCCGTGGTTATTTTGAGCATCCTCTAAAAAAGAAAACAAACCCCCAAACCACCACTTCACATTCCTGATACCAAGAGAATATTCCCAGACTTCGCATTTTCTCAGGGCTCAGTTACTCAGTCCATAAAAGGCAGACCTAAGAGAACTCTGTTTCAAATGAAAAGGAACTCTAATGATATCCAACTTTAATTCGTTAGTAACTCTCATTTGAGAGCAAGATTTATGATGAGCAGTTGCCCACAAATTTGCAGTCTCCTTTTCTGACATAACTGCTGAATGTTTGTTATTTTAACCTAAACAGTGTTCAGCAAATGCAGTTAAAAATACAAAAGCTAAGCCTTTTATAGAAACAGAAATTATATACAGAGGTAATCAAGCCTCACTATCTACCTGAATTAAAATACAAGTCTTATACACTGTAGAAAGAGATCTCTACTCTCAACCAACTGCACTAATTATGTCAGATGATACATGTCATCTTCCAGTAAACTGCAAGAGAAACCAGCTGTTTCATCTGGTACTGAATTGTTTGATCATTCCTTGGTACTTGGCAAAAACATTCGTCCCATGTGATGAATTAAAAATAAATGAGATGCTGGAATACTTGGGTCCTCTGCTCCTTTCTCCCATTCCTCGACAACTTTCACACAACTATAGCCAGCCAACTCATCAGTTGCAGTGGTGGGGTCTTCCTTCCTTACAACTATACCCTACTGCCTACATTCAATTTCTCCTATTTCTAAGCTTGGAAAGCTCCCTTTTCTCAAGTGTTACACCACAGCAGGGTCTAAATAAAAGTCTCAAGATATGTTTTCCTCTTCTAGGCACACAGTTCTCTCAAGACCTTCTTCACACTAGAAAGTTCTACTGTCTCAGAAAGCCATTTAAAAAAAACCCCAAAACAACCATGTAAGTCAACTTTTAAGTGGTTGCTACTGGCTTCCACTACAGTGAAACTAAATACGGAATACAAGGAAACAAACAGAAGGTAACATTACTCTGAGTTTCCTTAACAATGTAATAATGTTTAATCAACACCTGCCTAGAAGGGAAGTGAGTGACAAACAGGTTTAGGTATGAATTTAAAATACTATATTCCAGAATAATTTCCTGTACTGATACAGTCTGCAAGTCAGAACTATTCTGGGCAGTACCTCCATATAAGTAAGCTTATAGTAATATACCTCACAATATATGTCTATGCACAAGAACACACACATACACATAGGAAAGAACACCAAATAGACCATATGGCACAGACAAATAAAATCTGAATGAAAAACTTGATAGAAGAAAAAGGGGGATTCTGCAACATCAAGAGCAACTCATTTTTATCTTCAGTAATCAGCTGCAAATTGGAATAGGAAAAATGCTTGCCAGTAAAACAAGAAAAGGACAGGCACCTTCTAGGGAAGCAGTGAAAAACTATTTAATCATTATCAGGCTATAAAAATAATAGCCTAATTACGTTGCTGGAAAAAAAGAATCAATATTTTAGGTACTTAATGAACATTAAACACTCATTTTGCCTCTAGTAATTGAATTTATGTGAATTTCCTTTATCTTCACTTTTTAATTCAAAAGTATATTAACTCTGCTGCAACATAAAATATTTGTATTTGTTTGAGATCTTATTACAGGAACAGCTAACAGATAAACAGATAAAGTGTTGAACGAAAACCAGACTTCAAACCCTAAAGGAAGCAGAAACAGAGTCTTATTAGGTACATAATTCTCAGTAGTAATGAAAAAGCCCAGAAAAGCAGGAGAAAAACATGAGTTTATCAATACATAGACTCTTCTGCAATTTACCCTTCAGAATTCTGAATTTTCAATACGACACCTGAAAACTTCTCTGCATAAAGAAGAGATGGATGCAGAGATGGATGGCATAAGCTCATCAGTGCAGAACAAGCTGTGTGTTATCTGCTGACTTTTTTCTGAGCAGCATGTTCCAGGGACAGCTGAAAAGCTGGTCTAGGACTACTAAACTGGGCTCTGAACTGGTATTTAGGAGAACTACCAGTAAAACCCACAATACCATTGCAACACTCATTAGTGTTTAAATAGTAAACATTCAAAAAAAATGGAAGCATTCTTAGTCTACAAATTTTTATGTAAAAAGGACAGAGAAACAATCAACTAAAGATTAAAATACTTTCAAAAATATATAAATTTATGCTGCAATATTGGCAAAATAATCCAGAAGGAAATACTCCAAATCATCTAAATAGGCAGCACAGGATCAGATTTGTGCTCTTACTCATAGCAGGAAGAGGAAAGCCATTCATAATAAGGAATGTTAGCACATCCAAACACCATAGGAGTCTCATTGCACCTAAAATTCTCAGCCTCAGCTTCCTGAAAAAAATGCATAAGCAAAGTGTGAACTTGCATGATGACAAATGCTTGGCAAAGAAATTTCAAAATAAAGTACAGAAATAGGAAATTCAGCAAGAATTTACTCTTAAAGAGGTGTAAGAACTAGATGTGAATTAACTTAAACAGAACATCAAAGAATAAACTGCTATGTTATGTATGGAACACATACTTAGAAAAGGTATTTCTGGAAGACAAATTTCTCCTTTTCTAGATACTCAAATTTATGGGAGTATGAGTAGAAATATTTTAAACACAAATCTTAATGACAGCATATTTTAGATACAGTTATTAAAAGAATAATTAGTTCATCGGCTTCACAATGAGTGACAAAGACTGGAGTATATACTTTTCAATATACTGTAAATATAAATTAAAATTATGATATGCATAAATTACTCCAAAGGAAAAAAGCAGCAGCTACCTAAAAAATGTTAAGTTTTAGTGTACAAATAATAATGGACTGGTGTATTTATATTGCTCCTACACATAGATGACATTTAAGGGATGTAAAGTCATGAAGTGACACAGAATTGGAAAGGTAAGGAAGAAAGTACAGGGAAACATCTACAGCTTAAAACATTCAAACATTAAAGTCAATAGCACGTGACCGTAAAAGTAAACTGGACCCACCTTGAACAGAAAGACTGACTGCATAGTCTCTGCTGTCAGCTTCAGTGAATTTAAAACAGAAAGTTGACCAAAAGCAACATACCCAAAAAGTAAGATTCCTAACAAAGATAGGCATGCACAACAAGACTGGGGGGTTGGAAGGGTCCAGGAAGATTTTATTTGCTTATATAATTGTAGGATTAAAAAAAAAATCAAATTAAAAAAATCTTACTAGCTATGGAAAGAATAACAAAAAACTCTGCAGGTTTAATTTTTTTATTCTACCAAGAGCAAAGATGGGTATGTGCAGTACATGCCATGAGTACCTATAGATTAAGACTTTTTGAAAGAACATTCTATTTATTTTTAACATGTTGAAACACTTTGAAAGGATTGGCATTACTTTTTGGATTATTCTGAGGCCTGTTATTGTGGAAAATGGATGTTCTTATTTGATGACAAAAAAGGAGTAACAGCAACTAAAAGCTAAACAAAATAAATGACTCCTTCACGATACCCGAGTTCCACCTGGAACAAATTCAGAAACAGATTACTGAGAAAGTTTTCTTTTTAAAAGGTTGATTTAGAAAATCCCTGAAGTCATTATTGCATGAGACATGTGATGAATAACTATCCTATCCTGAGTCCTTTGCATCAGGAAGGGGATATTGAAGATAACACACAACATCCGCATGCTGTTACAAAAAGGGAATCACAAGAACTGAGTGCAAAACAAGTCTGGCTGCATGTTCACTTTCCCACTAAATGAGCATTACCCAGATGAAGGAAAGAAAAAATTTCAGAAGTGCAGTAAATTTCAGCTGGCAGATGACTAAATACTGATCAAAAAGTTTCTCCTCTGCACACTCATTGGCTACACAAAATATAGCAAGAAATACAGCACCAAACCTGTAACATCAGAATAAAAGGTTTAATGGCTGAAGAAAGTAAAAGGCCACATACCAATCCCTTCTGCATCTAACAGAGATGGAAGTTATGAAATAAAGGACATAAGAAAAGAACAAGGACAAAACATTAACCTCACACTGCTTTTAAATAAAACCTCTGAATTTTACAACACAATTTCTAGACAGAAAGAAATCCCTGTCATATCTTTGCTTTTAGAACTGAGAAAAAACTTGACTATCAACAGGACTTTTAAATAAACTGCCATTTTCCAATAAAAAGCACACATGACTAGGACAGATGTGGCTATACATACTCGAGTTCATAAAAACCCAGTGGGAGGGAAGTCTGACACATACAACAAATCCTTGGACAGGTCCAGTAATCACAAAAGTTCTTCCCAGACATCAAACATTGTTGACAAGCTGACCAAAAACTATAAAAATTAGGTTAAGACTTTGACTTCAGGAAAATATTAGATAAGATCAACAAATTTTAATCTCAATAAATAATTAAAACCTTTATAATAGCTAAGCCATCTTAAGCAACTGCTGGAGAAATTAATTTAAATACTGATAATCCTGGTTCCAGCATTACCCAGGTTTCACCTTTACCTGTTAATTCTGTACTGGTCTTAACAGAGTAAAGAAGGTACAAAACAGACCCATTTTTGACATATAGTTACTTACACACATAAGTCTTAGTTATTACTTAATTTGCTCCTTAAGAATTTTTGCAGATTTTTCACTGTAAAGTGATTTTCCAGCTCCTATTCTTATAAAGTCTTCCCTGATTTTTTTATTTTTACTACTTGATTGTTCATGTTATTTTGGAAGCCTCCACATCACTGATTTATGCTGCACATGGAGCAACAGCCCACAAGCTTCCAGCCACAATCCCCCTGCTTGACCTGCAGTGCCCACAGCTGCTGACAGACCAACCACGGGGCTGTTTAGTTGGTACTGAGAGTCCTTCCAAGAGTCACTGCCTGACAAAGCCAAGTCATTCCCCCAAACTATGCAAGATTTTTTCTTAATAGACCATTTAGCACTTAACTTTGCCAATATTGTGATTTTAATACTTCGTTTAAACACACTTTATTAATACATTTTAAAATGTTGGTGAGATCCCATCAGATGCTCTTTAGGGAACTATTTAATGAATATGTTCTATTTAAAATCACACACTACATATTTTTTGTATCTATTTTATATTGGGATAATTTACACAAGAGAAACAGGCAGAATCACCATTAGGAAAGATCACAGTTCTGGAACGTCAATGTCTGTAGTCAGGAATCAGAATAAGAGGAAAAAATCCTTTTTGATAGCTTTGATTATAACAATTAAGTCAAAACCATATTGCCCATATTGGTGAGCACCTCCCTCAAACATCAGCCATTTTTCATAAGATCTAAATCAGTGTATCAGTCCTAAAATCAGTGTATGCTGTTGACCATACAATTTTCAAAAAAAGCAAATCCAATGAATGAAGAGCAAACTGCAATCTTATTTTTCTCTTGAAAAATGTGCAGCAAAGATACCGCTTTTATAATTTTTCATTTGTTAGTATTGATTACGTAGCAATATAGATTTTTCCATTTTCATTATGAAGTAGCAGCTTTGTTTTCACCACCTCAATCTCTTTTCAGGAATGTTTTGCTTCCTTTAGACAAATGCACTTTTCTGAAGCACATGTACATTCAGTACAAGCAAAGATAAGGCTGAAAATGGAAAAATGGATTCCCCAGTAATTTACTTATCACTGCTCCAACAATGGTTATAGGTTGCCTTTTACTGCTTTGTTAGCCTTCATTGTACTGCTAAGAGCTCTGCTGCACGTGGCTGTGCTTGGCAAAATATTTGTCTGTCACAGGCATCATAACGTTGATCCCCATAATCAAATAAAGTATTTCTGAAGTATTGACTATGATATTAAACCCTGGTGCTGAAGTTACATGAAGCAGTTATGTCCTGTAAGGACAGTAAGCTTATTGGATATCAAGTGATTTTAAAAGGATGACTCAATGTTGGCACAGTTCCCAGATCATACAGAATTTCCTTTTCCTCCCCTCCCTTGAGTCAGGAAGCCTCCTAGATACATTTTTACTTTCCCAACTTGTTATGAACATAGGATGAATTTTCAGCATTATCTGCAGAAATGAAATCCTCCTTTATACTTTTTGAAATTACACTTCTTGAAATTATACTTCTCGAAGTAATAAAGAGCAACAAACTGAAAACCAATTACTTTTACCTCTTTTATTAGAGCTTAAAGAAATTTTTATTAAGGTAAGAATGGGAGTTAAAAATGTGAAGAGTATACCAGTCTAGGTATTTTTAAATATCTCAGACACATTTTATACACATTCATACATTCTATACTTTTTATACGCCTAACTTCAAATTCAAAACTACCTTAAAAATAAAACTCACAGTGCAACAAGTACTTGACAATCTCCCATTGCTTTGGTAAGCAGTGTTAGTGAGCTAAATCATGGACTAAAATCCCTTCCTTATAACTGTAACTAATCTTCAATTTGAGTCACTTAATAGAACTGACCACTACTTATCTGCTCAAACACAAACAATTGTTCTAAAAAGCTGATTAAAAATTCTGCTTCGGAAGTAGCAATTGTTCCAATACAACAAAAAGCAAAGCAGTACCATGCATAAAATTAAGTCAAGCTGATCTAAGGATATTCTGTGTATGTTGTCTGTTTTACACTACTACCAAAGAAATGCAAGAGTAAAGCAGAAGTTCTAAATGTGGACATCTGAAGTCAGAAACACAGGCTTTCACAATTTATGTCTTTGCTTCTTTTTAAAAGATGGAAAAACTTAAAATTTCAATTAACATCATATCACTTGTTGTAGACAGCATCTATTGTTTTACCTGACAGAAAATAAGACTTCCTTAAAAAAACTGTATTTGTAAATGTTTCGTTTAGGGTCTAGTTAGTTTTTTTTTTTTAATTCTTAAATTGTTAAGTCTTTCAGAGAAAAAAAATTTGTAGCGAAAACAAAGAAAAACTTGTACTTAAGCATTTATTCCTTACTCTCTTTCTACTCTTTTTCATTTCTGGATTTTTCTGCAACAATTTTGAGATCTAGAAGGATGCCTATGTCTGTATTTGTTCACGTAGCCAACTCACAGAAGGAAGACTGCAGACCTGGTGACTGAGACAGAACTCCTCCCATTTTTTTGGTTATACAGATGAAGCCAGATAGGAGTTTGAAGAATGAATCCTGTCACAGAGAAACAAGCCAGAGGACAGGTAAGGCCCTATGGATAAATGTGGTTTACCAGGCTGGGACTGTAATTCTGAAAATGCTTTCCTTCCTTAGAATGAAAATACAAAAGGACAGGACAGAAGTAGGACACTACTCCTTCCTTCCCTAAGGAACTGTGAGCAGTAGGTTGTTTGGTAGGTAAGCTGAGGAATTCCTGTAAGCATTTTAAAAGCTCAATGTCACCAAAAGCAGTTTTGCAATGCAGTTCTCTTCTGATCAAACAGCACAAAATTATCTCATGAACTGAAATGCGCTCATCAGCATTGGGAAAAAATACTCATTGGGTGCAACTTTCATTTCCCAGTAACTCTAAGTTTTTTTCCCTATTTTGTAAGCGCTAACATTTCAGAGAATTGCAATTTAAAAACAAATTAAAGTTTAAAAGCCCCAAACTATTTAGAAGGAAAAATAATCCCTGAGCATACTCAGCACTAATCTATGAAAGCTATGAATCCTGCTCTATTATGATAACTTCCTAAACATATCCTGAAATCTATATGGGTTGAAAACCTTTAGTTTGGTCTGCAATAGCTAGCATTTTAAAATCAACAGAATGTTGAAGACAATCTAACCAAGCTTCTGTAAAACAATGTCATTTTTTGACCAAATTTTTGAGGAATACCTTTCATGTTGCCTGTGGAAAAGAGCTATAATTCAGGACTATGAGTTGGTAAGTATTTGTTTTATAAGGTTTACATTAAAAATCCCCTTGATTATAATGCAACCTATGTTCTATTGTTTTATATTCATGTCTTGTTCTGGTGTTTCATTTGTAGCAAGAAAATTCCATTTAATTTTTTAATATGCATCACAAAAACTAATACAAATTTTTTAAACCATTACAGGGGCTAGTAGGTGTCTACCACTTTTACAAGTTAATAGATCTTCACTTAAGATGTTAAGTCATTACACAAGAAGGTCATGGGGTTTTGGGTTTTTCACTCCCTCACTGAAAAGTATTTGCAGACTTACAGAAGGATAAACATGAAAACTGATTTGACTTCCAACGATAAAATGTCCTGTCCCACTGCATGTTTACATGTAATGTTAAATAGTTCTGAAACAGTGCTTGGGATCATACAATACTCCACTAGTACTTTTTCTCAACTGAAACCAAACTTTCTAATGCTTAAATATATGCCCAACAAGACAAATTATACAAACTAAACATTTGTAATAACTAAATTATCATTTAAAAGTTGAAAGAACCCTAACGCTGTTATGCAAGCATCACTACTCTTCATACCATTTCAGAAGTAAATTTAAGATATTAATATGCCTAAGTTATTTTAACTATCACCACACAGAGCCATATTTTACAGTTTAAAGTACTAGATGAAGATATAACTATTAAAATAACCACTAAGTATTAAAAATACAAAAGTTTTTAATAAAACTTGACCCTCAGTGAGAAAACATACAGCTAAGCTCACATTAACACCCCCACTTCCCCCTAAAATGCAAGTTTTACATTATTTACACAGCGGTAATAATTTCTTAATAAGGCTTACTTTTATCAGCAGCTATCTTAGAAACTTCTACAACATATGAACATACCACAGACTTTTTTTTTTAAGGAAATACAAAACGCTTTGTATTCAAACAGCACTGATCTCTAAGCACTGAAAGACTAAAACCGCTCTGAAATTAGAAGTTAAATAAAAATAAAACTTCCCCCTTTCCCCTTATTCTCTTAAATAATAAACTAAGCTCACCCGAACAGAGCGAACACGCAGAGCCAGAAACTTAAACATGACTAAGAAACCATGATGTTTGGATTTTCTGACTGAGAGATCATAAGTCTAGCAGGGAAGACCAACCCTGGCGTTTTTGCTGTGACCAGCTGTTCCGGCAATTAGAAAATTTCCTGTCAGGCAAGTCAGACACAGCTGGGGGGTGGGGAGAGAGAAAGGGGGAAAAAAAGGTCAAAAAAAAAAAAAGAAAAGACATTAAAAAAAAGACATTGATTTCACACACACAAACACACAGAGCCATGATAAAGAAAGACTGGGCAGCAGTAGTACTCATGTTGCTGATACTTATAAGAGATCAGCACAGGAAACTTAAGCAGATTGCCTGATAGCAACAGGCTGTTGCAGATGTTACTGATTCCTGGTTCCCAGAAAAGAACAAAAGAGACCAGCATCTCTTTCAGAAATCACACTACTATGCAACATCTCACTGATTAAGCACAATAGCAAGTATTTTAAGTCCTATATGTGATAATTGTATTTTTATGAATTTAACTTTAATGTGATACTGTATTTTTATGAATTTAACTTTACAAAAAGTTTTAAGATCTCACCTATCACTACCTTATAGACTTCAATGCAGAGAATGCCTGCAGATTGTTTTTATTTACTAGAGTTTAGTTAGAGGACCAAAAAGACCTTGTGCCTAGTCCTTTGAAATCTTGCACATAGAAAATGCTACACAGATGTTCTAGGCCAAGGCAAACTGCAGAAATATTTGAATTGAATTGCCCAGCTCAAATGTCTGACTTCTGCACCAATATTGTATTGCTCTGTAGAGAGTGAACTTCTTGAAGTAAAAAAGATCCCTAAGCTTTCTTTCAATATTTAAAAAGCCCCAAACACTTCAAATGTTTTAGGGATTAGAATTCAATCTAGTTACTTCAAAGAGTAAGAGAGGAAGTTTTTAATTTGATCTCTCTAGATTTAGTATGGGAGCCATTTTCCTGAATATTGACACCATTTTTAGCTTTTTTGGTACTTGCTAATGCATTCCAAAGTACAGGCTCCTTTAGTGGAACAAGACTGTTTTTCAAGTAATCAATAAACAAAGGGAAGTAAAAACCTTTAGTCAAAGGCATATACAAGTATTCAGCTATAAACATATCCAGGTGATTCTGTTTAGTGACTATGTATCAAAGGAAACACACAGCAAAATACTGTAGTCCTGCTTGCAAAAGACATGGAAACAAACCCACCCTGCAGACAGCTTCCCTTGACTGGGTTCTAACAAATACCTGGACTACTGCATTTTTTGTTATATTTTAATTCCTCTTCAGAAGACAAAGCAGTAATTTAAGTGACAGAACACATTGCTATCTCTATCCCACATCCTGGCTCCCTACAGAATCAGTTTCTGCCTTGTCTTTTAAATTGGGATTACACATCTCCTCAGTGTGAGCCAAGATCCTCTTGTGAAAGGTGAAATGGAGAGGTGAAATAAAGACCTGACTTTAGCCATATCCAAGACGCAAAACTGTGCCCGTTCAGTGTTCTCTTGTACTCCTCTGGGTCTTTGTGTCACATCTGCAGGGATGATCTTTCAAATTCTGCGTACCAAACATACACAATTATTATTATAATAAACACAGGCCTTCAGGAACTACTACTACACAAAGGAGGACTTTGTGACTCAACTGAGGGCTCAGAAGTCCTCAATGCCAACGTGCTTTTTACAGCCCAGTGTGGTACAGCCTTCTTAGAAGATGCAGTCTTTCTTACAACAGCAGTAACACAGCATGAAGAATTATTAAATATTAGTTTCAAGATGAACAAAGCTTTGTCAACACAAGGAGCTTACTGCAACACAAGGACTTCAAATATTTAATAAATAGCATAAAATTACTTGAAGCTTTCCTCTCTTCAATTGTTTCAAACTTGCAGCTACTTCCTCCTTCAAAACTGAAATACCTCAAGAATTTAATTTTGCAGTTTAACAGCAATATAGTTATTTGCATTTGAAAAACTTAAAAGAAATTTAAATAAATAAATAAATGGGAGACCATTCAAGCTCTCTGCCTTTACCTTGTCAAGAACAGATACAATTACACTAAAAGCAGAGTGACCGGGAATCTCCAAGTCACTAAATTAAACCCTGTGGTACTAAAAAGAACTAAAGGCAGAAATGGAGTAAATGGTAAGAGCTGCTCTAACTATAATATTCCTTAAAGATGAAAAGATGCTGTGGGTAAATAATAATTTTCTTATCTTGTAGCTGTAAAAGTAAGAGTGTATTTTGCTACAGATACGCTGTATCTGCTAAGGGTGACAGGAATAAGGCACTTCAACTGAAACATTTGTACAATTACTGACTACTGCTCTCCCAAACCTTTTATGTGACCTCCCAGAGAAGTAAAAAGCACAGTGCTCAGGGGTCAGTGGGGTTACTTCACAACAATAGCCCTCCTATAACTGGCATGAGTCTGGCAGGTGGAAGAAATTTCTTGTGTTCTGGGAGAACACAGCCTGCATAGTTCCCAAAGAGCACCAGCAGCCAACCAGAAACATTAAGATGTAAGCTACACAACTCACTTTGGGCATCTCTCAGAAGAGAGCTTGCCCTTTTAAATATTCCTTCATATATTAAGGAGATCGGTTAGAGGGCAGCAGTCCCCAACAGGGAAGTCTCTGATAAAAAGAACAAATTGCTCCAGCAAGTCGCTTCCCAACCTTAAAATATTTGATAAGGATTTGTATTATGCTTGTATATCAGGAGACACAACTGTCTCCAAAACAAAGGGAATGTTGTATGCCTGTCAGTCACAGTTCTGTCAATCGCAGAACTCCACTTGCACAATGCATTTCCTTCTCCTCCAGTACAGAAACAAAGTGAGTTCATCTCCCATCATCCCCTCCTCATTGTTTAAATTGGATGATCTGAGTTTACAAAAATTAAGAGAAATGCTGTCTAGACTTTCAAGAGAACAGAGCTCACAGACACTACAGAGAGTGGGAGAACTGAAAAATGTTGAGGAACTCTCAAACAATACAAAACATTTGGGAATCCTTTACTGAATGCTGAAACATTCAATTTAAGTGGAGTCCTTCAGGTAAACTGACAATCTCCTATAACCTCAGTTTGAGAAGTGTAGCAACGCAAATTAAGTCTTCACAGTTCTCGAAAAGCAAGGCTCTGTAGTATGGATCGCTTTCAATTATTTGCAAAAAAACCCAAAAAGCAGCACATATATGGAATGAAAAGCCCTTGTTTAACAAAGGTCAGCAGCTGAGGAACAGAGAGCTAATTTTTTGAGTTTTCAGAAGCTGAATAATACACTTTTTTTCATAATAAATACATTTGTATAGCCAAAGCAGCAATATTCTATTAAACAGGGGGGTGTGGCAGCTTCCATCTGTCAGTTTACAGGCTTTGCGAGGCTACCATCTGTTTTCTCTCCATGTAACAAATAAGCAGCTTGACTTTGAACATTGCTTACACTCTCATATTATTCAAATTTTCTGACCAAGATCCAGAATGCACCCTGCAACTAAGACACCAAATGCAAAATAAGTCACTCAGAAAATCCAGTAGAACATATCAATTGAAGTTTTGCTGTAACCTTTCCTCAACACCTGCTGACATCTTGGGGGAAAAAAGTATTCCAGGGCTTGCTGCCTTTATATATGTTTGATATCTAAGAGTTAACATCTCAGACCAAATGGTCTGCATTGTTCACAAGGATGCTATAACTTCTTACTTACATGAGGACCTGCAAGTTCATTTTCAGAGAAGTTAGACTCACCATGTCCCAAAGTTGCTAAGAAAATTCATTCAAGTTTCAGCAGAGTAGAGTGCTTTGGAAGATAATGAATTTCCCATTTCATCATATTAGACAAAAAAATGTATTCTGCCTTTTACAAAGCACAGTGTGGTCATGGAGAAAGAAATGACTGGATATAATTTTTACAGATGTAAATTGTTTGCCTGAAAAAAAGTTGATTTCTTCAAGAATCAAGTTATTTGATTGTAAAACAGAATTAAATACATGAGTACATATATCTAAGTTTATTTAGTAGAATACACTAAAAGAAATACAAGAATTACAGAATACTTTCAAGTAAAAGTTTAGCATTTGTTACCCAAGCTACAAGTAGCTACACAAGTAGCTGTTTCAGCTAAAATTAAGTATCAGTCTGTAAATAATGAGGAATCCAAAACTTGGATTATGGACTACGAACAGTCAAGAATCCAAACATTTCCCTAAAGTTTAAGAAATTATAGCTATGTCTTAAAGCCTCTACCACAGAGCCAAGAATTTTAATCAAAAAACTGACAAAAATGCACACACAGAAAATTGAAACGCGAAGGTCATATCAGCAAAAGTAAAACAAACATATCCAAATAATCATCAGAAATGCCTTCACTGTCATGTAAACAAACATGACTGATCTTAAACGTGGAAACTGCTACTGATCACCTGAGCAGGAATATCCAAGAGAAGTTTAGAGCAGTCTTGAAACGGTGCTTCAACTTGCTAAAAGACAAGCAAATTTCTGAAACATTGAATTCTCACTAGTACAGAATATTAGAAATTGAGGTAAAACTAAAAATCATTAAAACCTCCCTGAAATGTTTTAAAATCTACAAATCTTTCAGTTTAGTTATGCTTTTTCCCCTGAACTTTTCTGAATAACGGTCTCATCCTACATTATTTTCACAGATGAAGACATAACAAATGAGATTACACCAGATTACTCTGGATTTAGTATTACTGCTTGAGTGATGGGGGCTGTTTTGCCCACGGCTGCAACTGGTGAATGATCTCCCTCTCCCCATCCTGACATCCCCACTCCAGTGCTTTATATATTTAGTGTAAATCGTGTGGTATATATGCATGCAAAATACAGAATCTCAGCACTGACCAAGTTCAATACTAAACAAAGAGATTGCATTGTCCACATGCTTCAAATTATTTTTCCAATGTATCCTGAAGCCTTTTTTTAAGATAATGCTTTTCTTATAAACTCTTCATTAAAAAACACTGACTGGGAAGACAATGGTCTTGATTTTCATCTCTCCTGACTGCAAACAGATGTGTTATTTAAATTCTACCAGGAAAACATAAATGAAAAATACTTTTTAAACTACTGACTTCTCCTTACAAGCATTTCTTACTCTACCTTTTGACCACCCACTGACTAGTCATTGTTACCTAGTTATATATTTTTCGTAAGAGGATGACAGCTACCGAGATTTAAGTTTTTATCATCCTGATTTAGTTTTAATTCTATGTATGCTTTAATTCTGCTTGTTTAAAAGTAGGGCCAAAGCAAGAAGTCAAGGGTAGTAATATGACCCCACCACCTGCATTGAAGAGAGATTCATCCCAAGTTTGATGAACAGGTTCCACTTCTACCTGTACTGGGAAAAAAATCTCTTTATTCCTTGCAGGTTACCAAAAAGAAATTTTCCTGCAACTTAAAAATGAAAACTTCACTTCTACTGAAAAGAAAACTTTTTACCAATTCTTGGAACCTAATACTTTTCATATATTTAAAAATTAGGCTTAAGCTAGTAGAAAGCAATGGTAATGCATCAGTTGTACTAAGTTTTATCAGCTACATAGAGCCCAAGTAGCAGAACATAAAGAACACTGCACAAATATGATATGCTTTTCACATACACACAAAATGGGAAGCCACCTGCTAGACTAGCTGCAGCTTCTGGTTTGCTTTAACTAGCAATAAAGCATGCAGCATGATTGCAACAGCTCAAAACAATTAATTTGCTCAGTTAATTTACTCAATCTCTATGGACACAGAGGTACAAAAAGCAAGGGCAGACAGCACAAGAGTGAGAAAGGTAGCAAACAAAAGGCTTTAAATAGCTTCCCCTTTCAGTAATGTTCACTTAAGTTTTCACATCAGGTTAAGCTTCAGCCAGCTGTTCTCACGTTTATTTCCTGCTGGTCCCAGGTCATTTATGAGATACAGATAAAAAAAAATGTTGGCAACAAGCTATCAAGTCAGATATAATCAGCACACTTGTTGCAATAAAACCAGAGTACTAAGTCCCCTTTTAAAAGAAGCAGGACTTTGAACCATACAGCATCTTGGACTCCTTAGAAATGGGTATCTTTATAGCTCCTGATTTTCCTAAAATAACCACCAAATTTGAATCATAGCCATGTAACTCAGGCTTCCCTGTTAATTAACTTTACTTTTGACCAAAAGAACACAGATGTAATGAAACAATTTATCTTTTGATACACAGAATACTAGAGAGAGTTCCTATGTACATAGAACTATGTTAAGTTTTAATATTTATTTTAAACTTCCTATCTCGTTTGCATGATCAGCATTCTATCCAAAGACTTAAGACAGCAAAAGGATGTAGATTTCAAGCTTTCACCTTCTATCTCCGCAGAAGTATGGCAAATTTCTATCCTGAACTTGCATACTTTACATACCTATCAAAGTATTTTGTGTTCTTACCTGATTTGGCAGAACACCCTAGGCATTCTACTGTCCTCAATCACAGGACAGTAGAGAAATTCCATAAATTGTTAGCAACTACGTAAGGACCCCAAGTCCATTTAAGTTAAACCAAGTTCAACAGAAAAGTTAAACAGAACAACTTAAGTAAGTTTCAGTGGTAATTTAAAATTGTATCTTACACCAAAACAGATTGTGAAGCACTGACAGAATATCACGTCCTTGCTCAAGTAGTATTTTATCACCTGACTGACAGCACTCCTAAGCTTCCAGCTCTAACTGACTGAGCAGCTGAAGTAACATTTTGTTTAAAAACCCCTAGATTAATTTACACCACAATTTGCAACCTTTTATTCACCACAGCCTAGAAATAAATGCAAAGACATCAAAAAGCTAAAACAATCTTAACCAAGTAGCTCAAGCGTGACACAAAGAACGCTAGAGAAATGTTTTAACTTTTTGATGGTTATACTGTATCAGTTGCTTACCAAAAAAAAAGCACCTTGGAAATTTCCGAAGGAAATAGAGGGAAACGTTTGTAAGCACCCTGTAGTTATCAAATACTGAAAGAGAAGCTTGATAATTTTGAGAGACAAACTTAGCTGGCTGCCAGACACCCACCCAGCCACTCTCTCAATCTCTCTCCTCAGCAGGACATGTAGAAGAAAAGCTCATGCACTGCCTTAAGAACAGGGACAGCACACACCAGTTACCACCATGGGCCAAAGAGTGTCCATCTAGGGAAAATTCATTTCACCTGTTGCCAGGATAGCGAGAAACAAAGATGAAACTAAAATCACCTTTTTCTCCACCCTCCCCTTCTCAGGCAGATACCACTATTCTACCTCCTCCCTTGTCAAGCAGCACAGGTGGAATGGGAAACAGCTTTGACTATCTACTCACAACCTGAAATCTGCACAATATGCAATAGCAGCATATGAACTCTGAAGTCCAACCAAATATGGAGTTTCAAAAATTCTTTTTATTGGCAAAGCTATTTATCACTAGACTCAACATTCAGCTAGTACTCTCTAACATGAAAGTACAGGTAAACTTTAAGTTTGACAAAATTCACAGGCCTTGCAACAAGAAAACAGAACTCAGTATCTTCACATTATGTAACTGCAAGTTTGACATGAAGACAACCTTAAAAATTATCACAGTCAGGAAGGTTCATTGATCTTCTCTTTAGTAACAATCTCTGTTTTTAAGAAGCCTAGTTTAAGAATTCCTTTGATGAATGCCTTTCAATAACAAGCACAATGGAAACTACACTTTCACAGTTTTTCCTCACACTTGACCTTCCCTGAAACACTATTAAAAGCTGAGGAATGAGTTTTGAGAACACTAGGATACCAAACTAGACCTGAGTCAGTGAGAAAAAAAAACCTCTCTCAAAAATATTAAGATCTGAGAGTGCACCCCACGTCCAATAAACTCAAACCGCCATTATGAATTAAGTGATGTCAGTGTGCTCCAATACTGTACTGTTTTTACTACAGCCATCTTTTACTTACAGTTTGTTGATTGATATCGTCTTCTCCCATAGGTTCATCCACAATTTGCTGTCCATTCTGTAAAAAAGACACAGAAAGTGAAAATAAATATTAACTCCAAGCACAGAAATAAATATATTGGAGATAGGCTTTCATAGCATGTTACTGTACTCTCTTCCCCATATTCTACTAAAGCAGGTAATTGAAATTAAACATGGAAAACTCCCTATTGCTGGCATGTAATGCCACTCTTGCTTTGATCCTCATGTATTCTCAACCTGGATGAAGTTACAGTAAAAAATATACAAAACCCCCAGGCATTTGAAGCCTCACTACTACACAGCTAGACATTATTTTCCATTACTACAACTTCTGCAAAACAGTTAAATCTGAAGAAGACTGAATGGCAAAAAGCCACACAAAACAGATAAACAGGTTCTTCTAAGAGCATGACCTTACACAGCAAGGCGGCCCTTATTCCACCTTAAGGAAAATTTGTAACCACAGTACGGACTTAAAAAAACCATTGGATGCAATTTTACTATCAGTTTTAAAGCATTTACCACTTCCTGTACTTTCCCAAGAGCCATTCTGACAAGCCATACAGAAAAAGGCTTTTGAATTTGAAACTTAGCCATAAAGATTAAAAAAAAAAAAATTAAATACCTTGTTGATCAACAAAGGCTTTCTTTTTCTTGACAGTGAGAGGACACTTGGACAATTTCTAAGAGATATTTTTCCCTGAAAGACTTTGAATGACTTTGCTTACACAACAAACATGACATGATCAATAGCAAGTTGTAAGGAAAAGTATGTATGGAGTTATGGTATAGGGCATCACCACAGACAATAATTCTTAGTTTGCTCCTGAAGTTTAACAGCAATTCAGTATCATTTTAGAAATTTTATCATTAGTATAAACAGTATCATTTTAGAAAAAAATGAAAAAGTATTAAAAATGGCTACCATTTTCCATTACCATTGGGGACAGAATTTGAGCTCATTTGTGCATTGTTTCCCTAGAGAAGCCAAAGTCTAATTAATCAATTTCTTCAAATCCTAATTTACTTAAAAGTTACATATGTGTATAGATAGTTACCTTTTAGATGTCAGAAAGTTAATAAAAGCTGCTCAGAAATTCAGAGATTTTAGCTTCATTCCACACCTTCCTTCCCACTACTCAGTTTTTCAGCAGAATTCTTCAGAACCTTTCTAGCTTTGTAACAGCCTATGATTAACAGAATCTTCTAGCTTGCATGTGGCTAGAGGAGAGTCTTTCATATGTGACAGATTAAATCCTAACCAGTTACAAATTCTAATTTTCAAATATTGCAAGCACACTGAACATACAATCAGATGATTACCAGCCCTCTAGCAACCTTTCTCCTGAGCTTTTTTTTTTTTTTGCTGGAAGATGCAGCTGGAAAAAGCTAAATTACAGGAATCACGGATTTCCCAAATATGGAAATAGGTGGGTTGGGTTTTATTGAGGGGGTATTTCTTTAGGGTTTTTTTTTGTTTTGGTGGTGGGTTTTTTTTTTTGGTTGGTTTTGTTTAGGGTTTTTGGTTGGTTGTTGTTGTTTTTTGGTTGTTTTGTTCAGGTGGTGGGGAGGGGAAGAAGGCTAGGCTTTCTGATTGTCTTCCTAGTGCAGACATCTGGCCCACAGTAGCAGTGCTCTTTTCTCATCTTTCCTGGCTTCAGGAAGATACTAAGAGATTTCTGGCATGACTCTGGTCTACTACAGAAGTCATCGTTCCATGATGGAGGACTAGTAAGAAATCAGTGGCATGTGCTATACATTACTACAGCAGTGAATACGAGCTTTAAAAACTGTGTCAGTTAAGGGCAGTTAATACAACCTTTTATCTGCACAGCAAAGGGTAATTTGATAAGATGATTCTGCAAACAGCCTACATTCCCCACATTGTAATCTTTTACTTATAGGCAGTGAATATTGCAATGTACTATCCTTCCTTAAGATACATAAAAAGTTGATATTATCAAATGGAAGACCAGAAAAATACCAGCTTAGCTAAGTAACAGAAATGAGTGGTTTTAATAAAGCTTGTTTACAGGGACAAGCTGTGTATTGAGTACACATATATCATTACCATCAAGGCCACAAGTCACATACTTCCCCTTTTCTCAAATTTATGACATAAATTAACATTTGTATTTTAGCTACACAGCTCTACATTCTGTTCATGCTCCAAATAGCTTCCTTCGAACTTACCAATCAGAAAAAAAAGAATAGAAAAAAATGAGTAAAACAAATCATTTACTTTAGCTGAAAAGTAGGAGTCTATAATGTACTAACAGCAACAATGGCTAAACTCTGGGGCCTAAAATAGGGCAATTTGTATATCAAAACCATGTGCTCTACACTGACTCCACTCCATATGTAGATTTTCAGAAATAGTGATTCCTGCTACAATAGTCATTCTGCTAAATAATAATGTACATTAACTGTAGGTTAAATAAGAATTTACTACACAATAAGTTTAAGTTTTCACATTTACTATTTTAAGACAACTAAAATTAGTTGGAAGTGAAACCCACTCTCAGAAACTTCAGACAAGCTTCCCTTCAAAGACAAAAAGGCAAGATAAAGCTCTGTTTTTAAAAAGGCTCTAATCTTCCACCTCACCAACTTTCTCAACAGTCAACCAGAAAAACCACAGCAAACTTCTGCAAAACAAATAAACTGTTTTGCACAATCTGGTCTTCCTGTTTAATTCTGCACTCTTTACAGTTACTTTTCAGCTGAACTCAAGCAAAGCACACTCACTGGAACTAGGAACAAATTCAAGCAATCAGCATGAGTGCCATACAGTCCTGTCTGAGCCAGAGCACTGGATTAGCAAGATCTTTTTAAACAGGTCTACCCAAGCAATGATTATGCTAAGGGAATCACTGGATGGTAGAACCAGTTTTTTCAGAACAGTCTGAGCCATGTAAGGTAAAGAAGAATATGAATGTATGATTTATGGTTTGCTGGTATATACCATTAAATGGAAAGCAGCTGCGTATTCAGAAAGGCGACAAAGTGCACGGCCTTTCTTAGGAGTTAAAATGTAAAGTCCAAAGGTTCCTGTTGGAAATGGCACTATTGAAATCAGTGTGGAGTGAGGAGGTCAGCAGCATGCTTAAGAGGTGAGCAAATGAAATAGGTTTTGTTTTGCTGGGTGTAGACTCCCTCTAGTATTTAACTAGCACCCAGGGCATGCCTCGATGACATAACAGACTGAGAGCAGATATAATGGTCTGATGAATACAAAATAAGAGAAGGCTGAATATATATCTTTCATATTCTCAAATTAGTTTAATTCAAAAGACAGTGACTCTAGACCTTGATTATTCTTCAGGTGCTCTCCTCCCATAGCAGGACAACTAAGTAAGCAGAATTGATCCAAGATCTGGCTATTCCCAGTACTCTGGTTCCAAAAGTAAAACATATTTCAGATGGCAACACAAGAGAAGTATAAGAAAAGTAACAGAAAAGGTCCACAGAAAATTTCTATTTACACCTGAACACATCAACAATCAATTTCTGCCATGGAAAGGAGGGTGCACATCCCTTATAAAGGCAACCTACAAAATGGTCTTCCAATCCACTCTGATTAAACTTCCTATTCTGTTTTCCAGAGGAAAAAGTCAGGTTAACTAAGGTACAAAATTTATTTCCCCAAAGCTTTTAAACCTGTTGCCATACCTCACTAAATTAGTAGAGATCAATACCTAAACATAGCTGGGCTCCAGTAGTTTTCCTGAAGGCACATGGACAGGAACACAGAGACCCTACAGGTTCTCTACTAGGTATAAAGCAGACAGACACCAGGGAACCTTTATCAAGCAGCTAGTACATGAATGCCCCCTATATGATCTGACAGAATATCTGACACAAAAGTCAATCAATCATCAATATTTCTAACCATCAAAAATTAGGTTTCAACCCACTTAAGTCTCAGAACGTAAGAACTCTTAGAAATTTCCTGGCAGGAAGACAGTTTAAAGAAAGCTTTTTTAGAATTCAAATTATGTCAAATCTGGACCAGTAATGCACACCCATAAAAACCACACTGCAGGGATGATGCAGTCACACGTAGCGTCATATGTTAAGGTACTGGCATCAAGAAAACACAGTCATACCAAACCCTTTGCAAGAAAGAAGTACACCAAGAAATGTAGCCCACATCCCTCTACAATCAATAAACCACTTCCTTTGAAGCACTGAATATCCTGCACTTTACACACTACAGTTATACATTGATCTGCAAGTTGTAATGCCACTTTTTTTTTTTTTTTCAATTACAGTTCCGACATTTACTGCAAGAGACCCGATTCGTCTCAGAAGTCTGGCAAAACTCACCTGTACAATAAACCTAATGCTTTTCACATCTACCTTTCTGATTAGCACTGGATCCAGATGGGTAATTTTGTATGTACAATACAGCACCTAGCATCCATAAATACAATTAGGACTTAGCAATCTAGGGCAGGATATCTTCTTTTAATAATAATATCACAAAATCATCATTCCCAGTATAGTGTTTTTTATATTTATCCAAACCATATCAATTGAAATATTAAGTGGGCAAATCATTATGTTTCCTATTTCACTCATTTTTCCTATTTTCCCCTTAGTGTCACCAATAATATGATAGATAGCATACACTTGGAGTTTTTAGATTTAGTTTAGCATCTCCATTCCTACATTCTGTTTGCAAATCCAAGTTCCACTGACTTGGACCCACCTTGCTAAAACCTTTGTTCTTTTCTACAGTCTAAAAGGATTTTTTTCTGAAGGGCATTAAGTTTGTCCGCAGACCTTCTTCGATATTTGACACCTTCTCCCACCCCCAGAACATCTCTCCTTTGCATTTAGACTATTGTTAGACTATTTTGGGTTGTTTAAGTATTCTTTCTGGTAAACATTTTAACTTTTTTCCTCAACTATGTTTGTCAGCTATTTAAAAGCCCCTTATGAAACTGATACCAATTACATCTTTTGGAATAATTCTTCTGCCATTAAATTCAACATTTCCTAATTAGTAATACCAGAATTGAGCATATAAACTAGTAGGCAGTCCTTATACTATTAACAGAGTTCAGTTGACTTGGCAACTATTGGCTTTTCCATATAATTGGTGCCTTGTAGCAGAACCCTACAACTCAGTAACCACAAAAAATGTTATATTCTTAGACTTAGCAATTAATCAAGACTTAACAAGAGTGAAATCAAGAATTAAACTGTATATCAGTGCAGAATGATGTTTTGAGGACACAAATAAGCAAAAGAGCTACAACGCCTGAATAAGACCCCTTAAAAATTATTATGTGGAAGTGTTAACATAACAATGAGTAACATAGGTGATGAAGCCTCTCTCAGGTAACTCCTAGTTGTCAACTACCAGAATTTCCAGACTTAGCCAACAACTGCAGTTATTGGATTTAAACATACGAGAACTTCCAGTATTATTTATAATTTAGTCATTAAAACACTGGGTACATACAGATCCAAGCTCTTTCCCTCTGGTATTTCAAGGGACTCTCAACTGACAAAGCCCTTGAGGTCCTCGGATGGAGTAAAGCTGTGACAATGCTTCTGGCTTGTTTCAAAGCAGCACAGAATGCAGCATTCCCACTGAAACACTCGTAACAAATCTCCTGTTAGGAACACAAGGCACTTTATGGAGCCACATTCAGTGAAAATTTTTCAAACTGTGCACACTCAAAATTACTATTCTAAGCAGCAATGAGCTACCCTGAGAAAAAATTTGTAGGTCTGCAAAAAAAAAATAGATTGGATGACCTCTTAAGGTCCTTTTAGTCTATTTTCAACTATCTCCACACACGAAAGCATGATCAGCTACTCCTACAATGCTACTCACATGACATTTATGTCTAAGCCCTTCTTAAATCTTCAGGAGTTTTCACAATCTATTCCAGTGCTTAAATAAAATATAAGGCTTTAATAGGATCTGAATTAATGACTTGCGCCCTAACTTCTGAGCTGTGAAGCCACACAGATCCAAAGCACTTACCTAAATCCTGACCTGATTAAAATTTATTAGATGTAAATAGCAGAAGGGAGCCATCATTTTAGACTTTTCTAGTTGTTCTCTTATAACACTTACCCAAAACATTTTGCATATACTGTTAGAAATAGTACATGTAAGTATTAAAAACTCCTTATTAAAAAATTCCCACAAGTGTTTTTTTATATAAAACTTCATTAACTCAAGTTCCATGAATTCCACATAATTTATTCTCCATTTTATTGTCTAAGGTGACTGACTTCCTCCTTTGCTGATTATTAAGAGAAACAACAGGATGTTGAAACTTGCCTCTCCACAGACAACCTCAGAAAAAAGCCATTAACTTGCAAATCATTTAGGTACAAAGCCAAACTTTAAGTTAGGATACTTGGGCAACTTTAACTGTGTGATTTTGTAAACCCTATCTATTTTGCCACCTTCTTCCTATCTAGTATGACTCAAGAGTATAGTTTAACAATACAGAAAAGCAGTCCCCTTTCCTGCACTGCAATGCTTTCCTTGGCTGGCATTTGTCCAGCACTGTGCCAAGTCACATTAGAAAAGAATAGTAAAAAGGTCTGCAGCTCTTAGCAAGCTTAATTCTCTGAATTAACTCATCTTGAAGTCAAGCAAGTGCCACAACATTACTCAAGATGCTGTACGTATACGGTTATAAAATCTTTGTCTTGGACAAGCAGTCTATGCAGCTAAAACCAGCTCCAAATCATGTGTGGTCATGTGTTCACAAAAAACCCTCAACCAATCAACCAAAAATCAACCCAAGAAAATAAGAAAAAGACAGGGAAGAGAGTCTCACAGTTTCCTACCTGTACAAGTGGACGAGTAGTAAATTATTACACTTAACACATCAATTCAGCAGCCTTGGTAAAACAAAGCAAAAAAACCCACAGCACCTCATCTCTGTTCATCTGCTCCAAAGAGGCAGAAGAAATACACACATTAGAAGTCACCTACCTCAATATATCCAACCACTGCTGCACACCTGAAAACAGATGAAATTCCTTCTGCTTGCACACATAACCTTAAGAGTGACTATGGCACCTGAAAGTGCACAAATCTTATCACCAAGCCTGCATCTGCATGAGAAGGCAGGTGCACCTCACCTTTCCTGCCTCCATGGTCCCAGGCCTACGGAAAAGCCCTGTGCCTTCCTGGACTCCTGCCAAAGGACTGGATGCACACATGGAGGATGAGCCAGGCCCTTCCCCTATGAGCAGGGGCAGCCAGCAGGCACAGCAAGGCTGTGCACTGCAGTTCCCTGTGTTTCACACACAGGTTTTCAGAAGTGAGCTGGTCTCTCAGAATTATGATAAATTCAAAGGGTGAAATTTACACTTTTTTTACACTTATTTTATAATTTATTATTTTGACACATTCTGCTAAGAAGAGAGAATAAGCTGCAGAACAACTTCACTATTTCCTAAAATTCAGGATTTCTGAAGTGACTATATAACTAAAGTCAGCTACAGGAAGATAGGAGGAGAAAGAACCCCCACGAAGCTAAAAGCATTTTTTCACAATTAAGTCTAAATTCTAACAGTAACTAATTTTGGCAATCATGTCATGCAAGAAATAATTCAAATAATATTTACATCCTAAAACCACCACCTTTTGAATCTGTAGGACAAAGAGGGTTTTATTTTTCAGAGCTATGTATTGTTGGATATTTAAAATCACAAAACACCATTTCTTCACGTCATCTGGATATAGCTAAGCATGTCTCAATAAATTAATGCTTGGATTAAATTATTTAAATATTCTTTTAACATTTATTTTAATTTAAACTTAGAAACTGTCAGGAAAGAGACCTAGATCATAATAAAGTATTTTTAAGATACATATTCACACAAAACTGAATAGCTTCACTGAATAAATAAGTAAATTAATAATAATAAAAAAAAAGGTGGTGCATTTCCTCCAAAAATAGTTAAGTGGAGCATTGTGTACACCACAGAGGTTTCTTGCATCAAAGGCAACACATGGGAACTCTTACTGATAGGAATGAACTAGCAGTAACTTGGTGGTCAAGGCACAGGAGTAGGTCCCAAAAAATCAGAGTTCATGTAGTTCTAGAACAGACTCAATGAATGATGCTAGATGGGGTCACTAAGCTGTTGAGCCTCATTTTCCCATCTGTTACATAGGATTTTTTTCCTCCCCTCTAATTTCCAGTGGGTGAGGCATTTAATCTTATTTCAGGGAATAAGGAGAGAATAAGTAGCATGGTATCACGTATGCAAGCATATAGCACAGCAACTGTGGTACTCAACCACTTGGCCCGAACTTAAAAGTTCCCTGAAGGGATTGTAACTTTTTCCAGCTCTACTGATTAAATTGTTCTCCTCTTGAAAGTCACCAAGATTGAAAAAAAATCAATTACACTAATCTACTCTGGCCTGAAAAACTACTCCTTAAAAGTTTCACTAGTGGAATATGGCTATGAATTATATCTGATGGAAAAAAGAATCCAAACAAAAAAAGCCTCAAACCCAAAACAAAACACTTCCCCCAACCAAGTGCCACAGAAAAAAAAAACCCAATTCCAAACCTATTCCAAGAATAAGTTCTTAAAGCTGGTAGATCTGCCAACTGCCAAGATCAGTCAACACACAAAGCTAATATTTTTGATGTGCAGAAACAATTAAACACCCACCAGTCTATGTATCATTGTGACTTTAAATGACAAACAACTCCAGTCAGTGTGACAGACCACAACCAATTCAAAGCTAACAGACACGCCTTTAAATGTGTCAATCTGCTTACATCTACTTTGTGTTACAAGTCCCAGCTGGGGCAAGAAATATTGCCTACACTACAACAAACAAAACAGTAACAAAGTAAGAACTGCCGACGTCATAAGAAAATCAACAGAACCATTCAAAGCAGTTAAACTCAACATCTTTACAAGGAATCCAAGAGCTGCAGAGTGCACACAGTAGTGCATGAAGGTACTGAATTCAATAAAGTAAAGCTCCTGCCTTTTCCTGCCCCACTCAGCTGATCACAAGACATCATTACTATGTCACAGACTAGGATTGTGTTAACTCAAAAACAAAGCAGGTAAAATGGTACCAATAAGGATATGAAAAATCTGAACATGCCCCCCTCAACACTTTTCATGCAGATGATGTGTTTCTCAAGACAGTATTTACATATATATATATGATCTGTTATCTGTCTATCACAGCAGTTTGTGGAATACAGTGTATACTACTTATTTAAATGAGAATTAAATTTCCAATTCCCATTCTTATCTCAGTACAAGAAAACATCACCCCACAAATCAGTGAAAAATTCAGACTTCAGAATGCACCATGCTGACAGCAGTTCTGCATGAGAAGCGACAGCTGAGTGCTGCACATAATTTTGTCTAAAACAGAGAGACAATAGATAGTCTTCAAAATCCCCACACACCAGTCCATTCAGGTGATTTCACTTTAGCTTTAACTATTTACCTGTGTTGGCTATGCCAGAAATGACTGTAAATACAGCCTTTGTTCCTGTGGAAGACAAGTACAACACTGATTACACAGCACAGAATGTGATGAGACAATCACAACCACAGGCTCAAGGATACAGGTGGCAAGACATTGGACAAATTTCAGCTTCCAGGCCAGAAATATATATTGACATAGAGAATGCTACACTGACAATCAAAATGAAATTACAAAGCAAAATTTACATTATACTAGTTTCTTTAAAATATCAACATGACTGTTAAATGCTAGCACCCCTTGTCTCATGCAAAGTTCAAATAACCCTGGATACAGAATATAAAACAAAGAAATTTGTGAAAGAAGATTCATATGACCTATTTAAACAACTGAACAAGTGACCATAAACCCCGTCAAGAGGAGTGGAAAAAACCGAAATTTCTCCACAGCCAGTTTGGAGCATCTAAATTAAAACTTCTAATGACAGCTGTCACAAATACTTCCCAGAAATTCTAGCAAATGGCATCTCCTTATGATGGCCAGTTCTTTCAACACACTGGTGTCCAAAATTTGGCTGCCATAACTGTATTCGTTCTCCTCTAGTTGATATTAATATGCATAGCTGGGAGTATAGATCAAAGGATCAGGCTAGTTATTCAGGCATTCAAATGCAAACTCAAGTCATCAATACTTAATTTGCTCGAAAGCAGATGACTTGCAATAACAGACATATTCTCACCACGAAAAACAAACCTATGCTTGTTATAAATCCTGAGTAGACCCTGAATCAGTAAGAGACAGCATCATTTCACAAGCTTTAAAGGTGCTGTGATTTACAACATGAAACTACACATATTATACAGACAAAACATTTTAAAAATAGCGTAACAACTTCATACACTGAAAAAGCTGTCACAGACACCATGTGGATCACTGACCTATTTGCACCTGTAGAAACAGAAGTCCTGAAAACGATTTGTGAAAACCATAATGCCACACTTTATCTAAAAAAAAAGTATCTGTTTTATTTTATAAGAAAGACTATATTCTACTGTTCTGCACACCTAAGTTACAGCAGCTGTTTGTGGTTAAGTACACTTCCAAACTAAAGCTATTTAAAGGTATTCTAGTCCTCCTCCTAAATTTGCTCACCCATCACAGAATATCACCTCCTTGGTGGTACCACTGTAACTACAGGACTGCATTGGAAAACACATGAAAAATCAAGTCAATTAAAAAATCCCACGAGTCCTTAAGACAAGGAAAGTGTCGAGCTGAGTTTCAGAGCTCAAAAATTTGAAATTCCATATGCGGATAATACAGCATTACAAGAACTGTGTCAGCAAATCTGAGAGGTTAGCAGAAACGCTTTACTCAGAGTTACAGCTAAAGACACTATTAGTATCAAACTATGACTGAAATCACAATGAGTTTGAGGCAAATGTAAGAACATTTTTGCCCAAGGATACTCTTGCAGAATAGGGTCTGTAATTAGGATATTGCTATGCAACAGATAAACACAACTCATGCAAATCAAAAATTCAAGTTATGTATTTAGGTCACTTGTCTATGTATTTGAATTAAACTTATCTATTTTTACTAAAATATCTTTTCTTAAATAGTCATTTCATGTAAGCAACCTTTCTTAGTAACTTTTTCCTTTTGAGTGTCATCTGAGAAGCTTTTGCAGGTGCAGCCCGGTCTTTTCAAGAATTGTTTATTCTAGGCTGGGCCTTGGAGTGCAAACTTGTCAGTTCATGCTAATTTTTAAGGAAGTGATAAAATACACTTGTTTCAAAAAGTTTATGACAGCAATTTAAAAACAAACGATGTCTGAAATATGCTAAAACAAATAAAGTATAATCATGCATGTACACACATTGCAAATAACAATCTATTTTTCTACATATGTAGCATATATATTATTGAAGTTAGACTACATGCAGTCAGCATCAAAGACTAAAGCAACAATTCTTTTCTCTAAATGATTAATCTAAGTGTTTTCCCCTACCACCTTCTGCCCCACCCTCAAGCATCACACTACTATTGTAGTTACTCCGAATTTAAAATCATCCAAGATCACTACCCCAGAAGTCAGTGAATAACTAGCACAAATTTAAAAGTAACTACAGTACCTGGCAAGAATCTAAAAAATATATGTGCCTGTCAGATCTGAACTGTAGATTCTTCTGATTCCCTGAGATACAGTGACTTTGAGCAGAAGGATGACAAGACAAAGATCAAAAGGACAACTCCTGATACTGCAGAAACGCTGCATTGGTCCCTCTATGCCTGTCTCACTAAGGAAAGAGTCCTAACCTTGCGACTAATTGTTGTGAGCTGGCCTGGGTCCACACCGCTCCACATCAGCATCACTTGAAGCAGCCTGGCTGCGTATCAGCTGGAGCCGATTCAGGTCGAAGCTGCACTGTCAAAAGTAGCTTTTTCTTTTCAGATGGAATCTGGCCACAAAGTAGCACACGCATTGAAGGCTACTAGGGACTCACGGAGCAAGCACAGCTGACTGTGTAGGTGCAGTGTTTACATAGACCCAAACCAAGAGTAGTAGGAAAAAAATTAGAATAGCTGAAAGCTTCTATAGCCTCCGTGTCAAGTGACTCAAATTTCCAGCCGCTCTCATTACTCCAGCCTAGGAAATCTGACACGCGTCCTGCCTAACAAGGACAGGCACAACACGCACTCCCCGCTACCACAGCGGGAAACCCACACTGCGCGGCACCCCGGGGATGTTCCCGGCAACGCCGCCAAGCACAAAGCTTCACCCGTGCTTCACCACCCTTCACGTCCCCGCGGTTTCTCAAATTCTTGCGAAACTGCCGGCAACCCCATCCTGCCGAGATAAGGGGGCAGCGGCACCGGGCGGGGAGACCTACACGGGGAGCGGCGGCAAGGGGAGGGCACCGGGCAAGGCGAGGGCAGGCCTGGCCCTGCTGCCCACCTCGAGACGCGCCGGCGGAGACGGCAGGGCCGCCCTGGGAAAGGAACCTCGCCGTGACAGTAACCAGACACCGCGCTGGAACAAAAGCGCCCGAGCCGGCGGCCACCGCGGAGGCAGGTTACTCCCTCCCGGGAACGGGGCGGAAGGGGAGGGAGCGCGCCGGGAGCAGCCCGGTCCCGGGAAACACGCCCCGAGCCCAGCGCGGGCGGGGGAGTCCCGGCCAGTGCCGGCCGTGAGTCAGTGCCCCGGAGAGGAAGCGGCGTGCAGGGGCCGGCGCTCGCCGCGTTCCCCCGCCGGGCCGCTGCCTGCCCCGAAACCTCGCAGGGGGAAACTCTGCCCATTCCCTGAGCGACGGCGGCACCGGGAGTCTCGGTCCCGTCCTCTCCGCACAACTTTCTCCGCAGCACCCCCCGCCCGCCCCGTACCTCGGTGCTGCTCTCGGCCGTGCTCTCCACAGCCATCTTCTGCCAAGGGTCTGCCAACTGCGCCAGGGGCATCTTTCTCGTCCGGCTCCCGCAGCCTCCGCGATCTCGCTACCCGGCGGGGGCGACCAGGCAGGCAGCGAGCGCTGCGGGGGGCGCGGGACAGCCCGGCTAGCTCCGGCGGCTGCTCCTGCGGCGACTGCTGCCCGCTGCCGCCGCCGCGGTGCGCCCGTCCCTCCCCCGCGCCCTCCCCGCTGCCGGGCGGGGCCGCGCTGCCGCCCTCCTCTGGCCCGGCCCGTCTTCCGCTCACGACATGGCGGCGGCCCGGTCCCCTTCGCGCCTGCGCCCGGCGGCCCCGACCGGCGCCGTTCTTGCACCCGGGTGCCTGTGAGGGGCTGCGTCCTCAGCGCCGCCGCCACGGCCGGGGCGGGCCCGGCCCCACGCAGAGGGGATGCGGGAACCAGGGCTGCTACCGGCTCCCGGGCTGCGGCGAGTTGGAGACACGGAGAGTTTGTTTGCACAAACAAGCGCGGAGGGAGAAGTCGAGAGGCGGGTGAGACGTGGTGTTGTGCAGAATATCATTAGGCAAAGAGGGAAAGGAATTAAGGTGTAGGAATTTGTTTTTTGTACCAACACCGTTTGAGTAGTAGTTGGACTGCGTGAGTAGGAGTTGCCTCGAAGCGAGAGAGTCACACTTCCACAGGCCAAGGGACATGAAGTTAAAGCTGTCAAAAAAAAAACCAAAACCCACAGGTTCCGAAAACGGCCCATATTTTACCTTTTATTCTCAACGGTTGGCTGCTACGCAAACAAATAAACTGAGACCGCCAGCTTGTGGGGTGTTACATGGTTCTCCTAAAATGCTAAGCACTGTCATAAACACCCATCGTTTTGCAACATTAGATGGCTAGGCTGATGCTGAAGAATCCTTGAATCCTTGAAACGTGAGACCAGCAACTGAAGGTGGGTGAGCGCTGGTGTCAGACTTCCTGCTGTTGATGCCAAACTTTCCAGAACTGTTTGAGAAGGCCACTTAGTTTTCGACAGCCCCCACTGCCCCGAGCATTTCTAGATTTTGACAGGTCACATGATTTGTTCCATGCTTTATGGAAGTTAACATTCTTTAAATACTTGAAAGGTTTTTTGGAGTGGGAGAAATGGCAGAAGTGCTAGTAATTAAAAGTGTGTGTGTGTGCATGCACACACTGCTGTGATGAACACAGGCTGCTTCTGTTTCTGCTTGGTAGCATTTTGGATCCCACTTCATATTCACGTAAGCATAAATACCTATCTACAAAGAGGAACAAAGGAGTGGATAGGCAGTTGCTCATAAGGAACCAGTCTTCAGTTGATCCTACAGAGATTTCCATATCTGGAGTAAAAGGTCATAGTTGAATGATCACCTGAAGCCAGGAGAAGCAGATGTGCCCTCCCCTTGTTCACTGCAGTTCAGTCTGGCCCTTGTATGGGTCTCTCTTTTGAAGAGATGCAATCGCTTGTGATATCATGTGGTAAGTTATACCAGGGAACAGATCCACATTAAAGCTTACCCTACCCTACCCTTTTTACCTTCCGTTGTCCTCAAAAAAACCCCACCAACAAGCCAACCCATCCTATTAAAGGCTGAAGAGGAGTTGGGACTGCTTCCTTCCAATGTGGTCAAGTTACAGGACTCTCGCTGGTTAATGATATGAAATTTAGAAAAATGCAAAAATTATGCTATTAAGCATAATACAAGGAATAATTTTTCATAGTCTGATCAGCACCATGTCACTTCAGTCTCAAACTGGCTGGTGGAATGTTGAACATAAAACTAATTTTTTACAGCAGTCATACATTATGTAGTTGACACACAAATCAGGACTTTAAAAAGATCTCTGAGTTCATGTAAAAATTCATCTTGTTAAAAAAAATGTCACCTTACACCCCTCCAGAAATACAATTTTCTGTTGCCCCACAGGGATATTTCACTTGACTTTATCAAAACTCATGCATTTGTACCTGCATCAACTACACAGTCAGGTACATACATCTGAGACATGCCATTAGGGAAAAGAACCTGAGAACTGAAAGGTGGCTATCACAAGAAAACTACACCAAACCTAAGCTTGCATTTCATGTAGTTCAGTAAGTCCCTCTTTATAAAAGACTTCCTTCCTCTAACTAAAAAACCCCATGATCTCGTTTCCTTTCATAGTTGTCTTGTCCTTTCTTGCCATAGGTACATATTCTAAATTACTTGTTTGAATTTTAAACTCTTTTTAGAAGAGGAGGGAGGTCATAGTTTGATTCTCGTTTCTGACTTTTTTACATAGATCCTCTTTTGTCCTTTCCTGTATATATCTTACAAATCCAAAATAAAATCGGGGCAAGGATCTTGTGCACTAGCAGGTAAGGTATTCCTAGCAGTGGGAATCTGACATTTTCTGAGGCACTGAAGTACAGAGAGTAGGTAGCAGTATGCCATTTCGTTGTTCAGGAGTTTCAGTGTTATCACTCCATACATTTAAATTTTATAGAAGAGAAAGCCGCATTAGGATTTTAATAGGAGCTACTATGCATGAACAGACTTCAGGGCAAGAAAATAATCTGGAAAGTGTCTCCACAGGGAAGACAAACATATCAGTTAATCTCTGGGAGATGCGGGGGATTCTGACTTTCAAATCCTCCTAAGCTCGGAGTTGGATCATCCTCCCAGCAAGAGGTAAGATGCTGAAGATATTTTGCCTCAAGACAGTGGCTCTTATTTTTCATTCCTTTTGTCTCAGGCCAAAGCAAGGTAGTGCTTTCACCTGTGGCAGCAGACCTCTCCTTTTGCCTTCTTTCCCTCTGGGCACAGCTATCTCTGCTTGACTGCAGTCACTGCTAATAACTGTCTGTCACCAGACTCGGTTGTGGGCGTTGATTTCACCTTTGTGTAAGTGATTGCAGTCGTCGTGCATCCACATGGATGTTTTATATGCATTGCAACTAAAAATTTGCTCACGTTTGTTAGGAAAAGGGTAGCATATGGCACTGAGATGACAGTGCTGTATAAAATCCCATTAACTTGTCATATGAATTAGGTGGGCTTCACATGCTGCACCATTTTTTTTTCCTCGTTTCTAGCAGACGTCACTAAAATGTCATTCGATTGCAAAGGAGACATCAGCTTAATAGTACTTACCTGTCTTTTTCCCACAGGCAGCCTCTTGATATATATGTGGCAGAAATTAGGGAAGCTTGCTTATGGTTGGTGGTATTTAATACTTTGCTTAGCTTTGAAGCAGTACTTACTTACTCTTTGCAATTACTGCAGAATTTATTGCAGAGTTAGTAAATCACCATAGTCATGCCCCCCAAATGATGCAGTATCTTCTGAATAGAATATGAAAGAGTAAATACAGTGCAAAAATGTGAAATTTTGTTTCAAGTATTATGACCATAGCGCTGAGGTATATAATTTGAGTTTAATGCACAGGAAAATATACAGAAGGTACTGTCTGAACTTATATGGAAAAAAAACCTCCAAGGAGTTAAAAAAATAATCAATAATGTTTATTTGTATAGATAATAGACAAAGAGATTAAATTCCTAGCAGAACACAAAGGACAATTGTGTAATTTAGTCAGTCACTTCATATAGATGAGATTCAACTAAGAAGACTTAGTCTTTCTTCATGATCTTTTCAAAAGTGTGAGGAGGCCTTGATTGAAGAAGCATAAATATATCCTGCCAAAATAAGCTAAGGAGGCCTTAGTGCTAGTTAGAATTGCTTGCTCTGTGCTTTATTTGCAGATATAAAGAACATCTCCTTCACCTCACTGGGATATTGGAAGGATGGTTTCAGCGATGTTTGGAAAGCTGACAAAGACCAGGGGAAGAGAGAGACAAAGTGCTGCAAGAAGTTTCCTGCTGGTGTGAGTTGTCATAGCAGAGACACCAGAAGGATTTGCTGTACGAATCAGAGTTATAATCAATAACTAAAAAGAGAAGAACTGAAATTAATGTCTATTGGGTATTAAGATTTAACCTGACCTTTCAAACAGCATCTGCTAAAGGGTGCTTTCACCATTACAGGCCCCTGGATGATGGAATCATACAGGAATGCAAACATTTCCTGCATTTTCCTCTGGCAGGCTCTTCTTTGAAGTTCTAATCCTGCAAGTGTAGTAGATGTGATAATGACAATAAGAATGCTTCTAAATCCTATATATGTTAAAGATACAATGTCTGACTCACTTAGAACTATAGCTTTTCTGGATGTAAGTATGTTTACATAAAATTGCACTTAAAGGGTAAAGCATAATGCATCAGGCTCGATGGAACTACTTATCCGAGTTTTATCTGTGGTCACTATGCTAGCAGGAAATAATTGTGCCTGTGGTTTCTACATCCTGAGTGGAAATCTGGAATTCAATAAAATATGGTCTCATTACAGCATACCTGTCTCCAACATATGTTCTCATTTTAGTGTTTCTGTACATACAGATAGCTCAGATTTATTGCCAGAATGACTAAATTTATCCTGTTCACCACAAAGTATAAGAAACCTCTTGCTGAGCTTTGAAATCTTACATGGAAACCTGCTGTCAAATACTGAATCCAAGTTGTCACCCCTTTGCAGTGGAACATTGAGAATCAGATTAGAACTTCATTTGGTGGTATTTTGAGACAAAAAGGAAGTGATAGAGTATGAACAAGCATCAGTGTTCGAGGGTCAGGGTTCTCTTGGGTTAAATACAACACAAGATAGCTGTTCACAAAAAAACCCAACAAAAACCCAACCAACCAACCAATCAAACAACAACAACAAAAAAAAAACCCCAAAACCAAAAACAGTAGTGATAGAGCTAGACTATAATGTTATATTATACAATATAGGAATTTAGCAATAAAAAACTCATCAGCATTATTTATCCACCCAACCCCCCAGATCTAGGAATTTAAGGGTCACAGACATTTTTATTCTTATTATCAAATTAAAGAGCCTACTGACAAGCAAAGCCTAGTTTATCTCACTTTTTTGCTATTTAACCTTACTACCTAAATTTCCTGATTTTATGCCCTCACAATTAAATAGTGCCTCGGTCTCTTTGAAAGCTACTTACCAAATCTACTCTAACAATCTTCCTCTTCGATCCCTTTTATAGATTATCCAGCATCTATTAGCCAAGAATCCGTTTTAAATCTAGAAAGCTTCACATTCTCTTTACTGACCCTTAATTATTATCAGGATTATTATCAGGATTCTCCAGACTGAGATAACAGCTGTCCTTAATCCTGCCTGACAACACCTGATGCTTGTTCCCAGTAGTCTGGTGATATTTTCCAAAATAAGTGCTGTTGAAGTGATCATACGTAAAAATAGAGTTTGTTACCTCTACTGGTTTGAAATATTCATGTATTCTCTCAAGACAGTTCATTCTTTTCCATCAGCATCTCACTATTGTGCCTTGCCTTTTGCCATGTGGAGAACAAAGCAGTGCCAGAGGGGACCCAGGTTTGTGATCATATCCAAAAATGTTCTCCAGTGATCAATAAAACTTGTTACATCATCAAGATATAAATCAATAAGGATCGTAATTGTGTACATTGTGGAAGAGACTGTGTAGAGGTAATATTTTCCTCAGCTCCCTGTATGAGCCCTGGGGCCCACTGTGATTCAGAGAAATGATGGATTCACACTCCTGTGCGCTGTTGATACATCAAAAAGGAACTTCACTGGTGACTGACTTACCCTGAAGTGTTTTTTCAGCACTCAGTATTGGCTGGGAGCTATCAAACTCCAAAGCATACTGGCACCCTTCCTGGTGTCCCACAAGTTGTTTTACTGGTGAAAAGGTGCCTACTCTAAGTATGGATACTTTACGTCCCAGCAATCATTTCAGCACATTGCAATGACACAGTTCCACAGCGAGTGCACATTTCTATCCCCCAAAGTCAGTGCTTACTGAAGGGAAGCATGAATGTGATGGAAGACAGCTCTGGAAGCATTATCTGGAAGCAGTGAAGACAAATATGTTAGATGAAACAACTCTGTTCCCCCCAAAAGTACCTCACTCTGCCCCGGCTGTGTTGACCCACTTCATCCTATTTGATGGAGCAAAGACATGCTCAAGCCTTGCTCCAGAACCCCAACCTTGCCAAAAGGAGTAGCAGAATGAGGAGGCAGCAACGTTTATTCTGTACTGCAGAGCAGCTGAAGGCTATGTTCCTTATTTAGAGCTTTAGTGTTGCAAAATAGTATATACGTGACAGGTGAGTCAGAAACTGTAGTCTGTGCTGTCTGATACCTGTTGGAGGTTCTGGGCTTAAGCTAATGAGTGGTATGGACTTCATCTACTACTAGATGGGCAAGATACTGGAGGAGGGGAGTTTGTAGAAGATTTTTGACTTATTGGTCATTCTTCATTAAGTGCCAAGGAAGGTAATGTAAGATGTAGGATAAAATGGGGGAATGAGAGGGAATGCTGAGAAGAGAAGATGGCTTTTTAAACAGGGAAAAGAGCAGAACAGTTTTAAAGATTGTAAGGAGCGGTTGTGTCTTGGCTGTGAATAGCCAATTAAATCTATATATACTTGAGTCAATATTTTGTGAATCACAGGAAATCGTAAAGGCTATTGTGTTCATAGTGATAAGCCACAGAGATGCTCTAAACATTTGCAGAAATATGTCATTATTTTCTTTTTTAAAGTCACTTGATACAAGATTAGTGAAGCAAACAATCATTCAGTGTCTCATTAAATCTGTTACAACTGGATAAAATTTCCAACAGCTTAGCTTAATGCTTGCAATAAGAAGTAAATTTTCAGTTCATGAGTGGACCTATAAGTTAGAGTTTTTGATATTATGTCACCATAGATAGTAAAAGGGATTCAATGAGTTGTTAGGATTATATTCTTCCTCTACTGATTCACTTTCAGCAAAACTGAAACTTTTGTCTGACTTCAAATAAGCTATTTTTAAAATCACAATTTTCAGGAAGGAATGGAGTTATTTTGCCTGCTTCATCAGAATGAATGCTCCTCTGCTGTGCACAAATGAGCTGCTTGGCCTAGTTGAACAAAAGCTACGATGAGGGCTTTAATCAGTGTTGACAGTGTTCCTGCTGTATTTCAGTGCTTCATTCCTTTTTGCTTTCTAGAACCCCTACTAATGACGTTGGTTAAGAGAGAGTGTAAGTTGCAATAAGATGGCCATCTCCAGAGAGTGCTGAATTCGTCTGTTGCAAGGCTTTCTTAATTATTAATTTCATTACTACAGATTTTTTTTTTGTTTAATAGTTTCTCAGGACGAAGAGTTAAATTCTTTATTAGCTCCTTAAAGCACCACTCATCTGTATGACAAAATTTGTACACTTTAATCCACAGAACACCTTTTACATTCATGACATATTATGTCATGCATGTTCTTGTATGAAGTGTGACATTCCACACTGGGTTTATTTTTTCCTTGGAGACAAGCAGGAAATCTGTCACTAACTTTCTTCTGGCCAGCTCTGACTGCCTTTTCTCAGTCCTCTTAGACCTCTGTACATTTCTTCTTCTTCATTTCAGCTTTTGAAGACAGACACGGTTTTCTTAACTTCATTCTCATGTTTCTTTCAAGATATTCTTCTTCCTTCTCACGCAGCTTAAAGATGGCACTTGGCAGAAGATTGCCTGCTCTCCTTGCATTATATTAAGTAGATCTGAGGTGCTCACTCACCTCATGTGCATCTATTTCCTTGCTTACTATGACTTTTCTTTCCTGCGCTATCATCTTTATTTTTTAATTATCTGCATATTTTATATGGTGCATCCAAAACTTTGCTTCCCCTTCTCTCAATAACTTGCCACTTGCTGCACAAGAAACCAGCCTCTCTAATCCTCCTTGTCAAGTCATCAGCCTCTCACTAAATCATGTACCTTCAGGAACTGCATATTGGTTATTCAGCATTTCCTTCCTGTCTGTTGCCAATGCCAGGAGTTGCAGCAATGTTCTGATCACCTCACATCTCATCACTCACCAACACAGCCAGGCTGCTCCCATCTCCCTTGACACTTCCACACTTTCACTTCTTTCTGCTTCTTACTCAGGTTCAGCCTCTTAGCTTGGCAGAACTTTATCTTGGCTTATTTCTTCATTTTCTCTTTTATCTTGTTCATGGGCCTGTATACTCATGCATCTTCTTTTCTACTGCTTCTCAGCCTCATGCATTTTTTATGTCCCTCTGTGCTTCAGGCTTCTCATGTAGAAAGGCCTGCTTTTCCCCAAATCCCCTCGAGTCTCCCTGTATCCACCTTAATAGTGTCTCTCAGCCACTGTCCCAGAAAGTCTTTTTTTTCCAAGTTAGAAAACTCTTCAAAGCACAGTTTTTGTACTGTCAAAAAGCAGAAGCTTTTCCATCTCCACTTTAAAAGAAAGCAATGCAGTTGAGAGAGAGAGGTATTTTTGCAGATGTAAAACCATCTATACTGCCCACAGGGATCACAGGTTGGGCATCTGAAGACTGACAGATTTCATATAAGGTCACTTTTGAACATTTTGGCAAATGGTTTAGACTCTCCTCTGCTTTATTTAGATGCAAGTCTAAAGTATTTGAGGGACTTATTCCCACTTCATACAAGGCTAAAATTCCTGTAAATCTTATGTTCTGGTGCTTCTTGAAGAAAAAAAGAAAAAATTTTTATATGGTTACAAGCTTTTGGAAAATGCATGTATACTTTTAAACACAGAATGACAATAGCAAAAATACATAACTTGAGGGAAGGGTTGCAATGCAAATATATTAGGAGTAGGCATGAGTAAAAAGTTAAGTTTCCGTTTCTCACTTTTATGCTTCTCCTTTACCAGTGCTGTAGAGACTGCAAATAACTCTGCTCTCAGTGATGTCATCACCATTAGAGGCATGCTGTCAGCTTAATTTGTTTTCTGACTTCAACAAGGGAAATAGAATCTGACTGCTGACTCACTTGTTAGGTCTGAAGTGAGTAGTTATGCTTATTTCATCTATTTTGGCCATGAGTTTGGATCTTTAAATATCCACCTTCTTTGTAGCAGGTACAGATACTCCTATTCATGAAGGAAAATGGCAATGAAGAAATAATTTTGCGCTTTGTTATAATACAGCAGATGTTGCTGAAAGCAGGAATATATACGATTATGCAGAGTTGTCCTACTGATGAGTTTTCTCCTTCCATGCCAGGCCACAGTGTTGGTCTAGTTGTTGGTTGTCTGGGATGGTTGAATTGCTACCTTTACCTCAGCTGATGCAGTGCCAGTGGTGTCAGTAAGCGATGGTCTGGCTGCAGATCCACTGCTCAGATGCTTTTATTTTTCCTTCCTGGCCTGCCTCAAAATACCTTTGCAAACTAAAGTGAAAACGTCTTGTGGAAAATGAGTGTGCAAATGGACCCTCTTTTGTCAGATTTATTATCTTCTTTATTTTCGTGTAGCTGGAAGGTTGGGCAGAATTGCCCAAGAGTATTTTTGATTTCTACATTACATAGTTTATGCACATTATAGGGGGAAAAAAAGGTTGCAGTTTAGTTTGGATGAACAAAATAGCAGCAAATGGAGGCTTTTCCTGACAGTATACTTTTTTTGGCTTTCCTTCTGTATGTAAATATCCAGGGGTCAGATCCTTTGCTGGCAGAAGATGAAGGGGGCTCTAGCTTTTCTGACCACTTTGCATTTTCAGGGATGCCACTGACTTGCCTAAGCAGAATGGAGTTGTGTCCATAATCAAAAGATAAGGTATATTTGAATGCAATGAGTGGCTCTATATATTTAGAGCAGGGAAGAACACACACATGAAATAAGAAAAAGCAAAAATATAAAGATTGTTTCATTTGTGTGTTTTTCCTCAGGATGTTTAAATAGCATTGCCTTAGTTTCACTTTATTTTTCTATAAGCCTTAGAAGTTATTTCATATCAGATCTAATCTAATTTTTTACCTTTAGCTTATTTGTTTTAGTTTTGCCTTCTAAAGTTTAGGTTGGAAGCTGCTCCTTGCTGTTTTTTCACCCTTTTGTTAGGATGCAGAAGAAAAACATGCTGCCATATTTCTAAATTTGCTTGGACTCAATGAATCATTTTTCGATTTGTCACACTTCTAATAATGTGTGTGCATTTTTTTAGGAAAAAAATATCAAGGAATTCTAGAAATTGATGTCACAACAACACTGACAATACTTACAGAATCCCAGAATTACAGAATGGTTGGAGTAGGAAGGAACCACAGTGGGGTCATCTGGTCCAACCTTCCTGCTAAGGCAACTTCACCTAGATCTGACTGCACAGGATTGTGCCCAGGCAAGTTTCAAATATGACCAGAGAAGGAAATATTGCAGTGCTTTATCACCCTCCAAGTAAAAGTCAAGGTAGACAGCATCCAGTGCTCTTCCCTCATCTGCCTGGCCATTCGTGCCATACAAGGATGTCAGATTGGACAAGCATGTTTCCCTCTTGGTGAATTCACTCTTTTAGAAGTCTCCCTCTAGACATTATTGTCAATTGTAGAATGTACTTTCTTATAAACAAACTGAAAACTAATGGCAACATTTAATTTAAATATGAAGTACATGGAAAGGTAATCTCTTCCAGCTGGGAATATTTTGTGATTCTCTGAGTCTGTAATGTACTAGCACAGTAAAACAATGAATAGAATTTTTTTCCCATTGAAACCATAAGCATAATTCAAATAAATACCTACAGGAGCAAAAATCAATCTGGCTCTTAAACTTTTATTTTAAAATGTGACAGTCATCTGGTCATAGAGGATTGCTGCACAGAATTAGGAGTTCAAATTAGCAGTTTCCAGTACAGCTTTCTGGTGTAACACCATGCATTTAAAAGACATGTGAAAAAGTTTTATTTACAGAACTGAAATTTCCATGCTGTGTGATAGACTGGGAGGGACTTCATCTCATCCCACAGTGGCATCTACAAGGTTCATGCTTAATCTTGCTTTTAACTCTCTATATAGTTTGATGAATTCTTCACATAAGCTGCTCTGCATCCTATGAAACAGCTTATACTTGTAGCTTTCAAAAGGCAAGGACCAATCAAATCTCAGGGAAGTTTTGTTTGACAAAGAACGGAGTAAACTTTACATAGAAACCTCAGGTTCTGGCCCGGAGAAAGCTCAAGTAAATAATTCTTTATTGTTACTACTAGCAATTTTTGAGCTAGTTAAACAAACTGAAGGTGATTTCAGCTAAAGAAACAATATCTGGAAAATAAAAAATTATAGAAATAATAAGTAAACAGCATTGCAATAATTGGGAACTCAGACTTATTGATTGGTAAGTGGTTTTAAAGGTGTTCAAAACCATTATCATTAGTACTTTGTCTACCATAATATTATTCGGTTATGTATTTGGTGATGTTTACAAAAATTTAAATAACTGGATTGAATGTCATGCCTTCATAGGGGTGTGTTCAAGCTGAGAGTCTAAAGGCCGAGGGAACATAAAGGAGACCAAAGCCATTTCTGTGTTTGATATTGTGTGCATTAGGTGAATGTGCATATGAAATACAGTAAAAGTGGAGAAAATATGGAAGAAAAATTCCTGTGGCCTTATGCATTGTGTAATTTTGCCATAGAAAACAGGGTAAAGCCCAAGTTTTCTAATGGTAATGTCTCAGATCAGGGCCTGAGATAAGCTAAGTATTTGTTTCGTCCATTGGTTCCCAGCACATCTACCCATTTGTCCTGCTTTTTCTGTCTCACAGGTTTACCATTTGTAGCAGCAATATTCAAAACAGTACCTGGGCAGCAGCTGATCTGCATGCTTTATACTTGTCAGCTAAGCAAAAGAAATACAAAACCCAACACAGGTTCAGCAAGAGGTAGTTCAGCTTGACTTTTTAGCTGGAGGAGGAAGCTAATACTGGTGTTAATTACACGCCTTTAAAAATGCAAATCTTCATTACAGCTATTGTTGCCAGTTCCAAGTCAGTTAGATTTACTGTCTGTCACAATTCCTATCTGCAACTGCCTCCATACAAAAGACTGCAATCAAGAACTTGCCAAAATTAAATAGATGCGGGCATTGACATGCTTATTATAGCACTTATGATGCATTAAGTGCCAGGTGGATGCATGGACTATGAGAGAATAAAAAATACAGAGCAATCTCAGTTTTATGAATTTGTATTGCTTTGTGAAACATGTCTAATTCCCTGTTTTTCAGCGGAATTGAGATTACATACTTTCAAAAAAAAAACTTCTCTAGGGTGGAGGAGCAGGATTTATTAAGGTTGAGAAATGTTGGTTCTTCTAGCACATCTGTAGCACATTTTTATGGTAAGGCAACTGAACTTCACTGTCTGAAAATTGTAGAGTAGAATGTGGGCATTATAAGTGGCAATTTTGTAATGTTGAGACAGGCACTGTTAAATTTTAACAGTCTTTAAATCACACCAACAATAGAAAGATGGTACACATGTAGCTTACCTGTAGTTGTGTTTTGTGTCAGTGGCTGAAGATGAACCTGAAAATGTGAGGAAAAATGTCAGTCACTTGAAATCAAGCTCAGCGTTGTATCTGGAGGAGGCTTTCTGCACTCAGACAGTACTGTCTCAAGTGGAGCAACAAATTATGATTTTTCTTGTAGACTAGCCTCTCCCAAGCTTTTCAAGCCCCTGGACAGCCACTGGCAAGGCCCGTGTCTCAGGCTGCTACTCACACACAGACCTTACCACCCTGAATTTCTTGTCGTTAGGGCAATGCAGATGTGAGAAAGAGACACCATAGCTGGCAGAAGTCTCTTCTCTTGCACAAAATTAGTGTTGTACAAGAAAATTATCCAGACACTGTAAGGACTTGCTGGGAATCGTTTTGTGTAGTCTTACATGGGTGTGCCCCTGATTTTGAACTCTTCTTGCCCAGAATGCAAGAGTTGCTTCTCCTTTCTCCTCTCAGCCACATGTCAGGTGCTATGGCAGGAGATGCCCATCTGCCTTCCAGCCCACCACATCTTAAAGATAGCCTTGGATATCTGGACAGACTGCACAGCAGCCTCAAAGCTGACAGATGCAAGAGGGGTCCAACTGCACCAGGTGAGAGCTGACCCTCACTGATAGGAGCAGATTGGTTGCTGCATCTAAATAGGTCAGCAATATGCTCGCTGATCAACCTTCACTCCTTAGGCTGAAATGCTAGACAACAACAACAACAACAACAACAACAACACAACCTCAAAACCAAAGAAATTGAAAAAGTGAGTCCTAGTGCTTCCAAGTGCCAGAATACTTGCAGTGATAAGAACAGGGGGGTTGTGGTCAGGGCAAACGATAGGAGCGGGCCCGAGAGCAAAGCTTGGAGTGACAGCTGCAACCACAACAACCAGGAGTTGATCAGATAAGCAGATTCAGAGAAAGTCCTGCTTCCCTGGCCTTGGAATGAACGGACAGACCTAGTCCTACCTTACTGACCTGCCTGTCAAATCAGACATGACTGCTGGGCTCCTGGGTTTTTCATACACAAAAAAGAGTCAATTAATTTCTAACTGTAATTTTCTCTTAGACAGCAACAACAGCTTTTAGAGAGATAGTGTGGGCTTGTCCCATGTCTGTTCTGGCTTTTCTCATTTTAAAAAATGAGAAAAAAACTGGCAAGTGTAGTCAAAGGCTGTTTCCCCAAACACTGCTCTGGTCCTGATTGGCCTTCCCAACACTAAGTAATCATCTGAGAAATTATCCTGGAGAAAAGGCCTGTGCTCAGATCATAAATAAATGCCAATAAACATTTTCGTCTTTAATGTTTCTGAGTGAGAAAGGCCATGGTAGGGAGTTTCAATTGTTTCTTTGATATCTAGGAGAAAGTGCTTTTCTCAGGAGCTCCCCTTACCCCTGCTGTAGCCATGGCTGGAGCTGTCCCATAGTCTGTACTCTCTCTGGTTCACCAAACTTTAAAACTGTCTCAGGTCTTGATCTGTCCATGCAATTGTTCCAAGAAGATGAGCTGTAGTCCAGTCCTTATCTTCTTGCTATTATCTCTTCCAAGCTCTCTTGCTGTCTTCCAGTCCATCCTTCTCAATCCCAACTGGTTTCTGTGAAAACACATCTTATGTGTCTCTTTGGTGTTGGGTAATTCATGGCTGAGGGTTTCAGTATTTACACAGAGTGGGTGAACCTGATTGTCAGTGTGGGAGCTTTGGTTTTTACATGTTTAGGTTGGCCAGGGATGATGTAAGCTCAGAGAGAACTGGGAAAATGGTGGAGAAAATGAAACTTACAGGGCCAACATGTGACAAAATGGCCCCAATGTATTAGGCAAGGGCTGAATATTTACATGGGAATATGGCCCATGTGTCCCAGACTCTGTGTACTAGAAATCTATTGGAGATAGATGGAATGAATCAAAATGAGACGTACCTATCTAAATTGCCTTTGGCAGATACTTTAAAGTTGATGAGTCTTACCACTAACATTCAAATTGCCAAAAATGTATGAATTAAACTATTCCTACAGAAGTATCTTGGAGAAAGTGTTGTGAGAATGCCAGGTGGGCATAAGAGAGGATAAGTGCTATGGGCTGTATTAACTGATCAGAATCAGACTATGAGCTACTAATGAGAAGCTGCCTTGAAGCACAGTGCTTGGATTTGTCAATTGAAGTAATTGTAAGGAAAAAAAGAGACATAGTCATGCAGGTGTAAGTGACTCTGCCAAAACCATATCTGCAGTATTGTGTGCACTTCTGAGCATCAGTGACTGAGGAACAGGGAATTCAGACTGGAACAGGTGCAGAGAATTGATTACATTTGGACTAGAGAGCTTGCTCAGCTTAGACAAAGCTGAAAGAGGACCTGGTTACTCTCTGTGAATGTTAAACAGGCAAAACACCTGGAAGGGAAAGAGCCACTTGTGCTCAAGAACAACACTGGCACAGGAACTGAGTATAAATTGTCTGTGAATAAAACTAAATTGAAAGCTGGGATGGTTCATAACTATCAGAGCAATAAGGTTTTGGTTGCTTTTAAACTACAGTGGAAATAAAGGATGACAGAATCTACATAGATTTAAACCAGAAGTTGGTCAGTTTATAAAAAAGAAGATGCAGGTTTTTTGCCAGTAATACCAGATAGGTAGGACTTGATGCACTGGGAAATTCCATCCAGTCCATTGCTCCTGGGTCAGTCTCTAACCTTTATACTTGGGCAGTTACAGCAAGTGCCCATAACAGAAAGAAATAAAGCTAAACTAAAATTGAAATATGAGTAACTTTCTGTGGGAGGGTGAGTGATTATTTAGGACACAATATGCTGCTATAGGTACTAGAATCAAGTTCCTGCTGGTAGCATTCAGGTACTTAGTCGTGGGTGCCAATATGCAAAACTGATTAGATAAAGACAACTAGGGTAAGATAGGGAATAAGAAATAATGCTTTGTGAACAGAGATTACATTACAGAGGTGGCCTAGAAAACACTATTAACCTAGAACCTTGAAACCAAAGGAATATGACATTAGGGAAAAAATATTTTCTTTTCTACATGGTCCTTAAAACTCAAAGTACTCAAGGACTGCAAAGTTTCACTCTACTGCAACAAAGGCAACAAAGAATCACACAGTGTCTGAGCTCTGGAAGAAAACCTTACTGGTGACTGATACATATGACTGGAATAAGAAATATTGGACTAGATGGGCCAAATTGTCTGTTCCTAAATTTCTGTGATACTTATTCCTGAGAATTATTGGCATTTCTATCCATCTTCAGTGTGTTCTTCATCCCCTGGAATAAGGATCTCATTTTAGGATCTCTGATGATAAAATTAGAGTTTCTGGTAATGGCAATCTGCAGTGTGAACCTCATGGATCAAAAAGAATGGCCAAGGAAGAATGGCAACAATTAAACCAACACTCTGCACCTTTGTTTTTTGGCCCTGCAGACTAAAACTCGCTTAAAACACATGTACCACACTCAGCAGCGCTGACAGAGCTGTTATCTTTTTCTCCTGTAGGAAAAGAAGTCTGAAAATCTTTCAGATAAGAAAAGTCTCAAAGGTAACCCCTTTTTCATCATGTCTTACATTTTTTGATCTAAATTTCAACACTGGAGATTCCAGATGCTATAAAAACATGATTGAAGTGCAACATGGTATTAAGGTCATGTCTCACTGGTGCAGACTGTACTGGTTTAGCCACCCAGCCTGGCAAACTGCTGCCAGTGCTAAACCAATATATCTTTTTTTCCCCCCATAATTATACCATTTTTATCCCTGATTCAGACAAGCTATTGTTGTCGGGAACATAAGACTGCATTTACCACTATGCTGCAACCTTTTCCCTGCCCCTACAATGCATTCAAATGTATATTTGCTTTTACAAAGCAATGGTTTCATAGTCACATATTGAGCAAAGTGTAGTTGTGCTTAATGAAGAGCTAAAATAAAGACATGGTCATTTTCTTAACTGGCTCTTAAAAAAACCTCTGTACAATACTATTTTGTTTTTTCAGCTCTCAGAATCCCCTTCTAAGACTCAGATGCTGTATCAAAATATAAAAACAAGAAGTCCTTGACTGGAGCACGGTAAGACCTATGGTTGTTATGCCAGAAAATAACTAAAAATGAAAACAAACTGGAAAGCTGTATTTCACATGAAACAATTACATCAGCAATTGATAAGAAGTAATTTGAGATGATATTCCTGTTCTTTCCAGAAAGGAGTTCCAAAGTCCAGATTTTAAAAGAAATATAATTTTCATTGTATTAAGTATCACTGTAATTGATAGAAAAGCTGTCACTTATATAAAAATAGAAGACCAGCTCACCTCTTCAAGGCAACTGTTATGGAGCAGTCAAATGAAGTTTAATAGTGTCTGTGACTGCAGTGCATGGTGGTACGGACAGGCAGAGCTCACCCGTGGCAGAAAGGTGCTCACTCCTGGGGAGCAGGCACAAGCTCCAAACCAGCAGCACAATCCTGCTGGCAGGCCCTCCTCCTCGAGGAGATGGTTTGACAGAACCCCACTGATCAACTCAGCCTGCTCCTCACAAGCTGGGAAGAGTTGGTGGCAACTCTGGTCACACAGGGCAGCCCAGGATGCAGTGACACAAGATGCTGGAGGTTGGGACACAGAGGAAGGTGAGCAGAGGACCCTGGTCTTTTGGGAAGCAAACAGGGGCTGGTTCAAGGTTTAGCTGGCATGATCCCTTATGGAGCTGCTGTGAAGGGGAAGAGTGCCCAGAAAGCTGGCTGTTTTCTAGAGGTAACTTACTGAGAGCTCTGGAATGAATCCCATCATCTGGAAGGATGAATTTCTGGAGAAGGTCTGTATGGCTAGGTGGAGAGCTTCTCATTGAACTAGCTCACAAAAAGGAAATGGAGAAGATGTAGAAAGAAGGACAGGCAGTATAGATGGAGCAGTGTTAGAAACTTGGTGTCAAAATTAGGAAGGCCAAAGCCCAGCTGGAGCTGAAACTAGTGAGGAGCATAGACTCTGGGAATGTTAGTTTCAAAGTAAATTCAGGATGCAGGGATGGGTGGAGAAGAAGTGCTAGTTAAAATGGAGCAAAAAAGGCTAAAGTATTCAGTGACTCTTTTGCCTCAGTATTCACAAGGAAAAGCTGATGGAACTGGCATGATGTGGGATGGAGAAGGATGGCCCTTCCTCAGTTCAGAGAGATCAAACAAGTCAGCGACTTGAAAGAAACTGGATGTACTCAATACCAGGGGATAGGGCTAGGAAGGATTTATCTGAAGGTGCTGGAGAAGCTGAGAAGCTGGCCTGTGTAATTGTGGGATCAGTATATGGACAAAACATTTTTAAATTATTTTTTTTTTAGTAGCAAAGCTGCTGTGAAGAAGAAAATGGAACAGGCATGTGAACAATTTTAGATGTAGCTGAGCTATGTTAGCTTCACTGGTTATTATAATGAAAGAAATTCCCACAATTGAGTGAGCCATGGGATTTGATTTTCGTATCTCATCCTACTTTTATAAGACATTACATATAGTAGCTTTCATTAAGACCTGAGATTTGGTGTTTAATATTTCTGAAACAAAAATGAAAGATTTGCTGAATTTATCACTGAGGAAAGAGGGAAAAATCCTACACCAGGTGAAATGGTACTTTTAGAAGCTGGGCTTAGTATGAACTTTCACAGCTGGCATAGGTGACATAAGCTGGTACCCTGGTGAAACATTCATTTGCCATCTGGGGAGGAAATGATGTGAGGAAGTGATCTCTTACAGCCAAGTCCCAAAGTTTCTGCTTAGATTTAGCTCAGCCAGATGCTTGTTGGACTCATGTGGATTCCTCTTCAGAACTTATATATTCACAAGGATGGCAAGTCATGATCAAACTGATCCCTCCTCCTCAAAAAAATAAAAATAAAAATAATTTTAAAAATATCAGAATATCCAGTTTGTAAGTTGTCACTTGTGAACCTTGATTTCCAGTCTGGCATCCGACTTGCCTAAGGCTCTTATCACAATCATCCTGACTCATCTTTCTGTGTGTTCTGTAATAGCAGCTATCTATGTTGCTATCCGTGCTTCCCAAGTTCTGCCTTTGCTAGAGGGGTTGCAGCCTGGCAAAATGAGGGGAGTAACAATCCACCTCACACTGCCACCCTTCTCCTAGAGAGATGACTGATCTGGCTGTCTCTTCTCTGCTATTTCCCCAGAAAGCATAGAAATATTACCGTTTGGAGAGCAGGAGCTTTCTCAAGTTAAAGTACATTAAGCCAGAGGGTTCAAAAGTGGAGGTGAGCAGACAGACAATGTCTGCTCAGACAATCCCTATCTCCTTCAGAAACCAAACGTATAGTGAATCTAAGAAGGAAGAGAAAAAAGGAAGCTGAGGCTGGAAGTGAAAGATACCAAAATGTCTCATTTTCCTTTTCATTTGTGTCATTAGGTTAGAATAGGAACTGAGTCCTAATTCAGCTATGCATATTCCAAAGAAAAATATTTAATTTGGGCCATTATTAGCAAAGTTTTAATTTAAACAGAGAAAATAGGAGACAATATAAAAGAAGCAATGATGCTTGTTCTTTTTTTAAAAAAAATCTGTTTGATAATAATGTTTGGGCATCTATTGACACACTAATAACTGCTTTGAGACACAATTAAAGGAAAAATGGCTCCTTTGGAGCTAGGTGGAAATATAAAATAAATTACTTGATATGCTGGAATAATTAGAGAAATGGAAAGAAATGTTTTATTACCAGTTAAGAAACAGTGAAAGGGACTCATTTAAGATTGTATGCATAACCTTAACATTACTGTTTTCCATCTCGCTGTGCTTAGGCAATTTACATGTTCTTCGAATGTATTGCTTTTAATGAACATAGGGATGATACAGTGTCTGTGTATATACTGAGATAAATTCACTTTCACCTTGACTATCTGCTGTACATTCTAAATGACTGCAATATCATTATTAAAGAGCTTTGGTCTCCTAATATTTAAGTCTAATTTTGTCTTAGATCTTTTCTAGTGACCTCATCCATGTTAACAAATTTTCAACCTGCTTCTTCAGATTCAGCACAGGATGAGCACTTGCTTTGTTAGTCTCACCACAGTTTCATAACCATTGAGCACTGGGGTTATTAGTCCTTATGCCTTTATTTGGCAGAGTATGAGCTAAGCAGTGGTTAAAGATTTAATTTGGGCAAGAACTTAAAGTTATGTGTATTCTGCTGGACAAACATGCCCCTTCTTGGAGTTGTGCCTAGGGATGCCATGATTCATCACATATATTTGGGCACAAGAAAGAAAAGGCAAAGAGAGAAGGGGAGAAGTATTTCTGCAACAAACTCATCTTCCTAAGACCCTGAAAATGGCTCTGGACACCCGCAGTGTGCAGCCTCCAGATATCTGGAGATGAGCCAGGCAGGAACTGACTTTGCAACTTCGTTCCTTGAGAAGCCAGGCTTATTAAATAAGAATCTATGGAATTTTTCTACATCAGGTATAATATGCTTAAATTTTCAGGCTATAATTAAAAAAAAATCAGACTAGGCTTCTTCTGACAGAAGGTTGTTCACTGACTGACAATCTTCCTTGCTTCTGGTTTTTAATTCCTCCTGTATTTTTCCAAACATGGATCTTCTGTGTTATTCTCTCCAGGTGTATTAGTCAGGGGCTCAGCATCTTCTTATAACATAATTTATTGCTTAGCTATCACTGTCCTTGAGTGTTCAGAGCTGAAAACTGGTTTTCCCTGGCCGAGAGCCAAAGATTTCCAAGGGTGGCATGTGAAGTGACTGGTCAGGCTTCACTGTTCCTGTTCACCCTGTGCTTCATGCAAGAACTAGCCCTGTGTCCTCCCATGGGTTCTGTGTCAGCTGGGAGGGCAAACACAGGAAAGGAGGCAAAAGAGACCCATGCTCAAATTGTTTTAAGCCTGGCCTCTGTATGCAGATGCCTGATGTGATTTAAAAGCCAAATAAAGACATTTCACTGAGGTCTGCAGTGGCCAGAGCTGGTTGTTGGGCTGCCATACCCCACACAACGTCCACTCCTAGGCAATAAGCTGTGAAATCAGCTGAAGCACAATGTGACTTACAGGGAATATTCACTATATGGGATGAGTAACTATATACAGTAGAACTTCATATGCTTACAAAAGCTGATCTTGGTTATGCAGAAAGAGAATGGCTGGGATCTGAAACAGAACTACTAAAAATGCCACTTTCTCATCTGATTTATAAATTCCAGTTTTGGGCTGTACTTAGAGCTGTAATCAGTGTTTTGAAAGAAGTTAATCCCAGAGCATGAGGAGTGACTAATACTATTACTCTCCTTTTATATTGCTTGCACAGAGCTTTTCTTTCTGATTAGTAAGAGGAATTCTCTACCCAAAAGTCTCATCTACTTGCAGCCTCTGCTGCTCATTGTCAAGAATTACTTTCATTTAGAAAATTACTTGGATAATTTTCATAATCTGCTCAAAATTTTCCTTTCCTCTCTCCTATTTTTTCTCTTGCTTATGTTCTTTTCTGTCTTGCACATCACAGAGGGCTATCTGAAAAAGAGAGCGCTTGCTATGATCTTGCCTCTTCTGCTGCAATAGTTTTAGAAGATATAGTGTGGAGATAGTTTCAAAATTACCCCACTTATGAGCTTCCAGCTCTATTTTCCTTCTCTAAGGAAAGGGATAGCCTCTATTAAAGAAGCTATCACCTCTGTAGTCTAGAACTCAGCAATTCAAAAGCAAATAAAGTCTGAGCTCTTCTGCTGCTCAGGAGTTTTGCATTGGTTTAAACAAAGTTAGCAGTCAAAATGATGCACAGGCAGAAATCCAATGATGCACATCCAAAACCAGCTTGAGACACCAGTGATTCAGAAAAGGGGAAAGACCTCCTTGTGCTGCTTCTTTCCAAGACATTACCTTTCCTGCTTTTAATTAGGTCCCTGTTCATTGCAAGGTAATATGGTTATTAGTGGCTCAAAGCTTTAGCACTTTGTTGTTGCTTTTCTTCTACTCCCCAGTTTCAGAAGAGATCACTGCATTGGGTTGGGACTTCCCTCCTAGATGGTTGTCTCAGTTTCCCAGTAAGTTGCTTCAGTCATGTCAGGTCTAATAACACTTTCTCTTCCTAAAGACACTTTCACAGAAAATCCTCTGGCCTTTGCAGTTCCTTTCTCAGGAGGAGGCAGCATATTTCAGAATGCAAGGAAGTAAAGCTCATCCCCAGAAATCTATCTCAACCCGGATACAAAGTTTCTCAATCCAGATAAGTGTTCCTGGAGTGGAATATTCCCATCTCTGACCTGGTCTTTGTAATTGCTGTGAGCTTAATCTTCACTTGTTCTTTATCAATTTTACATCATGAATTTTTTTGGAATTACAAAGGTTTGGTGTAAAACATAATTAGCACAGGAGTATTTTTATAGATTTCAAAGAGCTTTTTTATTATTTGATAGTTCTCATTCAGCAGGAGGTAGACATTCTGGCTCACAAATGGGTAACATTATCTTGCTTTTCTTTCATAAGTAACACTTAACTACTGTTTCTAATAATATTGCAGCAAAACAGTTTCTAAATATGACAGAGTGTTGAAAACACTGATGTGCAGGGGAAGTTGCATAATTGAAAAAAATCTTCATTTCTTGTTTCCAACACTTTAATCCGTCCATTCAAAGCCTAGAGGTTTCTTGGTCTTTCAGCTGTGCTTATCTGATAAATGAGCTTTTAAAAATAGAGATGGCAGTAAATTCAAAAGGAGTTTCAAACCTCTGGGTACTGGGAGGGCGTAGATAAACTGAGCTTATATTACAAGCAGCTGCTGCGCTAACAGTCTACAAAAGAGAAAATAGGCCTGAAGTTGAATCATTTATTGAAATATCATAGTATTTGGTTATGGTGTAATCTGGTTCTCCATGTGTTATTCTACCCAACAAAACCTGATTTCAGTTTAAGATCAGTGTCATTATCTTCTGGAAGGCATATGCTGTTACTGTGCCTGCTGACAGGCTGCACACATGTGCTAGGAACCGGCTGTGGCTTTGACAGCTGGTCCCAACTAATTGCCTCCAGCAAGATAAACATGGTCTGGATTTTGATCAACTGCTTTTTAGAATAAGGGACCAATGCAAGGGAGCTGTGCTCTGTGGGAATCCAGGAGACTAATGGGGAAAAGATGAACAATGTAAGGATATTGTATCAAGGCAAAAATACACAAATATTTTATGCTTATAAAGGTATGTTCTATACAAGCTATTTAGAACAATCTGTGATTTTACCTTTGTTGCATCCCAAGAAGAGTATCTCCTTTCTTGCAGTGCAATTTTATTCAGTAATTGTCCCAAGTCATTAGACTTCCCACACAACAATTCACAGTCAGAAATGTAAGTGTGAAGGGAATGAATCGCTTTGGTTTGTGGAAGAATATGTACCCCACTTCCACTTGGAATGAAATTCTGATCTGATTTATTTGCAACTGTCCAAACAACCTACTCTTATTATTTAGCTTTCCACATGAACTTGTGTCTTGAAGAAAAATTTGCTTAATTGTTTATACTGCTGTTGCACAGGCACGGACTTGATGGATGCACCTCTCCCTACTCATGCCAAACCCAAGTGTCAAGAGGAATAACATGAAGAATGCTGAAATTAGTTTTGAGCTACATCTGGGTTTGTATTTTGTGGCATACACTAAACTAATATTCTGTTAAGGCAAAGCAGAAAATTCAGTTTTCACTGTGGATTTGTTTCAGTCACATGCAAATTTCTGGCTGATGAGGCTGCTATGACTTTTCAACATCTACAAGGAATAGAATTATCACAAGAAACAACTTTGAGAAGGGGAAGCTCATAGAAGCTAGCAAATTTAACTTCCATGTCATCTAAATTTGAGAGAAATAAGGCTCCTGGTTGCCAGCTATCTTGTGATAGTTCCACTGTTAGCTGCCTTCTGTGAAAACTCAGAATGTTTTCTCCCCAAACCACGTGCTAAAAATCCCCAAGGACAGTGGTGTTAATAAGCAAGACGAAACATCCCTGCTCTGGCACAGCACTGAAAGGGTGACACCAGGCTCCCAAAAGCACGAATGCCAAGTACACGAGTGTATTCATTGTACAATTACCCTGTTTGTGTGCCAGTTGCAGCAATTGGATAATTGGGTCCACAACTGCCTAACTACATTAGTAACTACTCATTGCTAAATTATATGTGAGCAATATATAAAAAGCCCCAGTGTCTAAAAGCCTTTGTTACAGAAACTTTCATTTCGTGAAGGCTCATCCTAATTGAGAAAAGCATGCCTATGCTTCATGATCTATCTTTTTGTTCATTCCTTTTGAATCTGGACAGGTCTGAATCTAGACAGGAAAACAAACACAACTGAAAAGGAAAAGAGGCAGTTGTGAACACAGACTGTTGCTTTTGTCTCCTGCTGATCCTCAGAGCTTTTCAAGAAGTGCCATGGGAAGTTAAATCAGGAGGTTTTAAACATCCAGCCTTTAAATGAGCATTCTGACATGGTCTTTAAGTGACATGTTGTCATGACCTTTTTCTCCTCTCCTAGCCTTTTCACAACTCTCATTTCAGTTAATTTTGTAGGAATAAAAGAATGACTCCAAAATTTCCTGACCTGAAGCAGTTTTGGAGAACTGAGCCTTGGCAATGGCAAACCTGTGAAAAGTCAAATTGCCCTAAATGGCCACTGCAATGCAGAGTTAACAGGGTTACCAGCAGGACCATATTTTTCACCTGAGAGCTCCAAATGAAAGCAAATGAGCTACTGTTTTAGTGTACAGCCACTTGTTTCTCACCTAAAACCAGTAACCTGGATAACAGAGAAGTTTACAGACAGGTTTTGTACATTAATAAAAGAGCAGAATTACTGGATATGTAGGCAAATATGCTACATTCAGAATAATTCTTGGTGTTTCTGTAAAAGTAATGAATTTCTCACAAACCTATCAGAGTTCTCTGAAGGAGTGAACAGCCATGCTGATGTGGGAGATACAGCTGATACGGTCTCTTTGGATTCCTGAAAGTCACTTGACAGATCATTCACCAAAGGGTCTTAAAGAAGTTAAGGCTGGGATGGGATGGACAATGTTGACATGGATAGGCAAAAAATTAAAAGAAGTTACTTTTCTCACCAGAGGGAACTTAACACTCTGGTCCCACAGGGACATAGCTGATGAGCCTTGCTCTTCATTACATTCACAAATGAATGGAATATGAAGTGACAAAGTTCAGTAACTGTTCTGAACTCTTCTTTGTGTTAAAAACAAAAGCTAGCAAAGTCTGAAGAGCTGCTGTAACACCTTGTGATACTGAGTAACATGGCAGGGTGGGGAGAGGGAACCGTGTGAAAATGTAAAAAGAGTTCACAAGAGGAATTCAAATTTAATATATTTGATTGCAGACTCTGAAGAAGCTATTATCAGCTAGTACAGAGGTTCTGAAGTTATAATAGCAAATTATGCAGGAACGTCAGCATAGTACTGAATGGCAGCCAGAATGAAGCAAATTACTAGAGAAGAGAGGGAGAATGTTGCATAAAACAATATAAGCTATGGTATCTTGAAGGCTGTGGACATTGTTTAGCCTTCATATCAGTGTATGTGTGTGTGTGTGTATATATATATATATATGCATTTATAGAAGAGTACTGCTGAATGACAAGGAAAACAGTGGGTAAAAATGCTCAATACAAAAAATAAACATGGAAGGACTCTAGCTATGAAAAATGTTGACTCGGAGGAAATATGAAAGACAGCTGTAAAATCATGTCTGGGATGAAGATCAATAAGGATAATTTTGCTCTTCTAAAATAAGAGGGAGCATCCAAAGAAATCACTAAGCTGCAGCTTAGCTGTAGAAACCAGACATGGGGTTGTATGAAGTACTAAAAGTTTACATTGATTCAGAAAGTGATTAAACAAATTCATGAACATAAAAAACCCTCAAACTGAAGTAAAACACAAACTCCTATTTAATGCTGAGGTAAAGCAGGAGATGTCTCATTAGGAGACTCTGGCTATGCCTCTCCCAGCAGTTCTTTATGATGAGTAATTTTTAGCAAGTGTTACACATTGACAATACTTACCTTTTCTTTGGCACATAGTTGCTATGGAAATAAACAGTAACTTGTCACTGACCTCTTTGAGAAACTTCACATCAGTGAGTATCACAGACATTTCATGAATGAATTTAATCTTGCAACCTGCACACAAAATTCTTGAACTGACAGGATAATAGTTTTAGAGTAAATAATACATATCAAAACCAGTCACTGTGTATGGGAAGTTTTACCAGTTTCACTATTGTTGAAAAAAAAGCAAGTGATCCAAAAGGGAAGGTAGAGGGAGGAAAAAAAAAATTATGTGGCTTATTTTAAAAATAAAATAATTCCTAATTTTTCCAACTGATGATTCATGAAAGGGATTTTTCTTTTTTGATGTATACAAGCAAGCAGGTTTTTATCTTCCTTGTTCTCGCTTTTATTTCTGTTTATTTTGCTTTTGTATCATAATGCCATGATATTCTTGATGCAGGTTTCAACAGTCTGTTTCTACTTGGCATGTACTTGAAGTACTTTAGAAGGGTTCCCTGATTTTTTTGTTTTGTTTTGGTTTTTGGGTTTTTTTGTTTTTAATATCTGGAACATTATTCTTGTCCTTTTTCACTCTGAGATCCCTCAAAGAGTCACATTCACACACTCATATTGGACGCACTGGCTCAGAGAAATGACAGCTTCCTTTCAGATTGCCATCTCAATGACTCAGCAAGCATCTGAAGACGTTTAAAATGAGGATGGCATAACCAAGGTCTGGAAATTTTGCAGACTGTGAAAGTTATTTAATAAATTTTAAAACTGGAAACACATATGTGATAGCACTGAAGAGTTACTAGCAGATGAAGTTGCTGACAATAAATCACCAACCCTGTGGGTTTTTTCTCTTTCTTGGGGGAATTATCTTTTTTGTGGATATGCTGCTGAAAGTACTGAAGTTCTGCCTAACAGCTCTGGCTTCTGTCACGCAAGTGCCCTGACCACTCTGTCTACCAGCCAGCTTGGTGGGTGAGAAAACCACATCTTGCAATGCCTAAAATCTGGAGTCTTCAGGAGTCAAATACTTCTTCTGTGTTCACCTCTTGAACGCACACCAAGTATGTGCAGCTCCCCTTGTCAGAGTTCCTGAGGAATCCACCACAGCTTTTGGAAAGTTTTAACACCCCCCGGGTGTGCTATAGTCACATACCCAGAAAAAGGAAATGAGAATGATAAAAATAAATGCCAAAGAAATCGAGAGTTCCGTTTCAGATTGAGTTCACAAAATATATGTTCACCAGTAGAATTTAAAAACCACCCATACGCAGATGTTAAAGACAGTTAACACTAACAGAGAGATAGAGGGTAAGTGAAAAAATGGCATCTTAAGAGGCAGCTTACGGCCTGCCAAGACTGATGTTCCTTGCACCTGCTGCACCCTGAAGATAATCATATTGCTATTGCTGTAAATGTTAAAGGCATAATGGTTATAACTCAGCATAAGTTGTACCCATGGTCTGGTGAGGGGCAGAGCCTGGAATGGAGCCAGTGGTTGGCTGCTGGTGGTTTTGGTGCCCTGGTATATATCTGCTGGCTGTACCTGCCCTGGAGCCAGTCTTGGCCAAAGGAAGTGACCTGACACAAGTTACACCTTTAGGTCAAGCATGACCACAGGGACCCAGTGCTTGCATTGGGGTTAGTAGAGGGTGCAGAGTGCTTGCTGCTTTTGGGATGCATTGGCACAGTCAAGCAGCACAGCCCTCTTTGTGGCTCTGACTCCAGGATGTCCTCCCCTTGGGCTGTTCCAGTAGCCCCAAACAGTTTCACTTCAGGAAGCCAAAGTTTCACAGATCAACTTTCAAAAGTAACCCAACAACAAAATATCTTATAGACTTAAACTCTTCTTTTTCTCCTGGTATCCTCATATGTTAAATATAGAATTTAAAAGTCTTTTTAGTTCTAGGTCTCTGTGTGTGTGTGCCACTTTCCTCAATTTGCTTAAAATTGCAAAGGAAATCACACAGCAAATAATATAAATATGTCAGCAGATTCAGGATCATGAAGCAGTATTTGCCAGTTTTGTTTAGCTTAGAATCAGAGTCAAGCAGTGTGACTTCTTTTTGCACTTCATAATCTTGGAGAAACAGCCCTGCACAGTAATTAGGCTCATGTACTCAGGTCTCTCTCTAAGACTAGCATTAGATTCTGCTGAAAATCCATTATGAGCTGAGTTTTCTTCTAACTTTTAAATATGGGAGAATTTTCTTTCTGGTTTTAATTCATCCAGGCAGCAGCAGTCTCAGCAAGTGCAGAGCAGTTATCAAAACAGAAGATCAGTGTTGGCAGATGTCAGACTTGGGGCTTTCATGGGTACCATCTCCTCCTGTCTGAAGCATTCAGCATGGCACCATGGTGTTCTGTGCCTTGGTGGGGTGGAGTGGAAGTTACTTGGACTAAAAGCCTTTTAAGAAAGTCTGTGACATATAATATTTGTGTGTCATGTGCAATCTCTATGAAAAGCCAAATTAATGGTAAAAATTGTTTGACGACACATAGTAAGAGTATGTACAACTAAAATATAATTAGTAGGGCACAGGATCAGACTTAGAATGTCGTAATAACAAGGAAGTGCTTTGAACACTTGAGATAACTCTCAACCCAAGATAATCCATGAATACTTCACCTGTTCATGAACAGGTCTTTAGGAGCTGATCATGATACACAGGTAATTTTCCATCTCAGTTAGGGAACTGGTAGAAGGAACCAGTAGCTCAAAGAAGAACAACATCAAAAGCAGCCTTGAAGTATTAAAAGCAACTATTTCCAGGTAAAGCCTGAGTACCTCATTTGTACTGAGGAAGGAGTTTTGAAAGAGTGTAGTGTCGCTCTTCTCCAGAGGATGAAGAGAAAGACTCCAGGATTTTGTTGAATCAGAAGTCTGTCTTTATTGTAACAATGCAATCCCTTCTATAGGGTCTTTTGCTCACAGTTATTTGATTGGTTAAATGACACAACCCCTCTCTACCACCATGGGATGAGATAGAGAGAGCATGGTTTGAGAACACACACAAGGATAGAACAAACTAAAGCAAAAAACAGCACCTGTTATTTTGAGAACACAGGATGCTTACAAAACTTCTATCAGTCCTTCCCTGAGAACACGAAATTCTTCACAGAGCTGTTCCTTAGGAAGGCAAACTGCTTTCCCTTGGGAAAGGCAGGGCTTGCTGCTGAATTTCTCTAAGTCCCACTGAAAGTGAGCCCCACAGTGTAGAGAGGTTGGCATTTAGCTCTTGGAGTGCTGCTGGAGTAGTTCAATGCTGCACTTTGACAGTCTGGGTCCTGATTTAGGAATCATAGATGAAGGACATGAAAATGATCTTGAAGCAGTCTGTTGGTGAACAGCCTAAGCCAGGCTAGAACCTGGTTAATTGCTGTGCTCTGCCTCCAGGAGCTTCATCTCCAGTTTTGCAACCAAAGCATCAACCTTTGGCTCTTCTAGAATAGCCTCTTCTATCACCACTTGGAAAGAAGCAAGTCCAGAGTAAAACCAGTGGGTTTGGTTTGTACTCTTTTTCTGGAGGCAGTAAAGCCAAATTAGCCAGCATGCATTTCCACCCAGAGATGTGTTCAGTGGAGAAATATCAAAACAGTAGCACTGGTCTGGGCCAGGAAGGAATTGCAATGCAGCAAAGAGTGGATATTTGAAAGTCACTTTTCAGCTTCAGGCAGGCCCTAACTCACCACTATGACATCTCTATTGGATAGTAGGAGTAATTACTTTTCTCTAAGCATTCTGTATTTCTGGTTTTTAATCATAGCCTGAATGCTGTGGGGATCTTACTACAAACTCCACAGCTAACAGTTTATGTGACACTTGGCTAAAGACCTATGCACTTGCTGAAAAGACCTCATTGATCTATTAGCAGATTATAATCATTTTACAAAGCTGCTAGACCCCTCAGGAAACTCCAGCTCTGTAGCTGTAGCCAAGACAGGCTCCTCTATGTACAGGAGCTCATTGTCTCAAGGGGTTGGCCACAGGACCTGGGCTCTACTCTTGACTCTTTCTCTGTAGTTTAAACATTTCCTTTCCCAGAAGAGTGATGGCAACGTGAGCTTCTGGCTTGTAGCTGAAACCCTCAGAAGCCACAAGACAAAATGCAGACATGCTTTGCAGAAAACTTACACTCCTGGACCTAAGGACTTACTGGACCTAAGATGGAACTTGAAGGCTTACAAAAAGCACAGGCTTATTCTACCCTCATGGGGCAGCTGAAGAGAGAGTCTTTCCCCAGTCTTTCCCCATCTCACATAATGAGGTATGATTGTAACTTCTTTTCCAGCTAGTATAAATTTCCACAGGAACAGATTGTGTATAATTGCATGATCTTTCCCTTGCTGTACAAATGTGGTTCCCAGAAATGGGTAGATGTAAATTTGTATGTGGTGGTGTTGCAAAATAAATAGCTCATTGCTTTGTAACTTTCAGTGGTTTATTTGTAAATAATTAAAATTTTTTTAGACTCATGTTGATAATTTAGTAGCAAAACTGTAACGCGGTTTGGCTTGTTACTGGCATCTCACTGCTTTTCTAAGAAGGGTAACAGCCACAATCAATACCTTAAAGATGAAAACATGTTCTGCCCTTTGGGTTATATTCTGTCAGTGATGTTACCGTTTCATACCTTTAAACCCCTCTGAATGCTTGATGGATATGTGTAGTGGAGATAGCTCCTGCTGTAGTTCTTACCATAGGTGAGATTCATTAGCCCATGGTAAAATAAAGAAATAAAGTAAGTAAAGCTGATTAATGCTCAGCACAGCTCAGACAGTCCAACTGCAGTGGTTTAAAAAAGTGAAGCTCTTCCTGTTCCCTCCAGACTCTCCGTTCATCAATGTTTCAGCCTAGCTGAGGGCCTGTCCCTGATTCACAGGCATTTCATGAGTATGAATGAATGTGTGCTGAAATCCTCAGGGATTCCTCCCATCTTTGTGCCAGTGGCAAAATCTTAATGAGAGAGCACTCAGTCCCAATATGGAGAAAGGAATTGGAGCTGTAGATAATATTAGCTGCTCATGGGTTAACATGAGGGAGTTCTTTCCCATTGTTTAGATTACAGCACAAACTAGCCGAATGTATCAAAATGCTTTAGTGTAGAAATGGTTTTAGCTCAAAACCTCAGTGTTAATTTCCTTTTATGCAAGCTGAGACAGGCTTGGCCCGGACAGCAGAAAAACTGCTGCAATTCAGTTACACTAAAGCTGAGGAGCAATAAAATGCCAAGCGTTTCATGAGCCAGGAGACCACACACGCACTCTTCCTGCTCAGCAGAAAAAAACCAGCAGAAAAGTGCCCTTTCTGCTAGTGTCCAAAGAAGCTTCCCAGGTGCAGGGAGAGCAGGGTCAGCCCATCGAGCTGCCAGCCCAGGGCTGGCATCACCTTCCCTCTGAGTCCAGGTAAGATGCACCCAGCTCCATGCCCTCAGCAGACCTGCCTCCCTGCCTGCACCCTGAGGGGACAGGGCACTTCTTATTGTACTAATTCCTGCTGCCCTCCTGTGCTGCCTCTTCTCTTGCTAGCCAAGTTACAGTGCTCTTTGTGGGCAGGCCTGCATTCAGTCTAGGAAAAATTGCTTGAAGACAGAAATAGAGTTTCCTATCATTCACTGCTGGCAGTACTTCCTTGTTCCCGTCACGTCCTACAGTGAAGCCAATAAACTGCAGCTAGGGACCATCACACTCACTGCAAAGTCACTGCAGTGTCATGGAAAGCCTCCCCCCACATCAGGATTTTCTTAATTTGGTAAATTATGACCTTGAAGACAGCATATAGGTTGTACACCAGCATTTGGGCTCTAATTACTTCTCCAGTGCCTTTTGCAATAACACTAAATCACCCTAAGAAGCTGTTAAATAGGACAGGTATTTTTTGTAGTTTCATTATAATGGTAAAGGCTGAAAAAGGAACAAAATTACTCTTGCTTATATATATGCTTCCTGTAACATTGTATGTATACTTGTGCAACCTTCTGATGTCCTGGGGTGGAAATTTCAAAACTTAAGTTTTACCTTAATTCCCTGGCAAGGAAATTTCAGAAGAGTTACAAAGGGGCAACTGCTTCTCTCAGATCTCTTCCAAGGCTCCCTTTCACTAAGGAAGGTCACACAGGCCTCTTCTGCAGATGTCGCCACGCTGGCAATGATGGTGATGGCATTTGCTAAAAATGGACTCTAAAGTCATGGGGTCCCCACTGTGGCGCATGGGCCCTCCCTGAGGACTCTCTGCCTCTAGTAATCAGAGATTAAACAGCACTGTGTGCATCCCATCTGGGGGTCTGAGGCACGGCATGGCCATGACACCACATATGACCCCTGCTGGTGTGACCGTGTCCGGGTGGCTACAGGACCTGTGTCCTGGTGCCCACAAGGCAATGGTCCCAGCTGCTGTCTCTCTATCCACTTCTCTGCTTGCAAAGCTTGAGGGTCACCTGGGGACAGGCTTCTGCCAGGTAGTCCTTCTTACAAGTCCTCTCTTCTTCATGAGAACACTGATGTGCCAAACATGTGGCTTCAAAGATCAAAAACACTTTTGGTTAATCCTTTTGATTGACACAAATGTGACCCAGAAGTAAATTACATGGCAAATTTCATTCAATAGCTAGCTGGTCAAATGAGGAAAAGAGCAGTGCTTCTGGGTGGCAGTTTTATGTTCTTTTGTTGCTAAAAGGAAAGCAGATGAAGATTTACATCAGCTTTTTGTTTGAGGAACCATAACACAGTAGGAGTTACAATCCTCATCCTCAAACCCATTTAATTTTGAGATGATATAGGTAATCATAGGAAGCAATTTTCACTTTGCAATATTGAATTACTATTATCTCATGCCTGTGTAAATGCCTGGATCAAGCACCTTTTTCAGAAATGATCTGTCAAACAAAGTGTAGGAAATGCAGTGCAAAACAACTGTCACTAATCCTTTTGTAGATGTAGCAATGTCTATCAGCTGTTAAAGCATAGGAAAGCCTGTTACTATGGAAGCAGAGATGAACGCAAGGTTTTATGGTCATGTGGATTAAAGTTCTTCCTGATGTGTAGCATTTGCCAAAGCTTCCTGTTTTTTTTTTTTTTTCTTGAATAATTTTTCATGAGGATATTCCTGGCATGTCACTCTTACTTTGGAAAATGCAAAGTAAGGTGTCCTCTGCTTATTCCGTTGTTGGGATTAATGTTCTCCATATGAAGAGGTACTGAAGGTGGTCACTTCTATGAGTTTACCAGAAAATATGGGAATCCTGCAGGAAAGCCCACTTGCACTCATGGAGCTATGCGTCCTCCCTCCCTACCCTGCAGAGGAGTTTCAATGTTTCCTTTCCCTCCCAATCTCTCTATGTCTAGGGGGATGGAAGAAGAGCTTGCCTGTGGCGCACCCTGTGCACTGCTGAAGGTGAGCTCAAACTCCTGAGTGGTCACACACCCAGATGGTGCAGAAGATGAGCCAGGATGCAGCCCAGGCTCCTCCTGCAGGACACAGGACACCTCTGTCAGGGCTGTGCTCCGCTCCTCTGGTGGTGTTGTGCTCCACTCATCCTCACAGCTACAGATTTCTTGGGATGTGTTTAGCTTACACAGGCACATAAATCAGTGGTCAAGGACATGTTGGAAGCATGGCCAAGGACACTGAAGGTCCCAGCTCTGGCTGCCACCTCCACTTCCTGCAGCCTTTGTCTTGGCACAAAATGTACTTATTAGTTTGCAAGAGGGTATACATTCTCTTGTTCTTACGTAAGTCACATTCCTCCTTCTGCCAAAGACAGCAATTGCATTAATGCCCAAAGCACTTGGACATACTAGGCACGATTAACACCTGCTGTATTTCCTCTTTTATCAGGGAAGACAGAGCAAGGGTAAATTTGGCCAGGAGTGAAACCTCTGCTCAGTGTTGTGCTCCTCATGCATGAATGTTATCGCAGCATTTAAAGAACAATCACTTGCTGACAGAGTTACTAGCAATAACAGGGCATATTTCATTAGTGCATCCCCACAGGGTATTGGCCAGCTCTAACAGCTGCCAAAGGTTGCACTTGTGAATGCCAAAGAAAGTTTCTTTTATTTGCCTGCCTGGGTACAGATGTTGGACCTGAATTGCCTCTCAGCATGATGTCCCTCATTGTCTCCCAAAATATCTCTGAGTCGCTTAATTCCATCAAGTCACTGTACCTGACCTTTAGCCAGAACATCCCAACCTGCTTTTCCCAGTGGGAAACAAGGACTGTGTCCAAGCTGGCAGTAGGAAGGCAGTGCATGCACACAAGTGCAGGGTGCCTGTAAACAGGAAAAATTACAATGTGAGGCTTGGGAGAACCACAGGAAGGATTATTTGAGCCTATTTCTAATGTTCATTTGTCGCTGGCTGAGCCATCCTCTGAGGGTTCTCTATGCTGACTGCAATGGATGCACCCAAAATGAGACAGTTTGTGTCTGAGTGGCTGAGCCTGGCTAAGTGCCTGAGGACCTGTCATTGGAGAGGCTCTTCTCTAGGTTTCCTCTTTTCTGGGTGCTTTGGTGGGGTGCAATTGTTGAAATAAAGACATAGAACTTTGGCAGAGCAGTTTTTGAACCCCTGTGCTTTTCTCCAGGGGTCTGTGGTGCCTGCTGGAGGCACAGAAGCACTAGCATATCAGTTTCTTCCTCAGTTTCCTTGCCAAAGCCAGGCATCTTCAGGGCTCTTCAGAGGAGATTTCTCCGTGCCTGCAATCAGGCACAAGTGCATGCCCATTCGATGAGTCATTTTAACCTCCAGTGACTAACCAATCCGACCTGTGGCAGGGAAGGGAATTATTATAGTAATAACAGTTCGTGTTGCCACTGGAGGGTTTCAAAGTGCTTCCTGAACAATTTTCCTTATCAGGGTTCCTCTGAGAAATGACAAACATGCAACTCATATTTCATGGCCATTTCTGCCTCTTATCTTTTTAAACTGCTCGTTGCTTTTTGTTGCTGAACCCACAGCACTTCTGAAACCCTCCTGCAGAATCCCAGAACGGATCAGGTCGGAAGGGACCACAGTGGGGTCATCTGGTCCAACCTCCCTGCTTGAGCAGGGTCATCCCAGAGCACACGGCACAAGACTGTGTCCAGATAGTTCTGGAATATCTCCAGTGAGAGACACTCCACACTCTCTCTGGGCAATCTGTCCCAGTACTCAGTCACTGCACAGGAAGGTTCTTCCCCAGGTTCAGGTGGAACTTCCTGTGCATCAGCTTCTGCCTCTGCTCCTATTGGTCAGCAACACAGAGAAGAGCCTGGATCCATCTTCTTGACACCCTCCCCTTCAGATACCTACAGACCTTGATGACGTCTTCTCTCAGTTTTCTTTTCTCCCAATTCCTCATTTTCCCTGGCCAGAATCAATTACTATTTCCAGTCTGGAAAATAATACAGTGAATTGCACTGTAGTGAAAGCGAAACTGAATGCATAAAATACCCATCTGTTTTTTTAACACAACCTGCCAGTTTTAAAAAACGTGAATGGCTGCAATGACTGCAAATTAGTCAGCTGTCAGGGAAGGCAGAGGAGCCAATTCCACCTATTTAAACCCTTGAGACTGCTCAGGTACACCTCCAACAGAAAGTGAGAGACAGTTCAAGGAGGCAGATATTGCTATAGTTTTACATTTTATTAATATTAATTTGGATATTTCTTCAGTCAGTTTTTCTCCTGTCTCTTCAGCTGCTTTCCCCAGTGCCTTGTGTACAGTAAGAATGTATACAGGAGAGTCTAATTGAAAAGTTATACTAATCAAAAATAGATTCTTGATCGAATTGGGAGACAGAGTGGACCAGACTAAAGCTGCTTGGCTGAATGCTTGGGTTGTGTTTTTATTCTGTAAATTAAGAAAATGGCAAAAGGACTGTTCTTCCTGTCCAAAACCTACTTTTCTTGCTGTAGATTGAGTCAGTAACCACTGAGGATTGCACTGAGATCTCCTTGGAGGAGGCTTGTCTACTTAGCCCCTTTCCCTCTGTATTTTAACAGCTGATTTTCCTTGCTTGTATCTTCTATTAATTTTTATGGAAGTCACCGAAATTGCAGAATACACATGAACCAACTTACATTTTGCTTGCGTTAGCAACTTAGTGTGAGTGAGAAATCCAAAATTAGTGAAGCTTGATTGGGATAAACATAGGGTTACTGTTCTCTAACTCTTCCCTGCCCACCAATCCCTAATAAATCAAATTCACAACAGCAAAGAGAACAAATCAACTGTCCACAGTGAAGTATTGTTTAAATAATGACTCAGGCAGATTACAGGATACCTTATTTATGTAACCATTGAGAAATAAATTTTACAGAAAGCACAGAAATAGTCTGATGGCTGAATTCTGTCTCAGACACTGTAAATGGTTCCTTTATTGGGAAGAAATTTAATACAATGTGTACAGGGGTCTACATTATACAATCACACTCTTTTGTACGTAAGATATATAAATATACTCACTTTATTTATTACAGCTATAAAAAAATCCTTACTGTTGATGATGCAATCTATGTGCATCGTGTTAGTATGAATATTTAAAATGTTAGCTGTAGATTTTGCTAAATGTAGGACATATTATCCCAACGGCAGGGAACAGTTTCTTCTCTTGAGGGACCATCTACCCATAAATATCTGTAAAATGGCTCTTGTCACTTTTATGGCTTTCACGTTACAAAAAGCTGAAAAAGCACACAGATAATAAGGAGCTATGGATGGCTAATTGATCTGACATTTTTTCCCCGGTAGTATTTATCACATGATGTCAGACTTCCAGAAAACGTGAGATGTTTTATACTACCTCAGTAATACACAGTTCAGCTGGATGAATTAGAGGTTACTAATCCTGTTGGGTCATCACTTTTACCTGCATGTTAATGAAACTCTAATCCAAACCTTTCTTCAGAATGACCAGAAGATGTCTGTGATGTAAGAAATTTTTAAAAATTTATTTAGTATGCTTTTGGGACAATGATTTATAAGAATGACAGAATTGACTGTTAGAAACTAGACTTACATTAAATCTAAATATTATTTTCCATGTCATATTAGCATGTTAAGCATATTTCTATGTACATTTATCATATCTGTTTCCTCTGTTCCTCTCCATGGTCTCCACAAGTTTATTTTAGTTCTTATTTTTCCTTTGACTGCCAGCCTGTATATATGTCTGTTTTTCCTCACATTAGTGGTGTTAACCTTAGCAACAAGGTGCCTAAAATTTAATGCCATTTTTTATGACAACTTGATGAGACCTGTAGAGTTGCTGTTGCCAACCTGGAGAGCAACATGCAGAGTATATTTGTCTGTTTTACTTCTTCCTGGTTTTGCACTCTCAGACATTTTATCCCTTCTGCTAAGACACACCAGACACTTCTATTACAGTTGCATTTTAGTGCTGGGATTTAGTTTCAGATGTTACTTTAGGTTTTGAGGGCAGAGCTCAGTGGGGCACTCTAAGCTGCACAGTAGCTACAGCGATTTCTCTGTACAGCTACAGATAGGATTAAGGTGCATCTAATTTAGTCGTGCCTTCCAGTTTAGCGTGCTGCTTTGCAGAGGAGGAGTTAGGAGCTACAGAAAAGGTGAAGCAGCATAACTGAAATCCACTCCTGGTTCCCTTCAGCTAGATTGCCCAGCTCATTACTGACACACATTCTGCCCACCACCCCCTGGCTCAGGTAGCTGAGCTGGCTGCTTTCTGCCAATCTCATACCCACCACTACTGACACGGACGTGTCAGAGCAGAGGGCTGCACTCGTCATTGCAGGAATACAGAAAAAAACCTGTGGAAGATGAATTTAAGTGACTGCCCTCATCAGCACAAATATATACATGAAAAATACTGAGATACATAGGAACACCAGAAAAACAGCTTAAATCTAATCCTATCATTTGCCTTCTATGCCCCCATTGGATGAAAACCAGATTTGTCTGCTGTTAGCCGTCAGCTGATCAATCACCTGGGTATATTGGCAATAGAATCACTCCAACAGGGGATTTGTAGCAAATTGATAGGATTGAAATATTTTTATGATTGTTTATCTGTATCTATATAGCTCTATTCATCACTGGATTATCAAAGATGAAATGCAATAGAACAATAGTGTCTAATACATTTTAGTTGGCTTCTTCACTGATTTATTTTGAAAATATCCCAGCTACTAGGAAAGTACATAAAACTTTCTTAATAGCATCACATGAAGATCAAATTTAAAAATGACTGCAAGAAGATCTCTCTTCTCCTTAAAGCTATGCTGATTCTATAGTAAGACTCTGCAAAGTAACCAAACTGAGTTTATGTAACTGTTCTCTTTTATGGGGAAATCTCACCCGTGCTGGAAACAATAGCAAAGCATTCATTAACTTTAATGGAAACAGGATTTCCTTCTTACATTTTTTATTTGGTTTTGGTTTTTTTATGGACAAACTATTGAAATTATATGAATTGAGTTGGTCATATATACTACTGAATGGTCATAAAAATAGACAGATACATACCTGTGTGCATAGAGTAAAAGAAATTAGTGTCACAAAGAAAATATTGTTGCATTACATTAGAAGCTGTGAATTCAATAAGAGGGTTCTCAATACACAAATAAATTCTTCAGAATAGACAGTCCCCAATGCTGTAGAATACACACAAATGAAGTCTACAAGATTTAAATGCAGCTTTGCAGACCTCCCCATTCAATGCTTGGCTTTTTTCTTTGGGTACTGATTTACTTCCTGTGCTCTAAAATGCATTCTCTTTTGTTCTGGAAGAAGAAAATTCATTTCACTGACTTCACTTAAACCCTTGTCATTGGATATTTCCCCTCCTGAAAAAAAGCACTACCACTTACAGACCACAAAAATATATTCACTCAGCAATTTTCCATACTTTAATTTTAAAGTTAACAATAATATAATTTCACCTGAACAGAAGTAGATTTCCTGAATCACTATGCATGTATGCATTACTCTAGCAAGTAATGAAAATATTTGAGGTGTAGGTTTTGTGATGGAAAGCTGATTGTGATGACCTATGAAAGGAACATCAGGACAAAATCTCTTAAATAAAGGAAAATGAAGACTAGGAGGCTGACGTTATATGCAAATGGAAATCCACATGATATATGTGGTAAAAAGATTTAATTGTCATATTCTAGGCCCATTATTCTTAAAGGATTGTGGGAGGATTCTCCTCTGAAGATGCAATTTTCCCAGCTCACTGCCAAGTGCCACTTTTTTTCAGGTGGGTTTGCATGACTCAATCATCTTGGAGCAGAGCTCAGAGTGTGATGCTTTGGTTCCTGACTGCGTCATGCTGCATAGCTGGGTGAAAATAGTTCACACATTTGTCCAGCATCTGTAGCTGCACAACATTCCCCACTTTTGTACTTAGAGCTTAGTGGCTTCATAAACAAATCCATATGACCTATAGTTATAATAAGCGAATGCAATTCTTCTCCATAGCATGTACCTTCAGCAAGGTCCAAGTACAGACCGCTCCTCTGGCTGCTCTCCTCTGTGCAAATGGATTATGCACCCTCTTTGTTACCTGGCTTGTGGTTATTCAGGTCTTTGCTCTGCAGTTTTAGTTACCAGTTCCACCATTACTAGCAAAAGGGGATCTTTCACCCAAGAAAAGCACATCAGTGGCAAATAATTAACAAAACTCATATATGCAAAATAAATTTGAAATCATTTCACCTCTACTTCTAAGGCATATTATTTACTGCTGTACTGACAATTATGTTGATAATAAAAAAGGTATTTAACGTATTTTGTTTTCCCTTTTTATAAGGACTAAGTGAGATTGTTCATTCTAAAGTTTACTGTGGCACTGCTGCAGCTCGTTATGGTGATCACTTTTCCTGAAAATTGCAACTTCTGAGTCTTTGCCTTAGAAAATCTTTTTTTCTCCCCTAACTCTTCAGACTATGAATATACTTCTTGATTTGAGTTACAGTAGTGTTCACATGCTGAATTTTTCTTCTGTAGTTGGACTCTATAGAGCAGTCATCAAAATACCAAGAAACTAAACTGATTTTTTTTTTTTTAAAAAAAAGCTATTTTAAGTGTTTCTCCTCTTAAAATAAAAGAATTTTTGCAATGCCTAGCATGGTCATGGTTTAAAATGTTAATGTCTAGCAACTCTCTTTTGAAGCTCTCTTACTGTATATACAAAAACATCCCATTGTTTTTGGGCTTTTGAGAAATACAACTGCTGCTATAGCCTGTTGTGAAATTAATTTTAGAAATTTGTTTCCCGTTCAAAGGCTGGGTGCTTAAGACAGTAGGGGATGTAATTAAAAACCCTTTAAAAATTCATGGATATAATAAAGTTAACCAAGCCATTTCAGAAGTATGGTTTGTGTAATTGACAAATAATGAAGTGATGCTTGTGGAGGTCCATGCTGGCATCTGCTCTGAAGAGCAATAGAGCATTTGCAAAGCTTAGAAACACACAGAAATAGGAGGATCCTTGGAAGACAAAAATTATTAAGTCCATCTGATGATTTAGCCAAAGTGCATTATGACTTGAAGGGGAGAGTAAAAAGAATGTTTCACCAGGCATGAGGAATATAAAACTCACCCACACCCTTTCTTCTGAAAACAATAGCTCAACAGCTACAAGTGCTTGGCAAGTTAAGCCATGTAGGCAGTAGGAGGTACAGAGATTATGTAATTCTTCAGCTATCTCCCATTTTCATTAAAATGGGTCAGCACAGCTTGTACATAGAATCTACTACAGGCCATAGTTTCAATTTATCTGTAATTGCCTTGCCCTGCTATGCTCAGTACTGTGCTCCCACTGTTTTTTATAGACTTGGCTTCCCTTAAGTAAAAGATTGGAAGAGGTTTAATGGCTGTCAGGGTAGCTGAAAATAGTCCTAGAGAGAGTCAGATAAGAAACGGAGACTTCTCATGAAGAACCAGCTGCTCCTGGACACATGCAAAGGAACTGCAGGCTGAGCAGATTGGCTTTTGGGAATGAGTGAATCATTAGTGTATGGTGGGGAGTGCTGATGGCTTGGTACAACTGCCTGCTTGGCTTTCATGGGTCAGGAGAGCACAGATTATGGGGCTGGCATTTTGCTGCGTTTCTTTTTTCTCAGTGTATGTAATTTTATGTTCTTTTCAAGGTCAAATTTAAACAGGAGTAGAAGCTACCTTAAAGCCATATTGCCCCCTGCATTTATATTCTAGTATTGCTCTGAGTACAGACATGAAATAAAACAGGATCAGGCTCATATTTTTTCTCTTCTTATCTCCCTTGCTTTTTATATTTCCCAGATAAGTGTTCACCTGTGAACCCCTTTTACAGAGTAATTTCCCAAGGCTTACAAACCAAGTTTTTAGTCAGCTGACTGTTTTACAAACCTCTTACGTAGCATTTATTTACTATGTATAAGGATTCTCTTCATGAAGTTATTTTCCTGTATTCTTTAAAGTCCTGTAAAAGTGTATCCATATGGCAGGTACTCCATTATCTGCCTGATTTTTTTAAGAGGACTGGTTCTGGTGTACGACAGTTATCCTCCTGAGATTTTGACTAACTTCTCAATTTCTTACTGACCTTTACCTTTGATATAGACATAATTGGAAATAGGAAATATATTTAAAGGAAATATACTCTTCAAGAGTTTAATTCCTTCTGATTATGCCAACTCTTTCAGAAATGAACAGCTGGTAAATATGCTGAAGCAGACCTGTGTGGTGCCACATTTATGGAGTGCTTTCTTGGAGCAGAACAATACATTATAGCTTTAGCCACAAAGTGCAATCTAAAAACAATTCTACTTTGCTCAAGACATGTGTATGGATTGATTATTTTTCTCCTTTAGAGGTGATTTAAGCTATTAAAATGTAGGATGAGTTCAAGAAAGGGAAATGTGTTTAGACCAGGTGCGTTATATCTTTATCAGCTTCCGTCTTTCTTGTAAGAATTGTTAGTTTTAGCTTCGAAATGAATAACTTGTCATTTGCATACTTAAGTAAGACTTTACTTTTGGCAAGCAGTTAATGTTGAAGTCTTAATGCAGAGGAGTGGAAATGAAAAACGTGAATATCAGGTAACTGCTGAATTTTATTCAAGATGGAGCTGTGTTTAATGCTTAATGTTTAATGTTTAATTGTTCATTGTTTGTGGCGCTGAAAATAAAACAGAGCTCACTCAGCCTGCATGACCTAATAAAATGTCTTTAGAATGTGATGTTTAGTTCCATATTTTGTGCATGGCATGAACCCACAAAGAAACAAAAAGAGGTGGACGGAGTTCTTCCTGTGCTGCTGGACTTCACTGAAGACCAGCATATTCCTGGTAGTGCATCAGGTTTTGGTGATGTTCAAGGAAGGAGAGGGGGCATTGCAGAGGGCATTGCAGTGGAGTTCTGCTCTCCAGGGCTCTGTCTCCCTGGCCAGTCAGTTTGTGAGGTGCCTCAGCCATGCTCCCCTTTGCCCAACCTCTGCCTTCCTGCATACACTTCTTCTGCAGTGTGTCTTTTCCACAAAGGACAGACCTTTACATACTGTTAAACTCCTCTTCCATCCACCTTTGGCAAAGCTTCTTAAATAACTGCTATTTCTTTGCCCTTGCCTCTTCCCAAGTACCCAAGAATGCCAGTGTCTCAGCTGGACTTCTGTCAGGTCCTGGAAATAAATGAGATTGTAATTGCCTGCACGATCTGTGGAGCAAGAGCTACAGAAATCTGGCAACAACATTAACTGCATTTTTTTTCTTAAATTCAAAGCAGAAGAATCTGCTACTTGCACAGCGAATACTCTGTTGTGGTGAATAGTTCTGTCATGTTGAAGAGTTCAAGAAGTATTTGAATGGTGCTCTCAGGAACATGGTGTGACTCCTGGGGATGGTCCTGTGCAGTGTTGGAGTTGATGATCCTTGTGGGGCACTTCCAGCTCAGCATATTCTGGGATTCTGTGAATATTGAATGCATACGGTAGTTTAAAAATACAGTACAGTCTATAATATAAAGGTTTTTAATGCTGCCCCACAGTTTGAATCGTTAGTGTCTCAAAGACAGTCCTAACTCAGTTGATAAAGGTGTGAAAGGTGGATAATAGTTTTTGGCAGCTGGCTAGAGAGTATCTAAAATATTTGATATGGGAGGGTTTCTGAAAATTACTAAAACCCCAAATCACTTCCAACTTCATTAGTATCAGTAACCAGAATATAACAAAAAGTTTGCATACAAACTGTCATACTTTGGTGTTTCAAAGATGAGTTGGGCACTACAAAGGTGGCATTAAGACTGCTTCAGGCTTCTTGCAGTATGATTTTAAAATATTCTGTGGGTTTGAAGATTTTTTTGATAACCACCAAAACTGTAAACATTATTATACTATATTTAGAGATTGTGAAATAAATCTGAAATAATTCTTCACAAGGGAAAAGAGGGTGGTAACAAATCAGGGAATGCAAATTGACTTTTTTTCAGCAACAGTGATTCATGTTTGGGATAGACCCATTGACATACTTATGGGTCAACAAAGTACTGCAGCCAGCTCCAGAGGAGATACAAATTGCTGTCAGCATTCCCACCCTTTTCCTGCTTCCGCAGAAAATGGGGCAGATGAAGCACAGTTTGTACAGCCCAGTGGTTAGATGCAGAGTATGAACAAAACAGTACCATTCCCATGGATGTCTCTAACTCCTGTAGTTTCATTTAACTCCTGAGTTATACTCAAGGATTTAATAAAAATATGTGTCTGATTTATTGTCCTGGCTGGAAATCAATGGAAGATGATCAGCAGCAGAAATGTCCATTAGTATTGGCATGGCATTCATACAAGGAAGTTTTTTGTGTTGCAAACCTAGTGTGCCATTTTGAAGAATGACAAAGATGCTTCTGTATCAGTTGTAGTATTATTCAGAAAATACAATTCAAAGGGAGAAAAAGAATCACCAGTTGTCATGTTTGTCACTTGAATGGGAGTTTATCCCAAAGGAGACTGGAGTCATTAACTCCGCTTCTCTGTTAGGGCTGTTTTTTGAGAAAGGTTATAAATTAAAAATATGACTTAACTTTTTCTTTACATGTGAATGAGACTATTTTATCATGAAGTGTTGATAAGGCTGGAAACTACAATGGATGCTTCACCAAAATCATATTAGACATCAATATTTTCTTCTATAAGGAAGAGGAAGAAACTGATTTTTTAATTTTTTCCCTGTTGTCTGGGGTTGGGATTCTGAACTTCTGTACGTTCAAAGAAAGACTTTAACAGATTAAGAGTTATTCTACACAACTAGCAAACTGCACTTGGTCACACCCCACATGTGGACATGCTTTGGAGAATTTCCTTTGCTCTATTAAATGCTAATTTCTGCATGTATGACAAATTTAAGGAGCCAGTTAGCAAACTGAGGGGTTTCTGTGAGTTTCATATTACTGATCCTAGTTCTAACTGCAGATGGAATTTCCTGTGCATTTCTCCATGTCCTGAAGTCAAATGCTTGCTTTCATGTTCTCTTCTTAATCATGATGTCACATTTTTGATGAAATAATGACTAAATGAAGGACACCCACATTTCCAAGGAGAGCAGACAGCATTTCACACCAAGAAAATTTGCATATATTTGTTTCTGTATATAATCCTGATAAGAATTGCGCTTCATGTTTTTCAGCAGGGTGAAAATGCAGAGTGGGTGCTCACTGTCTCACCAGCACGGTGCCCCAGAAAGACAGGGCTGTATGAGGAGGACTGAGTCCACCACCAGCGTTCATCTCACTTTGCTTTTCTGCTTGCCATTAAGCTCAGAGTTTAAGAGCTGGTGATGGTGCATTTGTTTCTCCTGCTGAGTGAACACACGATGGTCTAAAAAAGGGGAATCTTTCAGTATAATAACATTATCAGGCAAGGTGATTTACTACTGGTGAAAGAGCCCATTGCAGCTTTTCTTATCATGTTTCAAAGTTTTGCCTCTTTTCTCTCCAACCCTCCCAATAATAATGATGTCACACATTAAATGAAGTGGTAACAATCTGTGAAGCTGTGGTTGTCATTAAATATTTATGCTTCTGGAGTGTTGTAAACACACAGTGCCCTAATTAACCATAGGTAGTCTACAATTATCCCGTGGTAATTACCCTAATTGGAATTGGCTTATTATGGGAAATAGAATAGAATTTGTTTTCTGCTTGGTACTGAAAAATAGAGTTGGCAATTAACTAAAAACAGCAGTCGCTTCATCCAACTTAAAAAAATTAAATTGCCCTCTTAGAGCCTGTCACCATTTACACAATTGTAGCAGTTTTACAAACAAAGCCAATAATCAGATCTGGCTTCCAAAGAATATATACTTTCATAACCCTGTCTCTCTGTCAGTTTTGACCGATAGCTGTGATGCACAGAGGTCCATAAAAAAACCCAAAGGGCTATCCACAGCACCCAGAGACACACAGATCATTTGCTTTGTGAAGCTATTAGAGCAGTTAAGGGAGCAGAGAGGAAGGAATAGCTTTCTTTTGCTCTGGGAATAATTCAGCTGTGGACATGGAGAGACTCTGAGTTGTTTAAGCATGATGAGCAGTATTTCTGACCACTCTTCTCCTTCCTTGGCCACTGGAAAGCCTTGCAAGTGTAAGACAGGGAGATCCCAGGCTGTTTGCAAGACAGCAGCCTACTCTTGTGGAGCTGCCACAGGCACCTGGATTTCTCCAATAGCCCAGGGAACTTGGCAGTCATTCCAAACGCTCATTCCCAGGCCCTTGCCAGCAAGAGAGTGAAACACTCGCATGCAGGACAGGACAGGCATATTCAAATGCTGTTGGGCACCATCCTAAGCCAAAGAAGACATGGTATCTCTGGACTAGACTGATTCCTACTGGCCAAGGCTGTGGCCAGACATGCTATTCTGCTGCTGCTGCTTAGCTGAATAAAGGTGACATTGCCCCCAGAATCCCATCTCTACCTCTCCTTCCTCACCAGACAATCTGATTGCTTACACACCAATGTTGGAGTTCTGGGAATAGCAGGAAGCAGGGACTGCCTTACCTGGAACTGCCCCTGGCAGAAGAGGATCTGCAATTGCAGCATGAGGATTGAAGACAGAGTACTACCACTATGAGGAATCTCCTGTTTCTAATTTTATTTTCCTATCTGTTCATAAATGTCATGAGAAATTAAAAAAGAAGTGTAGGGTGTTACAAAGTCCTGTCATACAAATGTATCTTCTAAGTCATAAATTAATTACTTATTTTCTCCATCTGCTTTTCCTGATACAAACAGGAACAGTCTGCTTCTGCTGAGAGTGGAAATGCCTCTGCTGAAATGATCTTGTGGAAATAGGAAGATGCAAGAAGAAAATGTTCAAGTAGCCTGTAAAGCCTGCACACTGCTACAAACAGAAGGAAAGATCACAAAAGAAATAAGATTTGGAGAATAGTGATTGATCTGTATCATATGCTGTCCTCATGTGGTATGTATGTATCTGTTTTCCACAATTAATGAAAACCCACTTTTCTTTTCCTTACTCTACTCCTAAAACATGACCTGCCTTTCTTTTTGTTGCATCTGTGACTTTCAGTGTTGTTGGGACCTAGTTCCATTCTTTCCAGTGTTGTTTTTATTTTTTGCAACAACTACATTAGCTGCCATCTCCAAAGAGGAAACCAGTTTTTCCAGTTATAAATGAGGTTAACTGTGAAAAGTGAGAAAAGGAAGATGCCGAAGATGTGCCTGAGCAGTATTTCTACAGCACTTCCAAAAGGTGATATATGCTAATGTTTTGGAGACGGTGAACAATGGCTTCAGTCAGAGTAAAGAAAGTAAGTCCTGTACTTCTAGTTAAATTATTTTTTTCTTCATTGCAGGAAGTAAGAAAAAAAATCTAAATTGCTTTTCTCTGTTTTCCAAATACCTTGAAATTGGAGGCTAGCAAAACTGTGGGTAGATGTTAGCTATTTGCCTGTGGCTATGCCTGGGGCAAGGAGGTATTGCACAGGGGGGTTGTTGGCAAGGTTTTCTGTATTTGCATGGTAACTTTCAGAAGACCTTAGGGACAGAAGATGGGGACATATGTTGGTCTCATTGGGAGAATCAGCCCCGAGCTGTACCATGGTCTTTGCTTCTTCTCCAGTCTCTAACCAGGGTATGTTGGGACTTCACTTTGTGGGGCTGAGGCAAGTGGAGACATAATAGAGACAGGTGAGATTATAGAAAACAGTATTTTTGCTTGTTAGCTCAAATCAGGCTCTCAGGAGGAAGATAACTGAGGCAACACCTAACTGGAGAAACAGCCAGAAAGGGTAAATTTCTTTGCAAGGACAATCTATGGAGTACATTGAAAAATGATGGCTGTCTTTCACAGAAATATTAAAAAAAATGCATTAAAAAGTATGCACACACACATCAATTCTACATTTTAATTTTTCTCCCTTAGGTCATCCACATGTTCCCACCTCTTGTATTTTCCCTTGGATAAAGCATCTTCATTTCAACAGTCTTCTCTGTGAAACTCTTCTTTCATTCCCAAGCATTTCCAGCAGAGCTCAGCACAGTGTGACTTGCATGTGACATCCTGCTCAGCCCTGCTGAGGGATGGAGACCCTGGCCAGGTTGCTTTGTTACCAAGGAGGGCTGCAAAGTTATCAGTCAAATCCACCTCCTCCCCCATTCCTGTGTTGCCCAAGATGTTCATGTTTTTATGGAAGAGCCAGTTCACTTAGTCTCTATTTTCAGGTTTGTCCTAGCAGCCCCTAGAATTAACATTGAAGATGAAGGTGAAAGGATATCTGTCAAGGTGGTCTGCAAAGACAAAACAGAGTTTTGGATTTAAATGGAGTTTACTGGCCAACGGAGTCCCTACCATAGGGACTGCAGCCATGAATTTTTTGAGCAGTGCGGATTGTCACAAGAGCCCTAATTATGATTCTTTTTCTATTCGCTTGTTTTTGAAGTATCTCAAATATTTTAGCTTAAGCAAGCTTCAGTCGCATTTTACAAACTTGCTCCCCCTTCAGCGTTGAATCCTGTATACAGAGGAATATAATGGCAGAGGGAAATCAAGCACAGTATCTGGAAAGACTGCTTGAAAACCTCTGCAAACCAGAGTGAGGTTTAGGTGAAGTGTCTAAGTGAATGTAGCCTCTTTCAGGATTGTGAAGGGCATTGCCATCCAGAAATTTTGGCACCAGTTGTCTTCAAGCTAATTCTGATTCTAGAAGGGACCTGGGCCTCACAGCATGACTCTGCCTTTGTTCACTATCCTTCCTAAGCAGCAGCAGGTTTTATTTGCATTAAATGTCTCCTTGCTCCCTTGGCAATACCCTTCTCCATCATTCAGTGTGAGGGCATTTTTACATGATACTGCATTGTGCTATACAAATATAACCTTGAAATTTAATGTCATTTTTAAAGTAAATTTAACTGCTTAATAATTGCTGAAATGACAGTTAGCTTTTGCTTTTTGTTTTGAACTATAAATACTTGTTTCAATTCCATACTCCAGTAAGAAATACGCTATTTTTAATGGGCTCAAACACACCATTAACCTATTTTACATGTTACCACAGTATCCCCATTTTTCTTTAAGTTATTCATTTGTTCCAGCACTCCTTCCTTTGGCAAGAAACTCACTTGCATAAGCTGTTGGATCAGCTTTTCAAAGATTTTGAGCTCAGTGATTTTTTGCTTCAGCACAAAGGAAAAGCTGTGTAAAAGAGGTTTTGGTTTAGAAATATTTCTTCCCATCAAGAGTTTGGGTGTCCATTAACTCCAGCAAGAATGGAAACTCTTAGCACTTGGCAGGATTGGCTTGCCACCTTATCCAGATTCCAAGGATCTGTGCTGCTGCAGTCTCATTCCCTCTTGTCCTCTGTTTCTCACCCTGTGCTTTTCCGACTCTTCTTTAAGTGAAGGCATTGGTTTTCTTGGAAAAAGTTGCAAAACCTACCCCTCCCTCTGCCACAAATATCTTGTAAGATGCAATACAGGTAATTTCTCAGAAGTGTGCTTTTTCTTTTTAGTGGGCATGTAAAGTGCTGCTAATCACTAGTGGGTGTTCAAGGGAAATGAAAGCCAAGCTGATGAGTGAGTGATGCCTGGCAGGTAAATCCATTGATTCTCCCCGTTGCTGTTGTTATGTTGCTTGCAGCGACTCCTTCCTTGCTTTGCTTGCATGGAGTACTTGGGAAACAAGGAAAATATTTATTAAAATTATAATACCACAGTAGTAAGACATTTTTTCCTTGTTGGGATTCATTCTAAAGCAGTACATTACAATGGAAAATGCAGTCCTTTGCAACAGGCACTGCAGCCAAGCAAACCTTGAAGTGCTCTTGAAAGCTCTCAGCGGTTCCTCTTGTGGGACGTGTTGAATGTAACGACTGCGATAAGTGACTCACGTTGCTCAGTCTCACAGATACCAAACTGAAATGCACAGCTGGCTCTTTGGGGTTCTGTAACACTTCTGTTCACTGTGGTACAGCCAGGTTCCAGATGGAAAATTTAAATTCTGTGAGAGCCCACACGAAAACCTTGTGTGTCTGAAGTCAGGCTGAGTTGTATGTCCAGATTCTCAGGGGACAGTCGTTTTATGCTTCCATTTTCAGGTGATTTCAGTCTTAAGGTGAACTTGATTCCAGGCTTCAGACAACCTTTACAAGGATAAAACCCATGAGGCAGGAGGCTAAATTAGGATTTGATCCACTGTTGGCCAATAGTTTGCTGTTGATGGGTGTTGAACACAGTCTGCTGGAGGCAACTCTGTCTCAAAAAGTCCCTACACTAATGGTCAGTAGGAGCTGTGAAGGAAAAAGGAGGGAAACACAGCTCAAGGCCCATTACTTACAGCATTGTCTTGAGCCTCCATTGCTGACACCATTCAGGACAATCTCCTGGAGCAAGTGGTTCTTTGCTCTAACCCAGTGTGAGTGTTCCCGTGTGCTTCCTTGGGTAAATGATTCAACTGTGCACCTTCACTTCCAGATATAGAAAATGGGATAATACCTCACCTGAACTCTGTGCATATGACAGGTAGATCAGGGTTGACATCTGAAAATATTCAGGCATCTGAAGATGCAAACTATCACACAATAAGGTTTTCAAAATACCAGAGGTATCTAACTTCTGGAGTGAATCACAGTGAATCACCTCAAACACTTGCTGCTTATATGGGGCTCAGCTCCCAAAGGCTGTGTGGAGTTTGCACAAAGCTTTGACCCTTCTTGCAAGCACGAATATGATTTGTTTTGTTTTTCTTAAAAAATGAGACGACTTTTGTTCAAGTTTTTCACTGAAACGAACATTTACATGCACATGCTCAAATAACACCCTTTTTTCACCTGCCTACTGTTGCTCCATACAGCTAGCTGACTTTTCAAGGGGTTTAAAGATTAAAATATGCATTAATTTGCAACTCTCTTTCTTTTGTCAAGTCTTGGTCACAAATGCAGCTTTATAAAGGCATCTGGTTGATATGATTCAGAACATATTTTACAAAACCACTAGGGTCTGTGGAGAGATTTGATTTCTTTGTCAGTGAGAATGATTAACAACCAAAACCCACGTAAGTCTAAAAGCAGATTCAGAAGCTGGATCTGATAGTCCATCACAGACCTGTCGAGTTAGCAAAGCCCTGTGCAGGAATCCTGCCCGGGGCTCGGCCATGGGGGCAGGCATTTCTCATGTGATGAGGGCATGTGATGAGCGTGCTGGGAGTGGCGCGGGGAAGCCTGGGCCCTGGGAGAAGCTGTGAATCCCCTGCTGTCAGAGCATCTGTCCCTGAGCGGTGCCTGTCCCAGAGACAGCCTCGGCTGCAGTACAGCTCCCCCTGCCCGGGGACGCCAGGCACCAGGCACAGCTGCTGGGAGGCCCTGCTGGCAGCTGTGAGGGGCTGGTGGGTGTGAGGGGCTGGCAGCTGTGAGGGGCGTGGTGGGTGTGAGGGGCTGGTGGGTGTGAGGGGCTGGTAGCTGTGAGGGCCTGGCGGGTGTGAGGGGCTGGTGGCTGTGAGGGGCCTGGTGGCTGTGAGGGGCTGGTAGGTATGAGGGGCCTGGTGGGTGTGAGGGGCTGGCAGCTGTGAGGGGCGTGGTGGGTGTGAAGGGCTAGTGGCTGTGAGGGGTTAGTGGCTGTGAGGGGCCTGGTGGGTGTCCTGGGCGGACAGGAATGAACCTTGTCATAATGTGTGGAACTCGGTGGGTCTGGCACGAACTCAGGCACATGTTTTTGGCCACTGCTCCAGTAGGCTGTGCTGGGAAACAGCACCAAATTTTGGCCCATCAAGTCTCTCCAAGCTGTGCTTGTGAGTGTGGCCAAGTGCTGTGGAAAGTGGATTCACAGAGTTGAATCTTTGCTGCAGCTTTCATCTGGGACAGCTGCTCAGAAACCTGTATGAATCATGTTAGCAGTGCTAAGTGCTGAATCATGCACCTACCAAATCCGTCAGCAAAAAAATTTAGAGGTAAAAAATAAGTCAGTACACTTCTTTAAAGCGTTGGCAGCATTTTATCAGGATAAGTATTTGGATCTTGTAACTATATGAGCTTTCCAAAATATTAATTTAATTGCACAGCCACCTTCTTATCTAATTTGCCCCTAGCCAGATCTTAAAATGATTCAAACTTCAAAGACAATAGTAAACCCACATACACCAAGACACTAGGAAGAACTATTTCTTTGAAATGTAACTGATTACAAACTACTGTTGATTCCCTGTGCTTTCCTTGCAGCATTAGCTCTTCTGTGGGCATGGAGTGCTCTTGTAATTTGTCATCCGCTACCACCATTCAGGATCAGTTAAGCTTTCTCACATTAATTAAAAACTGTAATTAAACAACCAAAAAGCCTTCACTATGACTCAGTCTCAGAGTGTGCATCTGGCCCTTGTTTGAGATGGGGGGAAAAAAAGTGAAGTTATGTCAGAAATTTCCGGGATGTTTTCTTTTGATTACCTCCTAAAGGCACTCTGCTGAAATGGTAACAACTGGGAAACAAAAGAGAGAGAAAGACATCTTTTATGGAGGTGGAAAGGACTGTGGCAAATCTTACTACCTACATTGCATTTTGATCTCAGAGTGCAGTACAGGACTAAGAGATCATGAACAGAAGCTACAAAATAAATATTATTGTAAAATATCTTTTAATATTTAGCCCTGTAACAGCTCAGTGAACTTTACTTGAAATTTACTCTCCCATATTAACACAAAAGGGGAAGATGAGTGCTAAAGAAGCAGATTTACCTTTGTGAGTGGCTACTACTGTATTTAATAGCTATATATTTATGTATTTTAAAGGATTAGGGTATGGTTTCTGAGTATATTTGGGAAAGAAAGGAAGAAGAGCTCTGCATAAGGTTAATCATACTGCACAAGATCTGCCACCACTAATAAAATTTTACTCCTTTTGTGTTGTTTTAGTCAGCATATGAAACAGGGAGGGTAGCATACCTCAATAGCTGTCTCTTGATGGAGAGGATGTACATGTTATAGTTAAAGCTTTCGAGCAATTAAACAGTCCTGATTGTAAAGACCATACTTATTTCCTCATAATTCCCCATCTAGATCTCATGAGAACTGTTAAAAACATTTGTGGAGCAGCTGTCTCTAGAAGGAAGAGTGCACTAGTGAAACGCATTTCTTAAATGGATACAGATTTTGCTGGATTGCTCTTTGGAGTTCTTAAAGAAAGATTTCAGAGTGAAAAAATGTTCACTTCTAAATACACTTATTTTTCTACCAAAAAAAAGAGGTTCAAAATTATATTTATTGAGCAGAAAATTTGGAGTTACACAAAGTAATTTTTTGAAGGTGAGAAGCATGTGTGATAACTGCTGGCTTTAGAGCTGAATTTAGATGGTGAAAGAGTAATTTATTTGTTTGTTTGCTTTTTTTTATTCCTATGTTCAAGTGAAAAACACATCTTAGGAGACTGTGATGTCACTTGTGAAATCATAGTCATAACCCACATTTGGGTCATCTAACCCATTTGGGTTGGAAATGAGTTGACAGATCAACTAATCCAGCTCCCCATCTTCCACTGGACCAGATTGCTCTGAGCCCCATTCACCCTGGCCTTGAATGCTTCCAGGGATGGGACATCCACGCTTCTCTGGGCAACCTGTGCCAGTGTCTCACCACCCTCATAGCAAAGAATCTCTTCTAATATCTTATCTAAACCTGCCCTCTTTGAGTTTAAAACCATTGCCCCTTCTCCTGTCACTACAGTCCTTGGTAAAATGTCCCTTTCCACCTCTCTTGTAAGTCCATCTTTATATAGTGAAAGGCCACAATGAGGAGCCTGGAGCCTTCCCTTTTCCAGGCTGAACAGCCCCAGCTCTCAGCCTGTCCTCATAGGAGAAGTGCTCCAGCCCTCTGATCGTCTTCATGACCCTCCTGTGGACTTCTATGCAGACTAAAGGAAAGAAAAATATGCCCTGTGCTTTATCTGGTCCCCTCTTCCCATGCAGGTAAGTCTCAAAAATTAGAGAAGGGGATGACCCAAGAAACACTCCTCTGAAATGGTCGTAGGCAGAGGGAGTTGTGTAAGCACAATCTGGACTGCTATGAGTCTGCTGAATGTGATCTGTTAAAATTTATATTGCCACTTTTCCATTAATTCTGAAGACAGTAAATTGCAAGGTTGAGTTTGTTCTAAGTTTGACAGATGTAGCCGTTTGTCCACCATTTCCAGGAGGAAGAAATTGCTACACTTGGACAGGAAGGCAAAATCATGATCCAAAAGCAAGGAAGGGGATTTTGGTAGTATTATGAAGCACTTATTCAGAATGTGCTTTGCAAGAGAATTATTTTAAGAATTGGGATTTCTGTTTCCAATTTTAAAAACCTTAAGTTATTAGAAAATGCAAAGCTGTGTACATCATTTTCAGAGGCACTGTGGCTAATTTATGTGTGTGTATGGGAAAAGGTGAGGTGCCTTACCTTTGCAATCTGTATTTTCCCGATGCAACAGTCCTTTCTGCAGGTCCTGGCCTCAGATCCAGCATGTTACTTAATAACCTGAAGATTCCTGGTGGCAGGAGCAAGAGTTAAAGCAAAAACATGCCAGAGGACCTGGATCCTAGTGACACCATGGTGGCTTGAGAGGTGTCTGCTCAGTGCATGTCTCTGCTTCTGGAAAGGGAGGAGCAGGTGGGTCATAACGTGTGCTCACTGCATGGTTGAGGGTCAAGTTGAGAAACCTGTATCACACTGAAGGGAACAGCTACATCCAAATCATGCAGCACAGTGTTGCACAGAGATACCAGTTCGTGCCAAAATACAGTCTCCATGTGAAAAGACATCTACTCTCTCCATATGAAAAGACATCAACTCTCCCCAAGGTTGATTAGCTCAAGCACAACACAGAGGCAACCTAGATCAGCAGAGCTATCTCCGTTTATGTTAATTTGAGCTAAATCTACCTCCTATGCTTTATTACAGCATGTAGACATATCCTTTCATTTTTTGTGTATATATATGATAGCATTCATTAAAACCACCCATGTCTGTCTCCTGGTAAAATTGAGCAGTTTCACATTTTAGATGAAAATCAGAATTCAGGATGAAAGGAAGTCAGGGTAGGGACTTTCTAATAAGGAGCCCATGCAGTCTGTGAACTACTATGGACTCTTTTAAGTTTTTCTAGGAATATTTTCAGGTTTTTGATTGCTTGGCTTTCAAAATCTATGTACTAAATTGAAGGAGCCGACTGATGTTCCATTTGTTCAGTGTGTACCTGTGCTGACCAGCTTTGCAGCTAGATTGAATGTTTGCTAAAATCTCCTCATCTGTGTACTGGAAAATGCCTCTTCTGGGAATTGTTCAAAACATATGGTCAGTCCATGGCCCAATCACTTTCTAAACTGGAATATGAAACAGAAAACAAGAGAATGGTAGTTTTACAAGTCAGTGCAGTATCTTTACAAACAATATTTCTACATTTCTCTCAGTGAACAATTAATAGCAGTATGTTTGGAAACATTCTATAGTGGTATAAACTAATGTTTCAGTAGACATGACAAAGAAAACTTGTCTCTTTCTCAATGGAGAAGTTCTGTAAGAAATAAAATAATGTTGCACTCTATAAAAAGTTTCCTTGCAAGTAAGACCTCTTACATTTGATCCTCTCAAATGTTTGTATCAAAAAAAGGGTGTCAAATTTCTACCAGAGCTCTGCTTGAAGTTTATTTGGATAACTCGCTAAGTTTGCCTGTTGTTGGCTATGCTATGATTGACTGTCACTGATCTGGCTAAGCAGCCTGATTTTTGGACAGGGAGCTATGTGGAAACCCTGAGGTAGGGAGAGAACAGTTTGAGTGAAATTCAAAGATTAGATATCTGCATTTCAGACAAATGCATCTTACTAAGACCTTTGAGAAGCAGTGGATACTCTGTGTGATTCACTTTAATCAAAGTAAATGAGACTGTGGTCTAGAAACACTTCAGGTTGTATAGATAGAGGTATCTGCAGTTGATAAGTACCAACCTTGGCAATCATGGCAAGCAAAGTCACAGTAAGACTTTGTTTGGTCCCGTTTTCACTACTGACATGAAGCAGAAAGAGGGTCTATACAGGAAAAGATATATTCTGTTTGTTGTTAGAGGTTAGATCTGTGTTTGGAGAGTGTGTGCTTGGAAGGTGTCAGATATTAATTAAGTACACAGATTACAAAAGAAAACAAAGCATGATGTTTATGTTTCCAAGGTCTGAATTTCAATGAAGGTTTAGGATGAGGCTATAGATGCTTCCTGCTTTGCCCTAGGCTTACCACCTCAATTTAGTAGTTGATGGGATTTGCAGAAGTGCAAAAGGTCCAGTGTAGCTGACTAGCTTTTGTTTTCTGGCTCTTTTTTATTCTAGAACTGGGAAATGCCAAATGTTTTTATCAGCCCTCTCACCCTTAGTCCTGAGTGCAGTCAAGTACCTGTGTGAGTCAAGTCTGAGGGGAGGTTGCCCTTGCAAATGCACAGCTAAGGCAGGTGCAGAGAAAGGGAGACTTGTCTGTAAAAGCTTCCATTGTGGGTGTGGAAAGACTGGGGGAGCTGCTTTGGCACTCAGGGCACAGTAATGGTTGCCTGCTTGCCAGTGCATACTCCTTCTTGCCTCACATCCAGAGTATTTGGCTCCTGGGCTGAAAAGGAGCATGTAGAATTCTTCTGTTGGTTAGTGTGTCCCAAAACTCCTAATGGAGTAGTGTTGAGACCATGGTGGTTTTTGTGTGTGCGTGTGTGTTTTTGTTGTTGTTGTTTTTAAAGAAAAACAAAAAAAGCCCAACAAAGTTTTCTCCAGTTTCTCAGAAAAACAGGAGACGATTTCATCTTATCATAATTGCTGAATTTATTTTTAAGGTGGGAGAGTGTCAAAAGTTGTAATCGTGCATACCTCCTTTAAGATATAACATCCTGATTGTAGTGGCCCAGAAAAATTAACAAGTATTCAAATAACCCTAACTAAAAAGGATGCGGGTCCGCCATTATCCAGACTGGATGACTCATTAACGTGAAGGGTGAAGAGCACAGCGGAGTGGCATTAATCACTCAGTTCTGCTACAAGAAGAAAAGCATTTGTGTGATACTTTATTTACAACATACCATATGCAGAATTAGCTGATAGTCTCACAAAGACTCTAGGGATGATGATGACAAAGGAACATCCCACTTCTAAATAATTTTGCAAGGCTATTTAGCTCAATTTCATTTTAGACTTTGCATTTTGCTTGACAATAATACACAAAAGACAGACAGATTTTTTCTTTTTTGATGAAAAAAAAAGCTTAATTTCCAGTTTAATGGCTTCTTCTCTCTTGGATTTTAGAATATGACAAAAATTCACAGAAGTCTAAAAATACAATTTCATGACTAGATTTTGTAAGACCAAGAGAGGAAAAAACTCCAGAAACTTATGACAAGGCTGAAGGCATCTTTTTTAGAGTAAGTTTTTAGATGAGTTTTCTTGAAGATGCTCTCAGAAAAGTCATATGGTATTAGCTGACTTCTCATACCACAGGCAGCTGTGCTATTAGAAAAAGAAAAACAAATGGGTGAAATAAAATTCTGGATGCTTAGACTCTCTGAAGAATACCCAGGATCAGAAAACAGAAAAGAAAAAGCAATCTGAATGGAGAAATGGACCAAAAGGGCTATCAGTGGCATTGTTTCTGATGACAGGTGGTACTGGTGTTTTTGGCGTATAAATGTTATAAATTACCAGTAAAGAAAATGTACCTGGCTCAGAATAAGATTACTGGTTATAGTCATTGTACCTCTACAAGGATCTCAGAGAAGAAGATGGTTAGAGCCCTGGACTGTGTTGGGCAAAGGTTCATGTTGCACAGCACTGTTCATAAGTGGGGCAGCAGACAGAGAAAATCTCAGATGTAGTTGATACTACAAAATCCAAACACAGAAGAAAAGGGACTTGATGCACGAAGAAGTGACAAATTCAAAGTTGACGGTACAAAAAACAACATATGGAGCTTCATATGCTATGGCAAACACCATAAACTGTAGAATGGGCTGGCATTTGAAAAAATTTTAATATGGTTAGGTTATTGTTGTTGTTTTTGACTGCGGAGCTGTTGCAGAGCTTCTACTGGGAGCCAGCTGGAACTGATTCCTGTGTGGATCAGGACACACTCAGCAGTGCAGAGCAGCCAGACCCGGACCCCTTGTGCAGCAGACCTCTGCCAGACTCCCTGGCTTGGAGTGGCTGCTGGATTTCCTGTGCTAGAGGGCACAGAAGGATTCTTAGTCTGAAATTGCTGTGTCTTGACTGGAGAGTGTTCAGATTTGTGCATACACCACCACTCTCACCTTCCATGAACCACTCCAAAGAGCTGTTTTAAGATCAGACAGAGGATTGTTTCAATGTGGTCCATGGGGTTTCTTTCGGTGCTGTCAACAAGCTTTTCAATTATTGTTAATTCAGGTGGGGAGGGCCTGTGATATCAACAGAAAATTTTTGATTACAATTTTGATGACAGTCATGGCCTTTTAGCTTCTAATGTGCTGCTTTGATTTAAAACTAACTCTCAAACATTTTGGAATTTGCTGAAGTAAAAAAATGCTCTTGGTTTTTACATAGTCTTCAAAATTTGCAATACAACAACACATGGTAAACATATAATTCATCCATTGATATCAATAGGACTGTTCTTATGCTTAGAGATGTACATGTCTGCAAGACCTTAATTCTATATTGTCATAACTAAGACATAGGTGTGAGCCGGGGCTGATTTCACTAGTAAGCTGAAAATATTTTACTTTGAGTGGTCAGGTTCAAAAATTGATAAAAAATTCACTCATCATCTTTTCTGGGTCAGTTAACCAGACTGAACCCAGGCTTTGTGATAAAACCTCATGGCATTTTCTTCCTTATGACGGATATATTTGAAAAAAATCAATGCTAATGCCTTCCCTTGTAAAGTATTAATTGTCAGGATGAGCTAAACATATTCAGCTGGTTGTGATTATTTTTTACCTTCTGACCCACAGGAGACAACCACCATCTGTCTTCACAATCACTTCCTACCTTTTCTGCCTGCAACTTTTTCTGTCATGTCTTAGTACCTAGGAGTCAATTTAAACTCAGAAACTTGTTCTATATTTGTTTACCTTTGCAAAATGCTTCTGTTGTTTCAGACCTGTACAAGTATTTGTGTGCCCAAAATCTTGTTTTCTCAGTGATGTAAGTTGGCCTAATAGATTGCCTGTCTTTGCAAAGTGTGTCTTTTCAGAAAGAAACCCTCTTTAACCAATCATCTAAACAGATCTAATTTTTATAATGTCTTCCAAACTTATATATTTTTAACACAAAAAATCTGGAGTGAATTCTATATGATCATGACAGGGTAACTTTTTTCCCTGTCATACTGGCTTACTGAAGCTCAGAAGTATGTTTGCACAATAGAGCTTATCTTACTTTAGGACTTGTAAATTATTTTGGTCAATTTGATTTCTATTTCAAGAAATTATTTTCAAGTTCATCTTGAGAAGACAACTGTTTTGTTAACAGAATTATTGACTGAAACCCAAGACACTGAATGAAGTATGATATGATAAAACTGACATCTTGAAACATTTCTCTGTTCCTGAACATAACCTTAATTAAATCAGAGCTGCAATACTAAAATACTGTATATATACTAGGTTCATGCTATCTGTGAATTATAAAAAACAGAAAATCATGCATATGACCTTGTTTTGACCCAGGAAAAGCAAATTATATCTTAATAAGGAAATCTGTTTTTCTTTGGTCCCATTTTCTTACAGAAAGTTTCTCTGTCACATTTTCCCTGTTGCATTTTAAATTGTAATATTCCATTTCTTTCAAGCTCTGTGAAGTTAAATCACATGTCAAGAAGTCAAGTATCTGTATTTCCTTCATATACACAGCCTGTGAGAGCCCTCCTATAGACTTCCTACCTTGCCATGGGGAAGCATTTATATTTTACCTTATTTATTCACAGTACAAACAGGTCTTAGGTAATGGAAACAAGGGCAGTGGGAAATAATCAACAAAAAGTACCCAAAAGATTTACATAAACTGCCACCTGAGCTTCTGTAACATGCAGATGAAACTGCTGTGGATAACAGAAATACCTGTCATTTCAGCTGTCAACATATCGTGGCAATTTTACTGAGTTGCCCTTTGGGTGCTCCGTTTGCTGCAGTTCTTTGACTGGTCTTGCCTTACTACCTTTCACAGGCAAAGTTAATGGCTCTGATCATTCCTTTCTACTCACTTCACATATTCATTCTGACTCAACTTTTTCTCTGACTCACAATCTCTTTCTATTTCCATAACCATGAGTGCATGTGAAACATCCTGGGCTAATGTGGAATGGCAGTGGCATCGCAATGTGTTATTCATACCTGTGTGAGTAACAGCCACTCACTCCTTGGTACATGTGTATTGACTCGAGAGCAGCTTCATTTCCTGCCTTCTCCCACTTATTCAATCACTTGGTAAACCTTCTTCTACAGTGCAGGGGATAAATCCTCTTGTTCTTGTGTCAGAACAGAACTGCCTCAACATAACAGGATTACATTTTCAGCCAACTTTAAAAGAATTATCAAGAAAAAGAGAAAAAAAAAGATTTAGGAGTTCTGATGGACTTGCTATGCTCTTGTTAAATCAAGATCAGTAGCTGACCTGTAGGTATTGCAACTGCTCCGAATATTGGGGCCTTCTGGCGGAAAGCCTACTGTACGTGCAAAATCTACTGGGTAGATTCTCCTCATGGACCTATCTTATTATGTGCTATGTAAGATGCAAAATTGCAGGGAAATTTTGAGCAAACTGTGTGAAACTCCTGACATACCTCCAAAATCCACAAAACAAACAGAAACTATCAGCAGAAGGAATATCCTTTTCTATACTAACATCTGTGAGCAAAGGGAACCAGGAAAGAGATCTACAAAATAATCACAACATTATCTGTTACTTTAGACATGACATTAAGGTAACAAATTGCCTGGGTTTTGTTGTTGTTTTTGTTTTAGGTTTGGTGGTTGTTTTTTTTTTTTTTTTAATACTAGAACATTATTACATACAAACATGAAAAACCTGGAGATTTCAATTTATCAGAATACTTTACTAATCCTACTTTTATACACAGATTTTTAATTTACAAATTTGACCTTTTAGGTATATTCTAAGAGGTCATGGACTCACTGATTACTAAGAACAGCAGAGTTAAATCTTCCAGGAGCTCTTACTGGCTATCCTGAAATGTGGCAACAGCTCTAATTCATTTGCTTGATTGTTAAAGAATATTGGTAATATGTGCTGTGTAATCTACAATGTTGATACACATGAATTAACTTCATTACATGCCGTAACTCAGGTTCTCACCAGTGAAGACATCCAGGTGTAACAAAGAAATCCTGACATGCATAGAAGATCTGATGTTCAGCCTGCCTTGAAAATGGCATAGTCTGTCTCTCTGAAACTTCTAATGGACGGGAAAGTAAATCTTAAAATGCAGTTTTAAATACCCAGTTAGTCAGAACTAGAGGAAAATCTGGAGCTGGGTGGCATAAGTGCAGAGGTTTTATTATCTCAATGTTTTTGCTCTGCACTGTGTTGCCAGGGACAAAAACATCACGTTCTGAAGAGGCTTCCCTGTAGTCACTGCAGCATCATTCTGAGCACAGACTCCAAAAGCCTTGCTCATAGGAGGATTGCGTCCATTTGGAAACGCTGGAGATGACACATCTGGTAAATAGGTATGATGCTCTGGTTTTACAGCTCCAAGTGGGTGGATCACTCAGTGTCACTCTTGGGTATAGCAGTGGAGGCAGGGAAGGAAGGCCAAAAAGAACTTGATTGGGCCAGGGAGAAACCTCATTTCTTCACTGTGACATTGAAAAAGTGATATCACAGAGCAAATATTACAGTAAAACATGATTTTGGCATGCTTATTTCCACCCTCCCTTGTTTTACTGCAAAACACTTATTTTATGGAAGTTTTGGATGTTTGATTTATTTGTTTGGGGTTTTTTTGTTTGGTTTAATGTATTTTTTCTTTAGCCACCATGCTGCTATTAACAGTAATTAACATCCACTGCAGTAGAGTATTTTGTCTTGCTCAAAATTTTTACTAAACAAGAATTGATCAGACTTTTTTTCATCTTCAGTTTTCCCTAATGGCATGCCCCTTCCAATTTGCCATTTGCTGAACTTAATCTCCTTACAATAGCAGCACAATCTTTACACACAGAAATTTTTGTCTTAAGACTGCTGTTATTTTAAGCTGGACGTGCACTAATAACTGACAGCAGCTTGGTTTTTCAGGAAATGTTTTTAAAACCAGGCATCAGTGAACATAGATGCAATTAGTATTTCAGTATAGTGAGGACCTACCACCCTTCTGAGTAATTTTCTGGGTTATCTGAACAACTTGGAGATCAAAGTTTAAAATTTGCTGATTTTTCATGCAGGATATTGGATTTTGTAGGAGAACAAGATATGAGTTGCTTATGCCGGTAACTAAAGACGTATGGAGCACTTGGATACTTCAATTATCTTCTGACTCATTGAAATTTGTATACTCTCTGTGGATCTCCTAAATACTCCAGTGAAAAGAGTAGAGGTTATAGATATCTGGATAATTGAACTGAACTCAAATGGTTCATCTGGTTTCAGCAACATTTGTTGCATTTCTTACTCTGGAGTCCTAATTTCTTGTTGTGAAATCATCTTGCTGGAAAAAAAAATCAAAACCAAACCAGCAGCAATAAAACCCCACAACACCCAAAACCAACTGTGAGAACCAGATTAAACAAATTATCCAAATTGTGGTTTTTGCTATGTATTGAAGTTGGTATTTGAGTGTACAGAGCAAAACTAACTCGAGGGAGACGCCAGTGCATCGCCTCGCACTCTTTCCTTGGGAAATCTCAGGGCCCTCTGGTGTTGTCATCTGCTCTTCCACCCATGTTCTTGATGACACTGGTCTTTGGCCACTCTCCATGTCATTGGCCTATGCTTCCTGTGCACCCTCCTGAGCCCCAGGGCTGCTCCTGGGAGTTGCCAGTGCTCAGGCTGTAGGGACCTTCCATCTCTGTTGCTTGCTGTAGGGACCTTCCATCTCTGTTGCTTGGCATGAGGCTTTCCATCCCACCAGAGCTGCTTGCTTACAGATCCCTTTCAGGAGGAAGGTGCAAGAGGCTGGCAGTCTTTTTGAGAGGTCTTTATATAACACTTAGTGTGGTGTTTATACTCCTGCAATCTTCTTTGGGGTACAGGGATCTTCACACAATAAGTGTGAACTAATGCTCTGTGCTGCATGTGGAGTGAAACCTGTCTCCAGGCAGAAGCTGTGCTGGAGCTCTGGCAGTGGGAAATGAGCTGTCTCCCAACACTAATGAGGGCATTGGTAATTTCTTCCTGTTTCAATATTTTCTTTAATGTTTGATAGCATTAAATAGAGTGCAGAAGACACTTAAGTGGTGCCAGGGACTTTGCACGGGAGACTCGTAGCCAGTTCCCAGAGGGAATCAATCACTGCTCTTTGCTGAGCAATGATGACCAAGTTACAGTGACTGCATGGGCTGTAAATTTAAACCCCAGTGTCCTCTTACTGCAGTTTCAAGATCTTTATTTTTCCTGGCTTGAAGATGAAACTTCATATGGAGAAATTCGCTGAGAAATTCACTGCTTTAAAAGGGCATAAATAATGCTGTTTGCTGTAAACTGGTTGTTAAACTGTGACATCAGTATTTGGGAGGATAGTGATTATAGAAGGACTCAGTGAGAAGTGATCTCATTCAATGGACAACAGCTCAGAAAAAGAGCAGAAATTTCTTGTCTTTAAGACAAAACTTAACTCGAATCTGTGTCAGTTTATAGAGATACAGAAAGGCTGCCAGTGCCAGAAACTGTACATTGAAACAAAAAAACTCTGTGGAACTCTTCTCAAAAATGTTTGTTGTAGTAGTGAAATTCCTTAGCACTCTGGGGAGTACTAGGGAAGATTCCTGGACATAGCTCAAGTCTTTGCAGTTAGATACTATCAGTCGTTAAAGAAAAACATAGCTGCTTGGAAAGAGCAGAATGACATTTTGATTGGAAATCAAAATTACAGTAGAAGCTTGCATGGCTTTCAGCCCCCTTTGCTCAGCATTCACTGAGGTCATGCATTTAAATATATGTTGCTTTAGAAACTACTAACAGAGCATAAGGTACAATACAGCTTTTCTGTTCAAATGAGCCAATTGAAAACTAGGTTTCATCTCCTGGAAACAGTCATCTCACACTAGCATTGCTTACATTTGGCAATAGGCTTTGCAAGATGCTCTCTGACTATCCTGTTATGTGGGCTCCTAAAGCTCAGAACGTTTGTCACTAGACACCTCTGTCTCAAGGACAGAGTGGCTTGCTTCTCATAATTTTTCTATTTGTTGCATTCTTAACACTTCCAAAAAAACCATTAATCGAGTGAAGAGAGAGTGAATTAGCCTTGGAATTAATTTACGGGTAAGCATGTTCTTGACAGCTCTTAAATTTCTCAGTGTAGTAGACTGACAAGAAAATACACAGAAGCAAGAAATCAGAGACCTGCCACAGCACATCACTGATTACAATTGTAATCTCCTCTTCGAGAGAGTGTGTGAGAGATGCGTGATTTACAAATAGTTCCCTTATACACCTGGCCAGTCCTTTGGGCTATGGATTCCTGATTGTACAGGTCATGTATTCCAGTGAAGCATTTGTATTCCAGGTATACTGCTTCTTTCTAAAATTCTTCTAAATTCTTCTTCCCATTTCACTTCACCTCTGCTCATCTCACCTAAGACAGCAGCAGTCATCATATATGCATGTATTTCTCTACTACACTCTTTCTTTCATGGCACACATTCAGTCTCAGGAGATTTGCTTTCATTGCTTCTGTATTTTGAACAGCTTGAAAGAAGTGCTGGCTGAAAGAAGGTCAACAAGTTAGCTTTAAAATGGTAAATAGACTGGTTGCTAGCATGCCTGAGCATTTTTGGGGCATATTTTATATTTCCTTCTCACTGGTGCTTCTTAATTTCATACAGAAGCTTGAAAGGACCTCTAGTATTAATGAAGATCATATAGAGAATACATTTGGCAAAAGCACAGTGTGATCATGCTGCATCTGTTATCTGAAGTAAAAGCTAAGGTCAGAATTTTAATAAAGAGTGTATGAATATTTTTGCATTTACAGAATAGCACATGTCAGGTTTTAGTGCAATTGCATCAAAATTACTGCTACTGCCTACACAGTCAGACTATGTCAGACTGCATGGTCTTCCTTCTCTATTAAGCTGGTAAGGTCCATGGAAAGCAACTGCCAGCCAATACAGAAAACTAAGAATTGCCTCCTAATCTTGATGATGATGTAGGCTTGGTACAAAGTAATTGGCTTTGTGTATGCTGAAGTAAGAATAAAGAAGAAATCAATACCAAAGAATATTGAATAATTCACCAGTAGGGTAATATTTGTCAGCTAATATTTGGTGTCAAACACAGGAACTTTCATGGTGATTTTCAAAGGAGGAAGAGAACTATCAACCAGACAGTCATAACAAGGAAGACAACTGAACTGGAAAAGAAAACAGTTTAGATGGAATGGGTGTGAGTTGAGGCACAGGCTTTCCTGAATCTGTAGTCCGCAATGTAGGTAGAAATCACATCCTGATGGAAGGCTCAGTTTCTCCTCAGTCAAAACCTTTAAAAAAGTGAAGCAAAGAACCACTGCCCCCTCTGGAGATGCTCTTGGTGAGCCCTTATTTTCAGAGAAGAATATCACTGCCCACACTCAATTTACTGCCTGATTTTGGTATTTGAATGTTGGAGAACTGGAGCTGGAAAGAAATTATCTCTGGCTATGAAATCACATTGGCCTTAGCAACATATCTTAAAGTTGTAAACGAAAATTTTCCTCTGACCAATATAGAAAAGCCATTGCTCAAAAAGTCTGACTAAAGTATTAGTATTTTTCAATTAACCTAGCTCAGAACTATAAATGTATCTTGCACATGACAATGTAGACTATTGAATAGTTTCACTTCTCTAGTAAAGAAACAAAAAAAGGAGAGGTATTTCTCCTAGGATACACTGGAGCTATTTTGTCCAATCAAATATTTCTCAAGGATTAGAAAAATGGACTGAGGAGGATCATTGCTTTGCCTCAATTACATGCAACAGAGAACTGAGTTCCTGGAGTGAAGGGAAGTCTCCAGGTTAATTGTCTTGAAATCAGCTGTCAGACTCTTAAGATTTAGTTTGTAAGAGCCTGCGCATACAATGAGAAAGAATTCTGTGTTACTCTGATCATCTGATCTATTACCAGCAGAGCTCAGGATGAATTCAGTGGTCTTGATGGGACTTGCACTAATGGCAAGTATGAAAGAAGTATGCTATATTTCAAATATTTTGATTCTTCTTTGAGTTGATGAGTGATCCCTCAAGAATTCTGTTGTTCATTAATGTGTTGTTACCCAAACCAAGCTTTTCTATGAATGTTTGTGTATTTTATAATCATGATAGTGTCTATATTCTACCTTGACTACTATCTTGAGACCACAAAAGTGTTATGCCAATGAGACAGATCATTTTTTAATATAAATCAACTTTTAAAACACACTAAAAAGCCAGAAGAATGCCAAAAGAATTTTCAGCTTGTTGAGATTTGAAATTCTCCTGGAATTGTACCCTCTCACTGACAGGCAGATGCATTGTGTAGCCATTGTTTGGAAAAGTTTCTCCAAGCTCTGTGCCAAATACAGTACTGTGATTTAATTTTAAAGCCAGAAATGCAAATCTCAGTATGTAGACACTCAGATAACAGCAAAAGCAGAATCCTTAGCAATCCGAGTCACTAATGTTATTTCCAAGAGTATAGAACAGATAATTTGAGAAAGCGAACCTGTAGAACTTGGATGAAGAGCACAGGTAACCTCTCCATGTAGGTAGTGAGGATCTAGTCAATTCTCTCCCACAGCACTGGCTTCTCTCTCCCAGCTGCTGCCTCTGCCTTTGCTTATTAACTTTCCTTTGAGGCTGTTGTGCAGGTGTTTGGAAAGCAGTAGCAGTTCTTTCAGAAAAAAAAAATTCCTTTATACCACTATGGACACCTTGTCTTTCCTCAAGTGCTTTGTGTTTGAAATAAGCAGAAGGGTTGACAAAAACAGAGATACTGTATTTGCTGCTGGGTAATTGCTTGGTTTCCTTAACAATCTCTGTCTGGGAGTCACCTGGATGGACAAATGATTGTGTCCATGGAGGGCTTGGCTTGAGGCAAATGGAAACATGGGAAGGCAGAAGACAAAAGAACATGAGCTAAGGAAATTGGTGCCTTGCTTATGATTATGGTAAAAAAGGGCAGAATTTACCACATCTCTCACTTAAAGGAGAAGATTCTGAAGCATCACATTTGAGGGCCAGAAGAAACAAACAGGAAAACACAGTAAACAAAAGCAGAATATGCGTTCTCAGCCATGTCTTACTTGTACTGTTATGCATATAATTACAGTAAACATGTTGATGTGTATTGCAAGTAGAACCTCATTACTGTGGAAGGAGACAGTGGGAAAAAAATTAGTCAGAGAAGTCTAATACTGAAAAACAGAGCTAAAACCACTCCTACAGAGTAAATGTAAAGGTGTAAGAGTAGATAAATTTTCCACAGTTCTTCAGTAAGTGGAGGGAAAGCGTGTGTCAAAAATAATTAAAACAGCCACAGTCACAGTGTCTGAGCTACTCTTATTTTCTGTATCTAAATTTCAAAGCAGCAGCATCCTTTCCTTGCCTGCACAGCACCCTGCTTCCAGATGGGTGACTTACGTAACTCTGTAAGAGACACCAAGTTGAAGCCTGAGGCATGCAGAGCACATACAAGAAACTGACCAAGAGAAGAGAGGAAGTGTCAAGGTAGCCAAGAACATCGCTCTTGCTACAATCCTCAGCCTCTCATTCCTTTCTGACCCCTACAAGGACTGACAGGGCTGGGGGACAGGAAAGTGTGATGGACTCCATCAGTCACACATTTCTAACTGCTTAAGAAAAGTTTCTCTTCTTTCTATGCTAATACCACTGTAACAATGCAACTCTTCTAGAATATGAGGTATCCTTAAGCCTGTTTCTTATTTTCTTTCCTCTTATTCCTGCCCTTTTGCATCCTTCCTGATATACCTTTGTGATGCATGACTCCAGAATCTTCCCTCTATTTCTATCTCCTACTCCTTTGTCTGTGTTGGAAGATTTCAGTGCAGGGATGAAAGAAAGGAAGTATACTGTTGCAAATGCAACTTCATATCTTCATTTTTCTCCACTGCTCTAATGATGGTTATTACTGGGAGCTGCCCAGCTGTGGTGCTTCTGGTGCCTTCTCCATTCAAGGAGGCAATAACTTGTTCAGCTCAGCGTCAGCTCCATGGTAGCTGACTAAAATACTGCTTAGATACTGACAAAAGAGGAGCAAAACCCTTTCCAAATGATTTGCTCTCTTGGCTATGCTCCTGCATCACTGTTTTCTACAGGATGCACAGTACTTTAATGCCTGCAATAGGAAATCTGGGAATCCTACAGAGTGACAGTTTCCTTCAGTCTCCAGTTCCTTGCTGACACTTTATCAGTTCACAACAAGCAAAACTGGAAATTGTCACTTACACTGAGAGACACAAGAAAATACATTTTCTGCATCTTGAATCTTTCATTGAGCTCTATCCCATCTGTCAATATCTCTTTGATGTGCAGATACAAGCGTTTGAAATTCCCTTGATCTCAAACAACGATAACACTCACTGCCTTAGCTATAGCAATAGAAGTTCCTCTTTGCTGATACAAGGCAACATACATTTAGCTGATTACATGTTGGGACCTCTACAATATTTTTAGCATCCATGCTTTCCAAGATCTCAGTCTACATGTCTCAGAATCCACACTCAATGTTTATGACTGTGGTAGAACATATGCTTGTTCAAACAAGTTTATCCTATTGATCTATTCAAGGTCTGCAGAGACACACTAGTTTGTGCAAATGCTGTATTACAGCATTATTTATCACTATTTATATGAAAATACTTATATTGTCAACACTTAATTTATGTACTTTGTCTAGATGTGCAAGATAATGAATCTTTGTACCCACTAAAATAATCTATTTATCTATTTCCTGTGCCCCATTAATATAATCATCAAATTTTAATTCCTTTACTATGACATATTTTACTGGAATTCCAGTTACATGAAATGGAGTGTATATTCAGGGGTGAGCTGCCAACATTTTTTATAATCTACTTTTCGAGATAAATAAAATCTTTGTCTTCCAAAGTAATCAGTCATGTACCACTGGCCCCATCATCTGGCACCATCTTCACTCTCTACCTTTGACATGAAATAGTTTTGCACTTGCAAGTCCCTAAAAGTACAGGATGAAATCTTTGTCTCACATTCCTATATTTATTCTAGAGCAACTTGCCCAGATGAGGACAAGCACTCATCACTCATGTAACAAGTTCCTTTCAAATCAGTCTGACACCCAGGAAAACAAGAAGCTTTGGGAGGATGTCATAGGCTGTGGTCAGCAGTAATAGCAGCTTGCTTATTTATAGTATTTTCATCCAGAAGAACTCTGAATGGAAACATGAAGGCAAAATTAAGAAAGTGCAAAGTAAAAGCAAAGCATTGATTGAGTAGTGGAGACGCCAGCCTACGTCTAAGGAATGAGGGGCAGCACTAATTATAAACGTATTTGCTTTTATTGTCATGTTTTAGAACTTTAATGGTCATCTAATGTATTTTTTATGAGATGAATATACTTCTTTCAAAACCTCAGGAACATGTGCAACTGCTTTTAATTTCAATGGGAGTTGTAAAAGCTCATTAGCCTCTCAATTTGTCCTTCAAATGTATTTAATTAAATATATAAAGAAGATAACTAGAAAGCCTGAAGTGGCTGAGACACAGCATAAAACCATCTTTCCTGCTCTTTTTATCCTAGGAATAGTCATGAGTTGGTCAATTATCACTTTGAATTAAACTAATTGCACAACTTCCTGGGTTTAAGTGGGCTGCAGATCGTGTGTCCCACTTTCGCATCTCCTGTGATGATCCTTTGCCCACACAGTGGTGGAACAGAAGCAGCACTGCCGCAGATATTTCAGTGTTAGCTCAGACAGACAAACAGTAACAGAATGTTTGTGGCAGCTTCACGATTTCTTTGAACTACCTTTATCCCAGAACATGAAAATAACCCAAATTTTCAGCTGACAGACAAAGTACTAATCCATTCCATGCCTCACATTTTACAGACATTGCATAATTTTCTGGCACCCAGCCACAAAAATTCTCATTTGAAGGAATGCTTTGTGGAATGACAACATCCAGAAGCAGGGCTTGCAAGACTTGAAGTGACCAGCCTCTCTACAGCCCCCTAACCTTGTCCCAACTAAGCATGCTGGTGAAATTGTTATTTTATAGTCATGGAGAACTTAGTAAGCTTTCTGCAATGGAAATGGAAACACAGTGTCTCTGCCCTAAATAACTCACTTCAGTTGCAATGCCATGAAGGAGGATGGGTAACAAACCAGAATAGAACAAGGAGTTTTTGGGAGGAAGCACACACTAGCTTTGACAAAGTTATGCATAAACTGAGGAAGTATAAAGCCATATTCAGAAGAACATCAGTCACTCAGAAAAGGCCTTGCATAGCAGGGGACAGACAGAAGTAAAAGATTTTTAGAAAAATTGTAAAAGCAGAATTTTTTTCCCTTACAATTTTCTTGGGGGCTTGAAATAACAGTGGATCAATATGGAAAAAGCATGACAGAACAGAGCAGCATGCTGCCTTACACAGGATGTTCTGAGCATGGAGGAACCAGGCTGGTGGGGGAGCTGCAGCTGCAGGTATGTGCCAGGGTCTTGCCTGGGAAGGGCATTTACAGCTCCCAGGGTTTCCAGGAATATCAGGAACAGGTGAAATGGCACAGCAGGACAAACAGGTCCTGGGGATTATTAAAATGAGGTGCTGGAAGTAGTCACAAGACATAAAGATGTGAAGAACATTGGGGAGAGCAGAGAAAGATTTCACAGTAGCATGTCACTGATAACGTGGCATCTTCCAACCTATTTGGGCATCTGGACCCAGCTGTCCAAACCTGCTCTTGTTTTTCTTAATTTACTTTTTCTGTTTTTATGGAATTTGCCTTCATTCTCTTCTTTACCATCACCTTTAAAGTACATCTGCAAGAATGTTTTCCTCCTTTCCCCACAGCACATGCTGAAAGAATATTTCCTGATTTTCCATTTAATTTGCTGTCAGCAAGCCTCGCCAGAAAAATTATCTCTCAGTTCTTTACTTCACCTCTTAGTTTTTTCTTCGTCTGTTGTTAATTTTATTGATACTATTTTGCTCTCAAGCTCACTGAAAACCATTTCCAGGAGACAATACAGAAAATCCAGCATTTTGTTTCATCAAGAATTTATTAAATGGATTCTGGTTTCCCTTTGCCGGGAAGTAGCTGTTTCAGAAGGATGCTGCTTAATATGTAACAGTCAATAAACAAAACAAAACAAAACAAAAAAAATTGAGTATGTAAAATAAAAATAAGCATCATACTCAGAATAGGTAGAAAGCTTCCTACTCATTTGCCCCATGCATACGGGAAAAATGCAGGAGTTATTTCCTGGGAGATCAGCATGAGCTGTGCAAGAAAGAACACTGTTTTGTGCATTGTAAAGGTAGCTTTTCAGGATGGAAATACCAGACAGAAATAATTTCCTAAGAGTGCTGTGGTTGATGGTGGATAAACAGGAGGCACTCAGAGCTGAACTAGCAATGAACTTTTCTCTAGGATGGCAGGGTTGGCAAGATGTCAAAGCCCATTATCCCTTCTGGAAAAGCAGAGGGAGATACCAAAGCAGACAGACGCTCCCCTAATGCCTTGTCTAAACTACATTATTGATCTCTGTCAAGATCCTCTGCCTCCCTCTGTGTCTGGCCTGCATGAGGCAAAGTTGCAATGAGCAATTCAAAGCACTCAAATTACAAGAAGAGCTGTATTGATAAAAAAGCAATTTTTGGCTTTTTACCTGAGCTATAACTGTGATAGAAATCTCATGGGTTCGGTTTTGCAGCCCAGTGGGCAGACCAAGAGTAGATCATTGAAAGTGATAAATTCCTACATGTGCAGGCAAATTTTCAAAAGCAGTGCTTAAACTGAGATGCCTTTGCTTTAGCTCAGCCTGACATTTCTGTATCTAGACCCAGATTTTTTGCTTTTCTGAGCACTTGAGACTTCCACTGATCTCCCTCAGAGTCAGGAACCAGCAGTTGTTCTGAAAATCTAGCCTGGAGTGAAATTTGGACCTGCTGTGCTTAAAAGGAACTCTTCTAAGATCTCATCTGATGTAACTAATTCTGAACACTCAAGAATTTAGTGCTTAAAATGAGATGAATACATTTCCTGCTAGGCAAAATGGAGAAAACTTTTAGCCACTTCTGTAAACTGTATTACAATATCTGAAAAGCAGCATCTATGTGATCAGGAAAAAAAAAGCAGTATCAGTGAAATCTTCAAAAACTCGAAAGAAGGATTCCTTAAAACTTGTCTTATATGCCTTTACTTTAATTTTGATTTCAGTCACCTCCCTTGAAAAAGGAATTTTTTTTTTTGTATTTACATAAATTAAAGTTGACACTTTACTGACTGTTTGCTGACACTGACTGTGAAGCCTGGCCCCTGGGGCACATGGCACATGTGGGCTGCCAAAAGGGCCAGGCCTCAGACTGTGAAAGAGCCTCTAATGAGGGAGAGTATTTATAATATATTTTATTCTAAATATGGCATATAAAATATACATAATGCCAAAATGCCAAATATACATAATGCCAAGTTTGTAACTGCAAGTCTGTTAACTTCCTAAGATAAAAAATAATTATGGGGGAAGAAGAAGCTCTATGAATAACTCTGGGAAGAAGAAGCTCTATGGAAAACTCTTCTACACAGCAGAGAGGAATCAATTTCAGACAAGCATAAGAGTGCTCTATTAGCATTTTTGCAGGTCCTAAGCAGTTACACAAGAATGCAGCTCAATGAGATTTTCTGATTGAGTAGAAAAATAATAAGACTCTTGAGACACATGATTTGCATTCAATAATAGCTAGAAAATGCCTTAGTAAAAATGAGCAGTAGAGATACAGAGATGGTGTCCTGCTCACAAGATAGGATTCTGGATGTGGGGTTTCCACAGCTCTGTCCTAATTTAGGGGTCTAATTTAAGACAAAATTAATTATACCACAGAATATCTGGTTTTTCTCCACTGACTGTAAAATGGACTAGAGGTGAGCACTCATCTGGGACATCCACATTGTACTGCTAGGCACAGAAGAACTTTATACAGTAACAGTTTATTACAGCAATCATGTGATTTTTCTTTATACACTTCATTATATTAGCTTAACCTCCATCTCCCTGTCATAGTTTCTTAAAGTTTTAGTTATCAGGCATTTGGTAGGGCTTTACACTGAATTCCAGTGCTTTCTATCTCATTGCTCTGATGGTTTCTGGAAGTATATAAGTGATTCTGAAATGTCTCTCCCATTACTCATGTGGAAAAATGTACAGGATGTCTGTGTTAAATATTAGATTAGAAAATAGGTAATTAGATTAATGACATTTTATATTCAATATCGAGAAATAGTCTTAAATAATCCTTTGCTGTCTCCTCTCTTGGTTCAAGCTTTGGAAGAACAGCTGCTCTCCTTTGCCATTCCTGGGCTGGCATTACTCACCAGTCTCTGGGCAAGAATTCCATGCCAAACACCACATCCAGTGGTTTCTGTCTGGAGAGGACATGGGTCTTCCACATTCAGCTGTAGTGAAGAAGATTATAATAAAATAAAAATGAATAAAAGATTGTGTTGTTACTATCTTCAATATTTCCCTTCCTCCTGAGGTAAGCAGTAGTATTGTCTGTCTACTATACTTTATCTTATTGTTTCTTTTGTCTTATTTCAGGCAGTATTTAACCAAAGCTAGAGTCAGAAGATTGCCTTGTAGTCTAATTGGAGATAAAAGAAATAATTCTTTTTTTAAAGACTTTTTATAGCCTGTGTTTTGTGAATATTTCCTTGACAGAGGAACAAGTATTTTTATAAGCTATTTTTATAAGTTTTCAGAGTAGTTCAGTTGCTTAAGGGTATTAGCCAGTGCACATTAATTTGCAGTAACATTTTAAAGCTTTAGAACAAGATTGTCCCTGGATATTTATGCCCTGGTGAATATTGCATAAAGGAAACAGAGTAAGATTTTTTTAGAATATTGTTTTTGTACACTGTGAGTTCAGCACTTTTCCTTTGTATTATTGTCTGTAAAACAGATCTCAGAGGTAACTTTACCAAGTGTCTCTGGATTACATTAGCTACCTCAGTGGACTGTTGTGGGAACATTGCTTTTTTAGAAATGTAGCTTTTACCATTAACTTCTGGAGGCAACAAGCTGAAAGCTGTAAGTGAATGATGCCCTGCCATTCATGATGCCCTGGCATGACTCTTGATTGCTGTGACAGGTGATTTGGAATGGAAAGGATGGTGAGCAAGATGAGGCAGAGAAGCTGAACTACACATATCCATTATAAGCTTCCTTTTTCTGTGGAAGTCATAATGCTACAGAAATGATGCAATGATGCAAATGAGGATTCCAAGGAAAAAGCAGAAAATCAAAGCATTCTGATAGTAACTGTGGTGACATTATGGTATTCTGGAGCCAGGACAATGCAGGGATGGGGGACAGGGCATGTGAAATATTGCCTGTGCACAGCTATGCCCTCTCTCTTCTAGGAAGCCTGCATCCAGCTGGAACAGCTCCTGGCTACACGTGGGCCCCTTGCCATGTGGCATACAGGACAAAGGGAGTTGCATCTTCCTTGTGTGGGAAATCACAAGGATGCTGCCCTGTAGACTTCCGGTAAGCTCAGTCCTCCCCTATTCCAGCTTTGAGGTCTTTAAAGAAGGAGATTCTTCTATTTTTAGTCCATCAGGAAAATTATGGGGCTGCAGCCCAGTGAGATCTGCGTGGGAAAAGCAGGATTCTTCTCACCTAATTTATGATGTCTCTGTCTCTGACGTAGATAATCTGCATCTGTTCCACTCACTGTAGACTCCCTTGGAGTCAATGATGAGGAATAAACACTTTTAGGACATGAATCATCTGATGCATTTTAGACATTTACATTCAAGCTGGATCACTTCCACTGTAGCACTGCCTATTTCCTCTCTATTTGATTATAGAGAGAACTTGGCTCAGGAATAGATGTCACCATCTAAAGTTAGGTGGGATGAATCCCACACAGACAGCCTGTTGTAGATGTGCTAACTGAATGGGAGACTCAGGAGCATCTTTTTTTTCATAGTGTTCTGAGGAGGAAGCCTAGAAAAGGACTGAGAAGGGGGCGATGACCATGTTCTAGAAAAATCTGTGTGAAGTGCAGAGAATGGAAAGTATGAGTGCTGGAAAGAGCTGGAAAAGGGGATAAATACTGCACTGAGATGATTACAGCTGATAACAAATTATTCAGAACAGTCTAATCTAAAGCTGACTGCAAAGAGCTGTAGCAGAATCTCTTAATACTGTTTAACTAGATAATAAAATGACAAATGAAAATTAATGCTCATAAGTGCAAAGTAAAGCAAATGGAATAAAAATAACTCAAACTATTCATACATATTAACAGGCTCTAAATTAGCTATTACTATCCAGGAAATCAATTTTTGAGTGACTGTGAATAGATTTCTGGAAACATCTGATCCATGCTCATGGGAGGTCAAAAGAACAAATGAAACACTACGAATTTTTGAGAAAGGGATGGAGTAAACCCAGGATATGTTCTTATGTCACTGCATTAATTAACAGTGCTTCCACAGCTTGAAGGAGTGTACAGTTCTTCCCCAGCAGCCTCAAGGCAGATATAAGAAAACTGGAGATGAGATAGAGAAGTGCTTCAAGGTGATCAAAGATACACAACAGCAAAGACAGACTTTGGCTTTCCAGTCTGAAAAAGAGATGGATGAGAAGTTAATATGATAAAAGCCTGTAGTACTATAAATGGTTTAGGGAAGGTGAATTGGCAATTCTTACATGCAATTATTTTGTCCTTGGAGTTGAGGAGATATCCAATGATATTCAATGATAGTATCAACAGTGAATTTTAAAAAAAACACAAAAGGAAGTATTTTTACAATATTTTAAATTAGCACTTTTTGCAAGAAAAGACCCAAAGGATTAAAAAGTAGATATTAGATGATGTAAAAAGTATCAACTTTCTGAGTATTAAATATTGTGGACCAATAAATGTTCCCAAATATCAGCTCCTAAACAGCTAATTGCTGGAAAGCTGCATTTATTTTATCATCATCCTTCTATTATATCATAGGATACCTCTGTTTCCTGAAATACTGGCTAATAAGTGCTGTTGAGTCCATGACTGAGGAATAGCCAAAAAGAAACATGCTGAAGGAGGTCAACACCATGGAGGATGTTTGTACCATGGGTAGGAAGTCCGAGCTGAGTAGGGAACAGCTGTCAATTTTCCTGGATATAAGCCTGGCATAAGAGATGGCAAAGAACTCCACTGAAAGACCACCAAGATGTAGCAATATAGATTGGGAAGAGCCATTTGACTTGGGGAAACAGGTGTTATTTATTGTTCTTTTTAGTTCAACATTATTGTGGAGGCAGGGATCTTAGCTTTAGCTGAGATGGGCTCTGGCTTAGTGGCCCTACTTAAGTATTATATCAAAATCACTGGACTTGGTTGAAAGTGGCTGCACTTAGGGCACAAAGAGCTCAGAGCAACATGGACAGCTGGGGCTGTACTGCAAGGCAGGTTTACTTCCAAGGAGGATTACTTCCCAAGGACTGCAGGATGGACTTTCCCCTCTCCCTCCTCCCACAGTCACCATGCACAGTCCTGGACATTTAAAGGCTGAAGTAAATACAACAGACTCAGATGTATTCCTTTCCTAAAGGTACAGTCTGTTAAAAACTAAGGTAAGAAGCTCTAGAAATCTGAGGGCAGAAATGCAGTTTTCTTATAGGATAACTGGGCAGTGGATCATGATATCTTCAGGGGAGTTAGATCATACGTGTAACTTTTCTCCCTGACTGTGACTGAAGACAGTGGAAAGGCTACAGATCTGACTGTGTCCTGAATTGCTTATTCTATAAATACTGTTTACATTACAATGATATAATTAGGACAGCTTAAAGACATGATTAAAAAAACCCTCAATTTCTATTGTTTACATTTTTGTCTACAGACATGTTTTTTTCTTTGCCTGGTATTAGCATGCAGAGTTGCAGTTAAGTCTTAACCTCTTCTTATTGCATTCAGGAAATCAATTTGTTTTGCTAAAATGAAATGGACATATGGTCTCAAGGAGCTGCATTCGAGTGTGACTAGAGATACTCATGACTTCACCATGGTGTCAAAAAGTGTTCTTACTGCCTGCATTCTTCTGAAGGGAATAAAGTAATTTAGAAAGTGTCATACTGAGTCTACTGAATTGATGGCAGTATTCAGCAGGGTTTGGGATTGCACCCAAAGGGTCATTCTGTGTTGAACAGTAAGATAAAAAAAAAAAAAAAGAGAAAATGCATCCTGATATTTAATCAAAATCCATTTATCTCTTCAGAATCACATCTGCAGCTTCCAGTGATTATCATCCTTCCCATGCTTCCCCTCCTCCATTAACATTCAGTAGAGGAAGGATAGGTGTCCTTTCTGCATTATCTACTACCTACAGCCCTGTTCACTTGATTCCTATTCCAAACCTTTCAAAACCTCTCTTCCTGGTGATGCTGCCAACCACAAGGGCTTTTAGATTCCTGGTGAAGTTGTCAGGACTGGCATAAACCAATTTGAATTTATAATTTCTTTCTAACTAGGGCAGATTTGGCTTGGCAGCCTGTGGGATGTGATAAACATGGAATTCCAGCAGCAGTAAGTGTCGTTTCAAGAAGCAGACAAATAATGTAAAGCTAACCTTTTATTTCGCAGCTTTGTTTATCATAACCAAATTATAATAATTGTAAGTACAGATTATAATGGAGTTCTGCTCACACTGAATGACAATCAAGGCCATGTAACATGGTAGTTTTGTTTTATGGTAAGGTTGCACCTTTTATTTTGCAACTCTAACCTAAGAAAAGTGACAAGTGCTCATGGAGTCTTACTTCTGCACTGCAGCTAGAGCCACGACACACATCCCTGGAGCAGGAGTCGAGTCCAATCTGTCATCTAGGCAGGAGTGGTGGGATGAAAGATATGGAATATAAAGTGGCAAACATCATTTGGGTGCAAAATCTTTGTGGGAACCAGTGTGTTGTCACTTCTTGCCTTCCAGTGTACCATGAGCAAATCTGCATCTGTTAGGCAACCATTTTATCAGCAGAATCTTAGCATGAAGTATACATCAAGAAAATGTTGAAAAATTAAGAACTTTTCCTTGGAGATACCAGGGGAGTTTGTTAGAAGCAACAGAGTTTTACAGCTGCCTTGCCAGACTTGATCTTGAGAAAGCAAATTTCTACACTTAAGCCCAAACACTGTGATCTTCTGTTCTTGGTTCAACAATCTTTATATATAAAATATTCTGCTGTTTTCAGGATTTTCTTGTCAAGGCTGAAGTAACATTTGAGAAAGCTCAGAAACCCCCCACTGAATTCAGGAGGTGTTGCAAGGGCATTTCAGATGCTCAGGTTAATGCACCTAGAATCTGTTTCATTGTTTCTAAAAAGTGTTACATATAAATACAGCATTATAAATGACCATAATTGTAATTATTTTCATCTTTAAGGTTTTAACAGTACTACTAACAGAGATATTCTCTGATTCCTAAAAAATGCTTTCATGATCTCTAGTTTGCTTTTAATGAAAACCTTGAGATTGCAGTCTATGATCTCCTTCATTGTTTTCCAGTAGCTTTACTTTTCAAGAATGATTTTGAATTAAACCTCTTATTTAGGTGCTTTTTCTTCTATTTTTCTTATGTGATATTTTCTCTCTCAGTCTATGTGATCTGGATGCTTTTCAGTTCTGATTTTAGTGTAGGCAATTTTCTCAAGAGAGCTTCAACCCTGCATTCTACAGAGGATATGTACAGCATTTTCCAAGGTGCTTAACTTCATATATGCATCAGAGATGATGTGGTAACAACTTTGAAGTCATTACTAAAACCCTCGTGTCCTTCCACTTGCCTCCCAAGAAGTAAAGTAATTTAATTGCATTCCATGGTTTCTCTTTCCTGACTGCCAGGCACAGACCAAATGGTTAATGCTTTTAAAATAGGAAAGCTGAAACTGGCTGGAACTCAAGAGGTTGCAGCCTGGATAAATTCCTTTACCACCTGTCAGGTCCAATCAACACCCTCTTTTCCTTTAATATGGTTCAAAGTAAAAAACCACCACCAACAACAAAAACAGCACTCAAGGGTTTAATTTATCAAGAAAGGCATTTATATTATCCAGACACAGTATGTAGTGATTGACTCTCTAGACAGAAATCAGTAACTCCAGATGAAGGCACATTTTTTCCAATGAGACATCTTCAAACAATATGTACTTCAAAATCACATTTTCCTTTGAATGGTACCTTCTGTCTTTTATGACAATTCCTATGTGTCCTGAGACACTCCTATCAGGACTCTCTGCAGCTCCTGGGACATCCTATTTGCAGTTATACTAGGGAGGAGTGTTTGCTCTAAATACAAAGCAGAAATGCAGAAACTGAACAGGAACAGACCCCTGGGCACTTGTCACCCTGCACTAAGACTGACAGTACTGCTGCATCACAGCCAATTGCTCTGCCACTACCTGCAGTTATCAGCTTCTAGGAAATGCCAAGTGTCATCATCTTGTACTTGGGCCTTAAATACATAATGCCTCCCAGCACAACTCATAGCTAAACTGAACATAACTGCAGGGCCCCAACCATACTCCGTTCAACTCTAGTGGCTGATCCATTTTGCCAACTGGTTCAGATTTCACAGCATAGATGAAAAAAATGAACCATTGTTTAGCTCATTTTTGAGGCTGCTGTGTCTTCTTCTTGCCTAGACCAGGGCCTTTCTATTTGCAGACTATCAAAAAATAAGTAAAGTTAGAATTTGAGGGCTACCTTCTACTGCATGTTTTATTAACACCAGCAATCAAGGGTTCACCTGGAATACAGACAAGTTAATTCAGTCCAGCCGACTGCTTCACCTCCCCTTCTCATCATCTGAAGTGTTGAGAGTGAAATTTAGAGGTTGGTTATGTAGAACACAACCCACTGTGTGGGCACATCAGTGTCTGCTGCTGCTACCTGCTGAATTAATTGCTTATCTCGGGAAAACTGCCAATCCTGTGGGACTTGTGTTTTTAGCATGGAAGGACCTGGACTTGCTCTGTTCAGGCAATAGAGTTAGTACCCTGGGAATTGTTACACAAGTACAGTTACACTTCAAAACAGACATTCAAATCCATTGGAGAAAAGTGCCAAGGCAATTTTGAAATTCCTACTTATGCATAGATATTTTCTATGTCTGTATTGCCCAAATTGCAGCACAGAGTCCTAATTGGCCTGAGGTCTTCAAGAGACTGCTTTCTGAAAGCTTAATGCTTCCTGAAAATGGTAATGCTTCCTGAAAAAGGAAGAAGGACTCTATAGATGAAACTTGATGTATATTTCAGGAACTCAGCATGAAAGCAAGCAGGTTCTACCTGCCACCCACTCACTGTTCCCATGGCTAATTGCTGCAGCATTATCTCTTCTCTCTCTTCTACTGCCCATGTAGGTGAGCAATGAATTACATAAGAGACCAACTACAAAATAGCCAAGTTCATTTGGGCTGGTTATTTTTCAGACAGGACAGTTGTCTGTCAGAGTTTGGGGCAAAACCAGTTGCATTGCACCACAAAGATGGAGAAGAGGATGTGAGGAAAGAGGTCTGGGATTGTTTGAACTGCCATAAGTGACACAGCTGAATGAGAAACTATGGCTGGAAATCAGTTCCATGTTTTTTTCTCTCCTTCCCAGCAAATGAACATTGTGATTGTTTCTCTGCTCCAGTCTCCCACAGAAGCAAAATGGAGGGCTGAGGACTATAAAAAGGAAGTGATTCATCTCTGCTTCCTGTGAAGATCAGTGTTTTTCTGGATGATCTTTTGCTTAGTGTGAGCTTTGTTTGCTGCAACTGCAGGACTACCTAAGAACTGCTCTAGGAAGTACATGCTGATATCAACAGTTATCAATGGGGAACAGTAGTTGATGCCGGGGCCATGTTCTGCCATTTGTTTGTTCATCTTTCCCATGTGGAAGCCTGTGAAAATTGATCCTTCTTGTTTCTGCTAGGAAACAGTTGGCCACAAATGGAGTGGACCACAGGAAAGAAGGAGCTTGGATCTGGGGGATGTTTTTTGGTTAGGGATTTTTGTTTGTTTGTTTGTTTTGGGTTTTTGGGTTTTTTTTTTCTTTTCTTTTTTTTTTTTCCAGAAATCCCCATGCAAACACTGAAGGTATGCAGTTGTTCACAACTCTTTTGCAGGGAAGATGTTTCAGCCACTCTTGGAAGCAGAAGGTCAAATGAGGGTATCACCTTCTTCAGACTGAAGAAACTTCAGGTTTCTTAAATATTGAGCACTCAAATTCAGGCAACATAAGAATAAGTGTGAAAGGCTTAAAAATACAGAAGATTTTCTAAGGGAGTTTCTTAAATGGTAACTGAGAGCAAGTATCTTTTTTTAATGTTTATCTATTACCAGTGTAACTTCACTTGATTCCACTGTTTTTTCCTCTTGATTTTGCTGTATCTGATTTATATTTTTATGAAAGACAGTGAGATAAAAGGAATGATGAAACCACTAAGAGTCACTTTGTCATTTATTCTTCTCACTGTCGCTAAAGTAGCACAGTTTCATAATCAACACAGATCTCTTTATGAGCATTAATCCAGGAAAGCATTAAAGTGCCAGCCTAAGTCTACTGCTGCTCAGGAGGATATGTCTTGGGCTGATATATATTACTGAGCAGAGTTACAACCCTAACCCTTTACTGTATTTAATTTTCTCTGCCGATGTTTATTATGTGGGTATTCTGCAGGGTATTCTGGAGATATTCCTAAGGAAAGAATCATTCTATTGAGCAGGACTGATACAGGATACACTTCTGTTGTAATATAGCTTTTATCTTTGCTTTTTTGATGCTTGTTTAACTAATTATTGTACTCGTTGGTCACATCAAAGTTCCTGCTGAATGTACTTCAACAGTTTCACAGAATCTGATTAGAGGAGTTTTTATTTTCAGAATAAATTACAAAATGTATTACAAGAAAAATCGTCACTGAACTGCATTTAATTAAACATAATGCGAAAAATAAGAAAGAAGGATATAAGTGAAGCAATTAATATACAAGTTACAGTTGAGAAACACAGCAGCCACACATAAAGGAGAAATAGTTTGATGGAATGGTACTAAGGATATCTGAGCTTTTTGTCAGTTTATGGGATACTTCATTCACTTCCAATCAACCTCTCTTACATTTCTTAAATGGTTATGCTTACGTAAGATTGCAAAAAGCAAACTGTACTTATCTTACATTTTCAGCACAGTATAGGTAAACCAGCCACAAGATGGCAATACACCATGTTGTGAAAACAATTACTACATTTTGTCTGATTTTAACCCTTCCAGAAACAGATGGAACGTGCTGCCTTTTTAGCTGTGGAAAATTTAATGTGGACCTTGGGAAACTTAATGAGGAAGAGTCACAAAGTAATAACTTTAAGAACCCCCCCAACCCAACTAATCCCTCTGCTACTATAAAAAATTTATTTCTCATTTCTTTTCACTTTTCTGTTGTTTCTCTCCACTTACTATTGCTTGCAGGGAGCTATTGTTTGAAGGACTGAAAAAAATATGGGACACAATATTCATTAGCATCCCTGCAGAAAGGACAGGTCTGTTTTTATGGAGGCCACAGTCAGTAAAGCTGATTGCTCTTGACAGTCAAAGCATGGCTCCATCAGTAGTGAGAAAGAAACAGATGCCCTTCTCCCCTGGAATAATAAAAACAGAGACAGCTTAATGTCATGAAAAGCATAGAAATGTGAGGGTGCCTTGTTCAAAGACATGTTCTTAGGGACTTCAAATGGAAAGTTCTGCAGTAAACTTTAGACCATAATAGGAAAAGGTGGCAAAAAGACACTTGAAGGTTTTGTCTGACCATAAAATAGCACTGAGTCATCAGTATAAGGTATTTGCAAGGAAAGTTAACATAATTATAGGAGTTAGCAGGTGAAGCCTCAGATGTTCAGGAAGAATGTGGTATTGCTGTTTGTTTGCATTCCATTTGCACCACAGCAATCCCGTACGTCAGGGCACAGCTGGCAGGGCAGGGAGACATTCCCCTCCTTTTCCCTGGAAATCGAAGTCAACTTTCTGATGTGGTTGCAAGACGGGATGACGGGAAGTGTCTGGCTGACGTACTGCATTTATAGAGTCAGGATTAAATTAATCACTAGATCTGAAGGCAGGAGGAGGTTTTCCCAGGTCAGAAAGTCAGGGATTGTTGAATGTGGTTTATGTTTTCCTGGGTAACAGAAGGGTGTCACATACATCCTAAGGCAACCTGGGCATTTCATCATTTTCTTCTTGTGATGTGTTGCAGATGACTTTTGATCTTCTGCTACCGCCTTCAGCTTGTGTCATGCTGTGCAGAACAGGTGGGCTGTCTTGGGGAAATGCTTGTTACACCATGCACTACAACAGAAATACTCTGGACTAAAACGTCTAAACATCTCTTTGTCATGTGACCCTATAGCAAGATATTTGATCAGTCCTTGTCTCTAAAGGCTTGGGTTAGAAAACACTAAGGAATCACTGATAAATAGTTTAAATATTTTAGCCATAAATAAGAAATATATGGAACACAGAAACACAAAATCATTTTGGTTGAAAAAGAAAATCATGGAGTTCAACTATTAACCCAACAATGCTAAGTCCACCACAAAGCAATGTCCCTAAGTGCCACAACTATACATCCTTTCAAATACCTCCAGCAGGAGGACTCAACTACTTCCCTGGTAAGCCTGCTCCAATGTTTGACAACCCTTTCAGCAAATAAATTTTTCCTAATATCCAATCTAAAGCTCCCCTGGTGCAATTTTAGCACATTTCCTGTTGTCCTATCTCTTATTGCTTATAAATGTAACTGAGAGATTGACCTTCACCTTGCTACAACCACCTTAGTTGTAGAGAGCAATAAGATCTGGCCCCCATCCCTCCTAGACTCCTTTTCCACAGGTTAGACAACCCCAGCTCCCTCAGCCAGTCCTCATAAGACTTGTGCTCCAGACTTTCCCCCAGCTTTATTGTCCTTGGAAATGTTCCAGCACTTCAATCTCAAACACATTGTAGTGAGGGGCCCCAAAACTGACCTTGCTGGTGCTGAGTGCATGGAGACAATCACTGCCCTGGTCCTGATGGCCACACTAGACCAGGATTGGCCTTTGTGGTCAGCTGGGCACACCCTGGCTCATGACTGTTGCTGTCAACCAGCACTCTCAGGTCCTTTTCTCACCAGGCTGTTTTCCAGCCACTTTCCCCCAAGCCTGTAGTGATGCCTGGGGTTGTTATGACCCAACTACAGGACCTGAGATTTGGCCTTGTTGCCCCTCACGCAATCGGCCTCAGCCCATCAATCCAGGCTCTCCAGATCTCTCTGCAGAGCCTTTCTACCCTCCAGCAGATCAACACTCCCAGCCAGCTTGGGGTCATCTGCAAACTGGCTAAGGATGCCTTCAGTCCCCTCACGCAGATCCTCAACAAAGATATTGGAGAGGCCCCAGTACTGAGCCCTGGGGAACACCCCTTGTGGCCGGCCACCAGCCAGATTTAGCTCCATTCACCCCCATTCTGTGGGCCTGGCCATCCAGCCAGGTTTTTACCCAGCAAAGAGCACACCCATCCAGACCATGGACAGCCAGGTCCTCCAGGAAAATGTGGTGGGAAATGGCATCAAAGGCTTTACTGAAGTCTATGTAGACAACATCGCAAGCCTTTCTCTCATCCACTAAGGGAGTCATCTTCCCACAGAAGAAGACCAGGTTAGACAACACATTTACTCCATTTCTGTCATTTTGAGTAGTTTATTCCCTATCCTGCTGGCTTTGAATTGCCATCCTGCTACTATGTTCTCAGACTGCCTGTTGCTCATAAGGATCAAAATAACCAATCTGTTGAATTGTTGATTATTTCTGATGACCATGAGAAAGATCACATTTTATGCTTTTCTAGCCTCTAAAGAAAATCTGACAATGCAAACTGAAATCCTTCCTGCCTCTTGTAGACAGCTCGGCTACAGTTTGTGACTGGAGTTTGAATTGCTAGTATAATTTTTACTATAGTTCCCTATATTTAATGTATAGCTTAAAAACTTAACAAGGAGTTATATGCATCAAGCTAGGAATTTTTTATTAGTTTGCTCTGCACATTTCTTTATTACATCACTGAAGGGTTGATGCATGCCCTAATTAGCCACTTTGATTCTTTTTGTTGTAAATTGCATTTCAATTACTGTCTGCTCTTTGCTGATGAACACTTGTAATAAAGACAAACATGTTTTTCTTGGAGGAATTGCATTATTACAACATTAAATAGATTGAGAGTAGTTTAATGAGTAGTCCAGCGCCTTCTTCTGAATACTGTTTATTCTGGGTACACCAGAACAAAGACATCATGATGCTGATGGAAATGTTTTACGAGACTATAACCCACACATGGAATATACTCAAGCTGCAGAGTAATATATTAATTGTTCTCATCAAAACTAAGGACAGAAACTACTGGCATTTATAGGGTTTGTGTCTCTTGAGTACTAGATGATTCCACCTGAGTTTTTACTTTGGCTCCAAGTTTTTTGGTTTATTTTGGTTTTTTTTTGTTACCATAATCATTAATCTGTAGCAATCTGTGTTGTAGCTGTTATCAAAGTTGCATTAACTTTTAATTAGACTTCATTTCATTGATGCCAGATTTGGAAGGGAAAAAAGAGTAAATTCCACCTCTTGTTTCCTCTCTTTCATGTGCATGAATGTCCAGAAATGCCTTCACAGCATCTCTTATACAAGAAATGCACTGTGGTTAAAAGGGGAATGAGAGAACACCTATAGAAAAAATGTCTGTCTAGGGGTTCATAACAGCTCTTTACTATAGTCTGAGATGTGGAAGAAGTTATTAGATTGCTATGGCTGCTTCTGAATTTTCAGTGGCTCTTCTTCTCACTCAAAAATCTTTTTCTTTTTTTTCAGAAAAAGCCTGTTTGTGGGAAAGGTTTAGTCTCATTTTTAATGTGAACTTTGACATCTTTCTTTTTCTTCTGAAAAAAATAAACAAATCCAGTTTCTTTTTGACAACTAATTTTTCCTTTATAAAATTAAGCCACTTATAAAAACATGACCTTCAAAATGATCAAAACAGAATCTCTTTGTCTAGATGGGTTTTTTTGAATTTGCTTAATTTATGAATTTCAATTTGTTCCTTGCTGGGCATAGTATATGTCTCTATGGCTTTCTGTGACCATTTCATTCTGTGTAAATCGATGGCTACATGCTGCTACTGAGACCTGCAGATGGGGAATTTGGATTGGATACTGATTCTGCACACTTTATCTGAAATGCATAAGAATTTTATAAAGAGAAGTCTTAGATGCATGTTACTGCTGGAACACATGTTAAAAATACAAGGGTTAAAAATCTGGCTACAGTTATGTAGGAAGGAACAGAAAAAACCAGAAACAAAAATCAGGACCATTCTCAGTGAATTTAGCTAAGAACCATGAACAGCTGTTTTTCTGGGTGCTATACTATATCAAGGAATTTATGTGTTTTATGGAGTTATTTCCTGTTTGCTTGCTTGTTCCCCCCCATATATCCAAACAAAGTAATTTAGGAGTGACTCAAGGAAAACAGAGTCACTTCCTTCCAGTCAGTTAAAAACGCAGGTAACAAAATTTTCAGCTCTAAGTGTGCCATTGCTGTGCATTTAAATGGGTAAGTAGACATTAAGATCACTATGAGCCTTTCAGCCAAACTTTTACCATCTCTTTGTTCTCTCACTCTTCTCAGCCATATAGATTTTCCTGATGTCCTTCCTTTCCTTTTCTTTACTCTGACTCATTGATTACACATTACTAATGGGTTTTTCTGTGCTTCAGTTTCTCCCTTTGAGAAATGAGGAACATCTATTTTTGCTGTTGTGTCAAGGTAATAGATTTATTAGGAATACCTCAGCTAGTCACTGATATGTTCCCATTAGGAGGCAGCTCCTTAAATCAAACCACTGAGGTACTACTTCTCCGTGCTTTGAGGCACTGTAATTTGAGGTGTTCAAATACTGCTCCTATTCTAGGCTATCTTGAAAGAAAGTGAAAAAATGATCTTACATTAGCCTAGTAAAGTATTCCTGGGGAGAAGGTGGCTGGCTTGTTTGTAAATGGGATAAAATATGCAAAATTTAGAATATCTTCGGATAGTCATTTCTATCAGAAAGTAAAATGTAACAGTATAAGTTGTGTTTTTTTTCTTAATGCATGTGAGTGTGTGTGGATGCTTACTCTGAATACTGCTTTCAGTAACTTATGATAATTATAAAAGCAATGGAGAAATAGGCACTGGATTTGGATGCCTTAGTAAAAGCATTGTCAGGAGCTCAAGGGAGTTGATCCTGCCCTTCTATTCAGCTCTGGTGAGGCCATATCTGGAATGCTGTGTCCAGTTCTGGACTCCTCAGGACAAGAGAGACATGGAGATCCTGAAGTGGAATCAATGGATGATTAAAGGGACTGGTGCATCTCTCTCACAAGCAAAGGCTGAAGGAGCTGTGCCTGTTCAGCCTCAAAGAGATGACAGAGAGGGGAGATCATTAGTGTATGTAAGAGTATTGGGTTTGCATGGCCAGGTCTGGTAGCAGGGGGGCTACAGGTGGCTTCTGTGAGAAGATGCTAGAAGCTTCCTTCATGTCTGGCAGAACCAATCCCTCGTGGCTCCAAGACAAATCTGCTGCTGAAAAAGGCTAGGCCAATTTGAAATTATGGTAACACCTCTGTGACAACATTCTTAAGAAGAAGAATTTTAAAAAGTTATTGCACAGGTGTAATTGCAGAGCAGGGGAAGGACTTTTCTCCCTGAGCAGTGCTAGAAGCATGTGATGAACTCACCTTAACACTCATTCCCTGTCTCTCTGAGTTGCTGCAGGGGAGGAGGTAGAGCTGGGCAGGAGGGAGAGGTGGGGTGAAAATTGTATTTTAAGGTCTTATTTTACTTTTCATTGTCCTGCTCTGATTTTGTTGGCAACAAATTCATTTAATATCTCTAATTCAAGCCTGTTTTGTCCACAACGGTATTTGGTGAACGATCTCTGCCAGTCCTTATCTCAACTCATGAACCCCTTGTTATATTTTCTGTCCCCTGTCCAGCTGTGGAGGGGAGTGAGAGAATGGCTTTGGTGGGTGTCTGGTATCCAGCCAGCATCAGCCCACTAACCAGAAAGGAGTATGTCAAGAAGACAGAGGCAGAATCTTTTTGGCAGTGCCAAGCAAGGCACCACCAAAACTGCTGCACAGAAATATGAGAAAGAATTTCTTTCCCATGTAGGTGATCAAGCACTGGAACAGATTTCCTGGAGAGGGTATGGAGTCTCCCTCACTGGAGGTATTCAAGAGCTGTCTGGACACAACCCTATGCCATGTGCTCTGGGATAACCCTTTTGGAGTAGGGAGGTTGGACCAGATGATCCACTGTGGTCCCTTCCAACCTGACCTGTATGTGATTCTGTGATTCTGTAATTCATGCATGAGGTGTAGAATAATGGCTAAGGCTGGAAGGCACAAGTGGAAGTCATCTAGTTCAAGGTCTCTGTTCAAATAGGGTCACCTAGAGCGGGTTGCCCAAACCATCCAAGTATGGGCAGGCTGCATAGGTGGCCTGCACTCAGATACTTGTTCCATGTACGGAATATGAGTCTGCTCTTGAGGGCAATCTTGATAAAGCTCAAAAAGTCAATGGTTTCAGGCCTAACCTTGAAGAATGAGCAAACAAACTCAGCAGACACACTGTGAACTAAGCCTCATCCTCTCAAATGTAGAGGGAGCTAGTCTGGCACGGTCATGTATCACGACTATTCATGGTCTGTGGCTGTGATATGGCCTCCTTCCTGTACAAACAGAGAGAAAGAAATTCTCAGTTACCTCCTGCTTCACGGGAACATTTGGACTTGCTCATTTAGCCAAAGCTAACTGGAGAATCTCTTAAGGAGCGTGTTCTCCCCCTCCTGTCTACCCTCCTGCAAATGCCTAAAGCCTCTGAAGCACAGTGAGTGCTTCATCTCCTTTGTTAACTGCCTCCAGACTGCTCATTAGACAGCGCTATTCACAGCTGAGCCTGGCTGTTCACCAGGAAGTGAATGTATCCAAATTTCGGTTCAAAATAGAATGAATTAAAGGCATTTAATCTCAGTTTCAGTCTTTGCTTGTTTTTCTCCAAGCTGCATAATTGAGCTGCCATTTCTAAATCATTGTTCCCAGCTTCTTGTCACTTAACATCTCTAGCATTTCAAGCAGATTAATCTTGAATCCTTTATTGTGTAACCACATTTCAACGAGAAAGAGCAGGAAATCCTAGACATTCTGAATTTCATCTTTGCATCATATGTAGCCAGTGTTATTGCTGCAAAGTAAAAACCAAGCAAGGATGAGTGTGTAGTGCTCCCTTGCACTGTGTGGATAAAGAGGGGAAGAAGTCTCCTCTGCACATGCAGAGAAGTGGGATAGCACACTGTTAACAATCTGCTCTGCATAGCAGTGGCTGCTTTTCCTTCTGGGAGCTGAAGGGGACTCTCATATGGCTACTTCCAGATCTCTAACTTTATCAAAGTCGATACCTTACTTTATGTTATTAAATATATATAACTTTATGCTATTAAAATGAATCTCATTTGCATGGGAGGCTATAATTAGTGCAGAAATAGCAGAAGTTGGATTAGTTACAGTAAAATTGTGACACAGCAAGGAGGAATGTGGGAGAAACAGGTACTGTGATCCCCACCAACAGGCTGGGAGTTTAGTGAATCCACAGGTTACAAAACACATTATGTCAGTACCTAACAGCAGACTTTATTTCCTTTTATGACTTCCATTTCATTTTTTCTTTAACTGTTCTTCCACTGTCTCCTATCTCTTGCTGCAAACAGGGCTGTTGAAAAAAAACCCAAACCCAACAACCCAGTATGACATGGACAGTTTAATAGTAGACCTGTATTACTTGGGAATTGTGTTGAAGTCATGAAGGCGCAGAGACTCAAGAGGCTTAGAATTACTCCATAGGATCACTCCATCTGAGGTAAGAAAAGCACATGACAAAATAGGATCAAAGACTGAATTTTATGATTTGCCTTCTTTGAGTAGGGGTAACTCTGTTGATATGTGTAAGATAATATGTATCAACGACTTGCAAAAACAACAAGGTCAGGTAAAAGATACACATGCTCCCACTTCAGCAATGAATCCTTAAAGCCAACATGGGAAAATTCAGTCCCTTTGGTTTAGAAAGCACCTTGCCAAGATTGTGTTCCTATCTTTTGCGCAATGTTGCCTGTGATGAAATCAGTTAAAGAGTGAAAAGGCACACCAAGCTGGTTCTGATGGAAAATATATGAGAAAATTATGTGGGAACTGAATAGAGGACCTGGAAATTCAGTTCAATGTTGTGGTGGAATGGGAACATTCTCTATGAGGAGGAGATTCTCTCTAAAATGAGATTTGAGGGTTAGGCTGGTAGAGAAGAATTATGGGGATTTAGAACGGTTTCAGTATCAGGTTGATGAGGGTTTGGATTTCATCTGTGGAAGGAAACAATACCTAGAAAAAGATTGTCCATGGGATTTTCTCTTCCCTGCCCACCCCTGCAATCTTCCCTGTGTGACTGACAATCTCTGCCTCCTGTTGTCACAACCCCCTTGCACACACGGTCACTTGTGCCCTCTCCATCCCAGCTGTCCCTGCAGACGCTCGCTTTTACCCCGTCATTCTCTTCATCACTCCCTGCTCATCCTCCCGCATTTCTCACCTCAAACAAGGGGGAGGAAAAAAAGGCGTATAAAAGGTGTATGGCAGCAACACTGGCAGAAACGTGCGCTGGAGACACGGGCTGAGCCCTTCAGCAGCACCGCCGAGGAAAGGCACCCTACTGCCCGCTGGCTCTGCTGCCCTTCTGCAGCGGCCGGGGCGCTCGGGGGGCCGCGGAGCTGAGAACGATGGCGGCGCTCGGCGGCTTTTTCCGCACAAGGCGGCGCGGACCGCCCACAACCTCCGCCCGGGGCGTCCCCGACACCGCCTGGAGCTTCCCCGACACCGCCCGGGGCCTCCCCTGAGCCCCGGCCGCCCTCAGCGCCTCGCGCGGGTCCCGCCGGCAGGTGGCGCTGCCGGGCCAGCCCGCGGGCGCGGCCGCCATTTGTCCGTTTTGTTTCGTCGCGCCGTGCAAAGGTGAGGGGGATAAAAATCCTCTAGACGGATTTGAGAAAATTAAAATTCCAAGCAAGCAGGGTGGCAATGAGGACAGCGCCAGGAAATTCCTCCCTTTTCTTCCCAACGCCCTCTCGTCCCCCGCGTCTTTCGCAGAACTGTAGTCATAGAATGTTAAAGATTGGAAGGGGCCTCAGAGACCTTCTCGTCCCGACGCCCCTGCCCTGGGCAGAGACCCCTCCCACTAGGCCAGGTTGCTCAAGGCCTTATCCAACCTGGCCTTGAACACTGCCAGGGCTGGGGCATCCGCAGCTTCTCTGGGCAACCCGTTCAGTATCTCACCACCCTCACAGTAAAGAATTTGTACCTAATATGCAACCTGAATTTCCCCTCTTTCGGTTTGTTCTCATTAGTCCTTGTCATTCCAAGGCATCATTATCACTACAGTTCCGGACAAGAACTTTCTGTCATTTGTGGGTGTTTCTGTGTGTTAGGGCTGGTTTCAGCTGGGGATATGCTTTGACAATGCCAGGGAAGCAGAAAACAAGTCCTGTGACATTGACCTGGGTGCTCAATAAAACTGTAATGGATTCAGTATGGGGATGAGCTTGTGGAAGGGTCCCTGTCAGAGCTGCCCACCTCCGCAGGGCTTGGATTAATCTGGAGATGCTTTAATGTGTGTTTTGCTGCAAATGGTGCTTGGACTGTTTGGTGTTGAGTTTTCCAGCTGGCGCCAGCTGTGTGCCAGATGGGGCTCGGTGTGTATTTACACTGAAATTCAAGACTTCATGTGGAAGCTGGTCCAAGGAAGCTGAGTTCTGCCACTGATAGTGCTGCAGTCAGATTCTGCTGACCCTGACTGGAGAAACTAGCAAGGAGTTCAGGTTACCACCCCAAGGCTTTGCAGAAGGCAACTTGCTGATATCTGTTTGTCTGTGGCTTTCTCTGTCCTCTCAGCAGTAGAGTTCAGCCATGTTGTCCTTGTCAAAGACTAATAGTGTTAGTGACATTTCTACTGGTTTTCCATAACTTGTCAGCAGACCTGAAATTGGCTAACCGTGTTAGGTAAGAGGAAAAAATGAGATTTATCTTTTTCTGGTTCTGCATAAAAATCTTTAAAATGTCAGCCAGCTTGGTAAGGAGGGTGAGACTTTTCACTTTAAGAAATAAATTTCAGAGTAAAGGTTTGTTTCTATGACACAGCTAAAAGGGAATTAAAGTAGGAAATTAATCTTTGAGAGCAGCCCAAAGTATCAGGAGGGAGGAAATTTAAATAAGGGTAATATTTTAATTGGCTCTGATTTCCAGAGTTTAATCTGTTTTGCATAAAATGGGCTAGAAAATAGCTGCTCTAAAATGAGCCTTGTGTTTCATGTCTATGCACAGTTCGATGTGCTTGATTAATGTGTTTAAAAGGACACGAGAAAACATGAGGAAAAAAAGTGGCCAGACTTACCAATATAGACGTCAGCAAAGTCAGATTAGTGATTTATGTTTTCAGCTGTCTGTAAAAACATGTGGTAATCTGCATTACCTTTTTTGTATTTTAGCTGATTCCTCTCATGACAGTTCAAAAAATACAGTATTAGCAAAAGGGGGAAAAAAGAAAAAGCTGGCTGTTATGGCTACATTATAAAATTATTAATATAGTTCCTTAACCATTAACTTGGTAAGATTACTTTAGACTTCTCAGCTGACAGTGATTATACTAAGTTACAGTATTGACCATGGAGTTTAGAGGATGCCCACCTTTCTGTAGGCCTAAAGGCTGCCTGAGGAAAGATCCAAGAATTTAGCTCCAATGCAGTATCAGTCATTATCTTCTCTGAAATAATCAGAAACACATTTTTTACCATGGTAGAGGTTGTAGCCTTAGAATTCAAAAGATTTGTGCAGCTGCAGGATGCTCCTTTCATGCCATTCAGGTGAGCCTGCCTTACAGTGCTATGCCCTAGACTCGAAGGGGGATTTTCAGCTTGGTTTTCAGGAGCAGCTGCAACAGTAAGGCATCTTTTTAGATGCAGAGCAGCACAGGTGTACATTAACCCTAAAGTCCCGTGGTGGCAATAAGATCATCAACAAATTGACTCATGTAGTTTCAAGACTTTTTTCTGATTTTTACCTGCTGAAAAATGTTCACCTCCTGCTTGAAAAGGCTTTCCCTGTCACTAGAGGACACTATTGAACAGAAAATGCTGCACTTGAGCGCTCAGATGAGAGATTGCCTGTTCCCAAGTGCCAGAAACGAAGAGAAATTCAGTTTTCAGCAACGATTTTAACTCAACTTCTCAGGTTTTTTTTTTCTTTTTTTTTTTTTTTTTTTTTCCAACCTGTACTGTCACTTTACTATCCTTACTCTTCTCCACTGGGAAAAAAACCCTGGAATCATGTCAGCCAAGTATCCGACCTATTTCACCATTTCCCTCACTGTTTCATGTACTTAAACTATGTTATGTCAGCCTGAAATAACAGCGGTTGTGCCGAAAGACATGGAGTAAACACGAGTACTGGGTAAAGGGAATTTCCACCATGAATATGAGGATGGCTCTCACATTTTATTTGTGAATGTTGCTAATGTCTTTCTTCAATTCTGTTTCTTATCCTTCATTTCAAGATCCAGAGAAAATTAGCAAGAAGCTTTCAAAGTTTCATCTTGAAAAAAACTTTATCTTTCCTATGGAAAAAAACCAACAACATTTAACATATGAGAACAGACACAAGAAATTTCTGTCAAAACAGAATGAGAGCTGCTGAGTAAAAGTCTGAAGAAACTGAGAACTTTGACATATTTACAGCAGATTACTCCATCCCACTGGTATTAGCTTGCACCTTTGTTTTGGAAACCATTTTATGGTTTGATGTAACTGTCTGCTTATAGAATCTGGGGAAAAAATTCCACATGCTACACCCCGTAGACCTTTTCTAAGAAATGTAATAATCTTTCCTCATATAGAGAGGAAGAGATGTGATGACCTAAGGCATGTATTGTTGAAAACAAGGATGTGGTTTTTCCAGTACTGTCCATCTGGTGTCTTTCATAACGCAGTGTTAATATAACTAAGTTTGTAGAAGAGCAGAAGCAAAAGCAACTGCTTCAGGGACTGCAGTAATGAAACCCTTTAACCAGTTTTGTTATGAACACAGTAAGATTGTAATAGATGGCTGATAGCCAACACTCAGCAGTGTCAAAGAAAGCAAAGAGATTATGAAAATAAACAGAGAAAAATGTTTATGCTGAGTTCAAGACATTGAGACTGAAGAAGACATAGATCAAGGACTACAGAGAACTGCACAAACCTATGCTTTGAAAATCATCTTGCAAACCACTAGTAAAAAAATGTATTTTCTAGTAGTCTGGTTTTCAGTAAAAAGATGGAATAAATCACTTTGCCTGTATTTTGGTAGTTTAAAAACTGTATGCTATATATGCAACAAATTTTTGGAAGTGACTGCTTATTTAATCAGTGCTTATTAATTTAAGCAGTGATTTTCCTGGAAAGCAGGTTAATTATTGGGTTAATTATTTGTTAAGTGAGGTGGAGTGCCAAGATACGGTTTGTGATTCCTTCTTCAGACACAGGACTGGCTAGTTTCTATATCCTTTTCCTCTCCTTATAGAGGGAAGCCCTATAGAGTAGCAGTCTTGTGAAGCATATGTTAGCTTCAAAACTTACAAAGCAGCTCAAACCCACAGCAAATTTAACTACTGTGTGAGCTGGCACAGGCAGGCCACAGGAAGAAACACAAAACTATGAAATGGAAAGAGTAAATTAATTTTTGTTACCTTCCCAACCAGGGCATCCCCAAAGCAGCACCTGGCCAGAGGCACACAGGCAAGGATGCACCACGGAGCACTGTCCATGATGGAAGACGACCAAACCTGTCCTTCTGGATTCCTGAAGGTGTAATTTACCACTCTACTTTGGTCTTTCCCACACCAAGGCTGGAATCTCAAGCATGTTTGATTGGGTGCCTCTAGGTCTATCACAGGACTGTGTTATCCAAACACACAGTTCTTGTCCAACACACAAGACCAAAGAACAATTAGTATGATATATGTGGTTTTGGCACCTCAGCTGCAAGTTCCTGAGGGTATTTAGAAACCTCCTCACAAATCTTCCATTATTTTCCCACGAATACTGAAACTGAGGCTAAGGAGGAGAGTACAGCTGGATGTTCGCAGAGTATGTTGTGACTCCGTGTTGTGGCCTGCACAGCTGCTAGTTTAGAGGACAGTCTGTGCAGAGATGCTCAGGTCTGCTCAGTTCTACACTGCAAAGCATGGTGAGAGTCTGCTCAGGTGTTATTTTTTCTCTTGGCACAGCTACGTACTGGGTTGTAAGAGGATCCTGAAACCTCCCAGCTGGTATTTGTAGGGTCATTTACTGAAAATTGGTATCCGGACTCTTTAGTTTCCCATCAGGTCTCAGGTGGCTAATTTGTTTGAACTTCCTCTTCTGTTTTTCTTAATGGTGTCTGAATCTAAGGCTCAGAGAAAGAAAGTAAAAAATAACTGAGAGGAAAAAAAAAAAGAGTACAAGATCAGAGAGTTCATATGACCCTTTGTAAGTCATCCACTGGATTACAGAAATGCCATAAGTGCATGGTATATTACCTGGATCTCTTTCTCACTTTATATACTTTTATATAAGGTTATTCAAACAATAAACTGCACTGCCTGATTCTCTCTGTTTATAAGCACTTATAAGAGTGCTCTGGTTTGACCTGTGCATTTTCTGTGCTCCTTTTGCTCAGTTTAGTGGGTGAAATTTGGGCAGTGTCCCACTGAATAATACATGACTCTTTTAATAGCATTCATGTGTTGCTTTGTGTAGGCACTGCCAGAAGCCAGTGCTGATGCAAGGCCTGCACACTTGTGACACCGAGTAGAGACAAGTGTGTGGGACTACTGTGTGCAAGGCTTTGTCAAACCTCTTGTGTGAAGTTGTTCTGGTTTAGGGCAAATTTAGGAGGAAACCTTTGAAGGGGTCCCTCTAGAAAGCAAATTCAGCGGCCCCTCTCCCTACCGGTTCAGGAGACAAATCTCCTTCGAAAGAAGTAGAAAAAACCTATTTCTTTAACAAGCAAAATACTCACAAACATGAGAAAATGAATAATATTAAACAATTAAACCTCTCGTTGTTCTGAAGAGATGGCAAATTCAGAAAGTCCTTCTGTGGCTCGGAGAGAGTCCTTTCCGTGGGTGTGTCCTGGGCTCGCTCTCAGTCTCTCCCGGCTCGCGTCTCTCCGGGACTCGGGTCCGGTGTCCCGGCCACAGCGCAGCTTGGGGGACCCTGGGCGATTGTCCTGGTGTTCCCAGACTGAGCAATAGCTGAACAGTTAAAAAAAATTTCTGACCTCAGCTAACTAAAAAAACTAAGTGAAAGCAAAGGAGAGCTCTGTCCCGCTATCTGTGCTGCAGACAGCACACTGAGAGAGAGCTGAAGTTCTTATCTCTATGTTTTTGAATACAACCACGAAAAATTCCACTGCTTTTCCTTCTCCCCCACTTCACTCTCGGACCTAGTTTTAAAGGCACAAGACTTATTTCTGGGCTAAACAGACGAATGGGGATAAAATTCAGCATCATAAAGTCACCCCAGAACAGAAGTGCACAGCCTTTTAAGAGGCAGCCTTTAAAGGAGTCAGTAATTAGAGAATAACCTCTTCTGTGCCTTCATTTAGATGAACAGCTAATATGTATGTATATCAAAAACTGCCAAAATAGCAACAAAGTAAGGTATTGAGATCATCAGTGTGTTTGGTTTCTACCTGTTTTATTGGCACTGGAGTTAATTTTCATAGTTGGCACCAGTTACATCCGTTATCTTTCCAGCCTCTTAATTTCTGGGTTTGGTTGGGATTTTTTTGTTTGTTTGTTTTTTCTTTTCTTTTTGTTGTTGCTGTTGTTTGTTTTTGTATTTTTAAAATTTTCTTACTCTTGGGTCATAATTTATTTGTTAGAAGAGTATTTGGAGATGTTTATATTTTCTTCTTTGAAATACTCCTGCCTTGTAATGACATTAGCTGCAGAGAGATGTTAACCTTTGGTTAACAGCTAAATATTTTCAAAAAGCATGCCCTTCTGCGCTGTCAAAGCAGTGTCAGCTCATTTAATTGTGCGGTAGACCCCATCCCTCACTTGTGCTTGTATATGAGAAGAGAAAGAGAGGGATGATCCTCTTTTACAGATTTAGCTGCGGGATGAGGAGCAGAGTGGAGAAAAACTTAGATGTCAGATTTATATAACTGGATGCATGCCACTGCAGTCTCTGCAGTACAGGCCACATGCCAGATCTCTTTCTTAGCCTCGCAAGGCAATTGATTATATCAAGTTAGCTACTGTATGATTCTAAACTTGTCTTCTTGCTGGCTCCCTTTTATCTAATTTTCTTCCTTCCAGAAGATGCTGCAGCTACTCATAGCATTGCTGACTGTGAAAGTGGCAGAAATTATGGGTTTTTTTTGTTAGTTGGAGCAATATGACAGTAAAGAATATCTACCTAGAACATATTGCCCTGATAGAAATTCTATATAGTTACTGCAGGTTGTGTCCTCCCACTTGTATTTCCTGACTGGTGTTTAACCAGGCTCTGTGCTGATCTGAATGGCTGGTAGAGCAGGTGAGATGCCCATGTGGTTGTGCAGCACCACAGACAGTGCTATTGAAAGAACTGAAATTCTCTGAGCCTTTTGGTAGAGCCATGTCTGATGTAACTGGAGTAGATGACCAGTTCTCCAGAACGTTGAGGTGGATTTGCTTAAAACCTTTTCTTGCATTGAACTCTCAAAGTTCCACAAGATTTTAAATTAAAGAGACATCAGATTTTATGAGAGTATACATTAGAATACTTAGCATATTTTTTTTCCTTAAATAATGAAAGCTGAAGGTGGCTAGAGAGGGAATAAAGGCCCGTAATTGCATCTCCTTCTGCCACTGTCACTGCAGTTAGATTCTTTTTTCCTTCATGTTTCAGACAGCTCAGTAGCTTCCTGGGTTGCAGCAACTCTGTGAAGTCCTCTCTGATCCATGGAAAATTTCTCCTCCGTTACTTCAGAGGCTGGAGCATGAGCTCCCCCTGTTTTCCCAACAGTCTCTTTTCTTGTGCTGCAGGCTCTCAGTTCTTTGCTGAGCCCCTTCTTTTCTTGTAGCACCTTGTAGATCCTGGAGTTTTGTCACACTTACAGTTTGGTGACAAAGTAATAGCACAGATGTGGTAATAAGTGGAAATATTAAAAATTGATTAAAAGTTGATTAATTAAAATTGATTAATTCTTAATGCTGGGGTTTGGATGCAGCTCCGGGACCGTGTGTCCCATTCTGGTTAGCTCTTGCTCTGACCCAGCATTAATGGGTACAATTCAGTACCTCCTCTGGTTTTGTGGGTCTCTGCCTTTGGCAGAAGCGTGGCAGTGACGAGGAAATGAAGAGAGGACTTTTGCAGGGTGTGACTCTGGTTTATTTGCCCAGAGCAGGAGCCCACCCAAAAGTGAGGTCTCCCCTCCATGCAGCACCTTAAAAACGGGGATGGGGACAGGGGAAGGGTACAGGCATGGGACCAATCCATGATAGGGGTAGGAGTGACCCAGAACAGAGGAAACATCAGTAAACCATGAATAAAAGGAGGTGGGAGAAACTGGGAACCTGGCGAATCCCTACACAGCTTCCTTGGAATTCTCCAGACACCAGGGCGGGGCTGCAGGGAGACAGCAGGACTCCAAGCCTGCAAGGAACACAGCCACGGCCCAGGGGAAAACCGATAAAACCCAATAACACACCACAACAAATTCTGGATAAGAATTATCTAAATTTTGCAAGAACACCCACTCTGAAATGAAATGAGGTCACTCCTGACTGGTGATAATTCCCATGGCTACATTAAATCTTATTCGTCTTACGCAGGAGCTCTTAGCATTCTTCTAGGTCATGATCCCAAAATCTGTGGTAGGTGGCCCACATAAGTCCCATGACAAGATTTTTTTAACCTTACTCTTTCTGTGTAGGACTATTTATGAGTAATTTTTATGATTTTTCGATTTTGATTTTCTCTCCATTTGAAACTTCTCCTGATACTTTCCTTAAGCTAGAGGAAGTTGTCCATCATTTTTCCATTCTACTCTGTGGTTATAGTTACTCCTGCTGCGTAGCTCAATGCTTGCTATGAAATGTTAACTAAGAGTGACACTTTTAGTGGTTGCATGTGGCCCACCTACTGCTATTTTGAGTCCCTAAATCTGTTGCAGAAAAGTCTTGGTATTGATTGGAACCATACTAAGAAGAAATTTATTGCTGATGGGAACACTTACAATAAGGCTTTTTTAAAAATGTGGTTTTTACAGGGAAGAAAATGGTAAAACCGAAATTCTTCCCAGAAAAGGTACGCATTTCAAACATGGAATTGTAAACACAATAAAATAAAATTTAGTCTTGAATCTTGATATTCTGAACACGGAAGTTTTTAAATGTGTTTCTAGGGCAGTGAACTCAATCTTATATTTTTTCCTTGGGAAAAATAATTTGCATTGCTAAATATGGTTTCCAAATTCTCCCAAATTAAAATTTCTATTATGGAAATGGAACGTTGAGGTTGAATTTGAGCAATAGAAAACCAGAATGGAAATTTACCAGCTGATAAGTAACCACCAGACTGGATTTGCAGGTGCAGATATTCAAAAGTTGCCTGGACACAAGCCCACCATGTACTCTAGGGAACCTTCCTTGAGCAGGGAGGTTGGACCAGGTGATTTCCAGTGGTCCCTCCCAACATTACCCATTATGTGCTTCTGTTAACACTATGAATTCTTCATTCAGGACCTCAGCATTTCTGTGTCAGTACAAGCAAGATAACTTCTTATTTTCCTGTCCCTTATAGAGGAGATGGCTGACCAGTCCTATAGTGACCCTGGAATTGGTGCCCAATTGGGGATCTTGTTGACTTTGTAAAAGGTGTCAGCCTGCTCAAAGAATAAATCATAATGCCAACATGGAGATATAAACCCAAATTTTAATCTGAGTAGCAGTAATCCTAAAAAAAATGCCCAGGCAAAAACTTACGATAAAAGCAGACCATGATATGGGTTTCAGTATTTATTTAAATCCTCCAAAGTTGCCCACATATTCTTTCACATTTCTTAAGAGAACTTTCATGTTAAAAATAATCTCAGTTTAATTAACTCGAGAAAAAATGTGATGATGAATATTTCAGTATTACCTGAATGTTGTTCTCTAACTGAAAATAGAGAATAATGGCTTAGAAATTGTTTCAAATATAACAAAACATACCGTTTGACATAGCTGCATCTTTTCATTGATTTATTTAAAATTAGCAATGATCACTCTAGATAGATAAGCCTTTTGAGGGAATTAATAGGTTTTGTTTTGTTTACAGACTACATTTGTCAGCCTTCCTTTAGACCATCTTTAGTTGTTTGATTTTTGTTGTTTGTTTTTTTTTTTAACAGCTTATGATATTAAATCGGAGAACAAAAATAGTTTTTATGCGTAATTTAATTTATTTTGCATTTTATTTTTACTTGCATGCTGAAAATGCAGAAGCGTTCAGTGTCAGAAAATGGTTCAAAGTTAATGCCAAATACAAGAACCTCAAATTGTTTTCCTAAGTACATGTTTGGAAAAAAAGATAGTCCGACTGTCAAAAGTGATGAGCACTAGTTATAGTCATAGATTTTGGCATCCATATCGTTTAAGGTACTCCATGATGGAGGACCTGCAGTAGCAGGTGTGGGTTGGTCTTGTGGAGAGGTCTGGGTCTTTGCCTGCAGTTCTCAGGTAGAACCCATCAGCACTCTCCAACTAAAACCCCACTATGTAAAGCTCATGATTTGGCTGAAGATTGGGTTGCGATGAACTTCTTAAGCTTTTATGTTCAAAAGTCCTATTTGATGATTTTTTTAAACAGTTTTAGGGTTGTATGATGTAGCTGTACCATACCCTGCCACTTCAATTTGTTAAGATGGACACTGCTGTCAGAAATCTTGTGACTCAGATTTAGAGTTTGATCTCACCTAGAGCTTATGTTTGGCTGCTAAGTAATAACCTGTCTCTCATTTGAGATGGAGGTTTTGATCAGTTCCTTTCGTTCTGTTCCTTTCTGCATCTACACACACACATATATATACTTAAGCTAACCCCAGTAATTATCTCTCTTGGCTGATTATTTTGGAGGTGATGATGTGAGAGTCATAAGCATTCATTTCTGTAGCGTTATCCTACTCCACCCCCTCACCATGTGTTAAATTGCTATGGTATTTTTGTTCGTCTCTTGTCTAGTCCTCTTCAGCCTTTCTCTTTTCTCAACATGGATTTACAAGCTTATAAGAACTGAACCTTTGTTATTTTCTCCTTTCTCCCCCCCTTATTTTCTTCTCTCTTCTAACTGAATGTATGTTAGTGAAATCAGGGAAAAAGAATATTGGGCTGCTTGCTTTGCGTTGGTGTTTACTATGAGTCATAACAACAGCTTGGTGCTCTTGAAAACTTTTGTGGTGGGAGAATAAACAGCATGGATGCAGTAAGAGAAACAGCAGAATGTACTGTACTTGCAGTTCTCTGACTCAAGGACATAATTGTGGATGATGGGAATACATTTTGATAGAGGTTTTCACTTACTCATGCCATGGATATATAAAATTTCTGCTAAGGAAGCAAATCTGATTGCTTGAAGTTTGCCATGGTTGCATTGAAACTGGACTTACTAGGAAGGATTATGGCAGCAGCTGACTATTCATAGAGCTAGCTAAAATAGGCGTGGTGTGAGAAGCGAGTTTAGAATGATTATTTTGACACTGACAGTACATAGAAGTTTAACATGAGATGATGTATAAGTCATACTGCTCTCCAGTTATCTGCCTGGAATTACCCACAATCAGAGTTTAAGAACTATTTCATTCTTATGCTTGGCATTACCTTGTTCCCAAACTGCTTATAGTTTCTTACAGTTATATTAGAGACAAATATTTGTCCTTCATTGGTACAGAACTGAGCATATATTAGGATCCTAAATTACTAGTCATATGCCACATGAAGTGGATGCTGTCTTGATTTCTAGTTGAACAATGAGCTATAAAACACTCTATCCCCTAGTAAGTGACTGAAACAAGCAGTAAAAGATGGAACTCAGCTCTGTGGCTGAAAGTCTGTTTATCATGGTGATAAACAAGACTCAAGGTCACTTTCTTAATGCAAAGTCTACCGGACAATAATTTTTTGACTTCTCTGTGTTCAAAGAGCTTAATGCTGTTACAGGCAGCTTCCAAGATTGGTTCCAGTTCCAGCATTTGGTGCAGAACACTGGGAAAACAATGAATACTCGGACACGATGTTAGGCTGCTAGGGTAATATATATAATAGAGTACATGTGAATTGAGACAGGGAAAAAAACATCAGGATAAAGTAGAAGGATACAGCCCAGTGATTTCAAGGCACAGTGTCCTGTAAAATTTTTAAAACTATTTGAACAAAAATTTCCCGCATGTAGTAGGAAAAAAATGCTCACTAGACAAACAGTTCCAATGTTCAGCTCTGCTGGATGGTCAGTATTTGCCAACTCCCCAAGCCATGCTGTTTTACTGGCAGTAATTTTACAAGTAAATAATGGTGTTGGTTGCTGGTTCTGTCTCAGCTGTCCTTATCTACCAGTGGACAGACTAGACAATAAAGCAGGAGGATGGGGGCTACACCTGTCATTAAAAAAATCCTTTCAAATTGATGGCCATGCAATTACTCTGTCTTTGTATAGAAAACATTCGCCAGGAATACCAAGAAGCTGTTACTTTTGTAAAATAATAATGTTTTTGCATTGGGGAACTGAAAAATTCCACAATTTTCACAGAGTACGTGAGAAATGACTGCCTGGCTTGTCATGATATTCATGCTACTTATGGATGCAAAAGGCCAATAACTACACCAACTTGCCTTCTGAGACAATATATAGCAAGTGATTTGTATCAGTACTAGCAGAATTGTTATGGGTACCTGGCATTGCCACTTATAAGCAAGAATTAGGCTGGAGTATTGGCCCAGAACATGCTGTACTAGAATCTGTTTTCATTAACAAGACTAAAGAGAGAGAGAACTATAAATGTCATTGACCAATTAAAACTCAGTGGGCTGTTTATGTTTCACACCTGGACATCACTTTAGAAAAAAAGTAAAATAGCCTGAGAGCTGAGACAAGTATAGTATCAAGTTCTGAGAATAAAGGCAATTACAGGAATGCCAGAGTCATGCCTGAGTGTGACTGCTGTGAACTACTTACAGCTGCTGGGTGGAATCAGGGTGCATGCAAGGTCGATGGCTGTGCTGAACCTCCTTTCAGATGTTTCAGTGTTGGATAAATTTTAAACAGATGAAAAGAAAAGTAAAAGCATGACTTCTGTCAAAATGGTTCACCTCCTGTGAACAGAAGATATCACAGAGTTTCTTGACTCAGGAGAAAGATTGGTCTGGGGATAAATTTTTGGACAGTGGTAAACTGTATTCTACCAAAGACCTCAAGTATCAGTTTAGGTTCACAGGTGTTTAAGAGCAGAAGGGAGCATGTAACTTTGCCTCTTCTATGATCCAGGATGCAGAACCTCATGCAAGTCCAGCATCAAGGCTGTCTTTTTTTACTTTGTGATATGCTGTATAGAAAATGTCTTAATTTACATAAAGTGGATAGTGGCAGGCATCTGTAGTAACCTCTCCTCAGAAGTTATTTGCCCTTATCATTGCAGTGGTGTGCTTTGTTTTTAGTCCAGATTTCTCTAATATTCTTTATCCTGAGATTTCTATGAAAAGCATAGTTCTAATAGTGGTGTCTCTATACTCTGATCAAAGAGGCTAATTAAACATTCTCTTGGATAGATTAAGTCACTTAGTCATAGTCACATATTTTATGAACATGTGTAGTTCTTGCAGTTTTTCCTAAGGCACTTCCAATTCTTCACTTGCAATGTGGACACCTACATTTGTCACAGCCTTGCATTTTGGATCTTCAGTTCAGTCAGTAATTTAACCATGAACCCCAGCATCCTTCTAAATTTGAGATTAGAGTCCTCCATCCATTATATGCTTGGGCATATGTTCTTTTTCATTAGATTTGTGTTTGGCTATATTAAAATTGATATGTAAATGAAACTATGTCACAAAATAGTTTCACCATTCAGTCTGATCTGTTGCCACAATTAATTTGCACTCTGTTGCCCTTTTGTCATCTGCAAATGTTGGACTTCTGGGTTATTCGTGAAGACATGGGCTTGCATGGGGACTCATGGTCGGTTTAGAAGTAACCCCTGCCAGTGTTGGCAAAAAAATGTTCACAGCAGAGCAGACTGACATGTATAGTTATTGTTGAAACCATCCATCAACCAATCCTCAATCTGTTTAGTTTATTCCTTTATTATGTGACAAAATTAAATTGTTTATCACAGTGTTTTTATCAAGAAGTTTTATTAACGTTATTGCCATTAACTGAAACATAAATTAACCAAATACATAGTCCCATCAACATTTAAGACCTATTTTCCATAAAACAGTGATTATCATTATATTGTGGCTGTATTCTGAATCATTCTTTTTACTGCTTTCCCTATGATGATAGTGCACTAATTGATACACAGTTAACCAGGTTATTGTCTTTATCATTTTTATATTGCTAGCTCACATTTAGCTTTTTTCTCCAGTCATCTGAATAATTACTGTTTTTAGTAAAAATTACTTTCAGTGTGGTATGTAAAAAACAATAAAAGATGGCAGTTGTGCCAGGCAGTGAAGAAACATGAAACAGCACAATTCCTTTTCTGGAAATATTGTGCAGGATGGGTTCTTCTTGTTATGCTGGTGTTTAAAGATAATTGCACACTAATGGGAATGTAAATCAGGAGAAGGCAAGACAAAATTATGTTCTTCTTCCAGGTGACTGTTTCCTTAATTCTTAGTTTTTTAATGTTTGTACTGCTGGTTTGGTCACATCCTGCCTCAAATCATCAGCCATGTGATTTGGAACATTCCAAAATTGGTGGTCTGGGATTGGTCTAATAGATTTATGCATTTGTATGCCAAATAAAGTATAAAATAAAGTAATCACTGAGGATCGGAACAATTACTGTAGGCTGCTAACCATATGTGAGAACAAAGTGTGTGACTTTCATATGATTAGAATGAATCAGTGGTAGCCCACTCTGTATTGCAGTGACACTTTTATTAAATGAATTCATAAAATGAGTGTTTGGAGTGCTTTAGATGGTATTAACCATAGATCTTTTAGATTGAGGGTTATTTCTGTTTACATCATCTTGTTTAATGTGTAGAGTTTGGTTTGTACCTTCAGATTCTTAGTGATTGCTGCATTTAAATGAGGCCATAAAGGGAAAAAAAAAAGCAAGGTACAGGTGCTTTCCAAGTATATGGATGTCAAATGGAGCTGAAGTCACTAAATGTGGCATTTTATTATATCCACTGGCTTACAACATAAGAATCTAAATATAGAAATAATTAAAGGCTTACTTGTAATTTCAACAATCATAACTGCCAAGGTTCCTCTAGTGTCTAATGGGATTTAGATCAGACCCTTATTGTTCTCAATCACTGTTAATCAATATAAAAATTTATTGCTAAGGAATTAGGAGATTTGGAGTTTTGGAATTTTTAATCTTGTGAAATTTTTTACTATTATTGTATAAGGTACATTTTAAAGCCCTGTGTTGTGTAAACCCCATGTCTCATAATGCAGCAAACATCTGCCAGAGTTTGGAGGACAAAGTGCTTTGAAAATAGACTGAGTCTAGGAATTAATAAACATTCACAAATTTATTGGATTTCTAAGTATTAAATGAGCTGCATGTTTTTTCCTTTTATAAAAAGCAGCGCAATTTATTTTCATGAAAGTAAGTAATTGGTATGTAGCAACCCACCTCCTTATGAATAGTAGTCTTAAAAAAAGACTTGTCTGTCAAAAAAGAGGTCTCAAACCTCTCTTTGTTCCCTGCTAAATAAAAAGTCATCAGTTTCTAGCTGTCCAACCAATATAATCTCAATTTAATGTTTAGCTTGGGCCTAATACTCTGTCTACATTTGTATAGGGAAAACTACCCCAGCTCATACATTGCCCAGGTCTTGATATTTTTGTTCAGATCAGTGATTAGAAGAGGCTGGACTGAATTTATTCCTGTCTTTGTGTTCAAGGAATTTGGTGGCAAGTAGGGGAGATACATAGATATCATTTGTAAACCAGCTGGAAGTCAGTGAGGTGTCACCATTGTTTTAAGCTGGAGCAGCCCTGGCAAGCACGTTGCAGTGTACAGTGCAGGAATTCCCTGTGCAGGAATGCAGTGCTGTGATAATCTGTCTCCCCTTGTGTGAAGAAGCATTTATCACTTGGCTCACATTTCATGTGTTCCTGTGCTTAATATGGAATACGTCCCTGTTGCCTCCACACGCTCCATGTTTTATGTCTTCATGAAAAAGAGAAACATAATTGCAGCAGACAAGTGTTTGGCTAATCATACTTATTTCCATGTGTTCAGTTTGCACCTTTACAAAGAAGTGGTGCTTGGAAATGTGTCCCTTAGGTGATGGAAGTTAGAGAGAATCTGTCTTGGGAAGAGGAATAAGGCTATGGGGACTTAGGAGTGGGAAGATAGGAGAAGACTGGTCTCTTGGGTAACCTTTATATCAATTAAACACACTTGCAATCCATACTGATAAATTTTTAGTTTTTCACAGGTAGCTTGTGGGAGATGCATATGAAAATGTGATGTTTTTAAACACAACATTGCACTGGAAGCACTCAACGAGGTTTAGAGGATAAAGGTGGAGGGTCAGGGAGCATGAGAATGCTACAGTCTTTAGGTGTCATCTAACAGTTTGTAGCCAGAGTAATGTCTCAAATATCCTGACTTTTTTCAGGTGCCTAATCCACTAGATGCCACTTATTTAATAAGTAGTATTATTATATAATAAGTTTTTAATAAGGTAGTTTTGACACATTTAATATGGACTGGTTTATCAGCTTCTTTTTTTGTCCTTTAGTGTCTGACACATTTACTCATGTTTATTCTGAGTCTGAATTTTTCGGCTTCAGACCAAACTGGATATTGCTGAAATAAGTACTTGAGAAAGGTCTCTCTATATTTGTATTGTGGACATTGGACAACTCTGAGTCTTGTCAGCACATTTTATGTACTCACTTCTAGGTCAAGAAATTAGCTGTGTTTGAAGGATAGCTTTAGGTGTAATTTTCAAAGTTAGTCTAACAGTGAATTTTTCTGAACACTTTTTACCTCTGTCTGACCTCATATAGTGATGAATCAAGTGATGCTATGCTGCGTGTCAGATTATTTCCCAATGGATAGTTTAAACTGAGAAGGATTTGCCTAAAATAATCAGCATCCTAGTTTTTTTTTTTTTAATGCAAATTATTATTTAGAAGTGTGTCTACAGGAAGCAATTAACAGAGATTGGATATACCATTCTTGCCAAGAGGAAATGAGAAACAGCATACATTGTTTGTGGAAGATGCTCCTCTGGAAATCATAATTCCATGCCGTTCTTGTTGAGCAGGAAGACTGCCTGTAATCTGGCTTGAAATGTGCTTGTAAATTTTATCCATTGGTAGCAAAGGCATCCCAGTGTTAGAGAAAGCAGCTGGACAGTGAAAAAATGGCTGCCAAGCACACAGTAGAAGGCACTTCAGACTGTGCCATAGGAAAGAATTAAAACAAAAAATAAACCTAGTGTGGGAGGAAGATATTAAACTCATTGAGGATGCAGTGGCTTAAGTCTTCATCCAAAGAAAACAGCCTTTTTTATTCCCCGCAAGGTCTGTGGGGTTAATCTGTTTCTTTACTTGTCAGTGTATGCTTCTTACCGTTTGCATGCCTACGAATAAAATATTTTGAGAGTCCCAGTGTGAAAAGTGTTGCCTGGGGTAGGTATGGTGGAATTTTGGGGAGAGATGTTATAAGGATTGCTTATGTTTATATCCATTGGGCCTTTAGATAAACTTCAAAGATAACATGTATAACATTGGTTTTTGAATTCAACAGATACAGATGTACTGTTAACGCTTGGGTTTAGTAGCAGCTTCCTGGGAGGGAATAATCTCTCTGATGTCTGGTTCACTTGAAGGCTTGAGGAAATAAATTTTTTGATTCAAACTTCACAGAAGCAGACATGAATTAAGGAGGGCTTTTTTGACCCAAAGCGCTCTCCACCCAGCCCGTTTTATGATGCATATTAATCAAAGTAGCTCGAGGATCCCCCTCATTTAACAGTGATATAAAAATACAGAAATCACCATTTGTAGAAAACTCTGTATAAAAAAAAATTCAGTGCTGGGAAAAATAATCTAATCATACTGACTTTTGGTTGAATTATTTTCTACCCTGCAACTAGTAACAGTATTTGCAAACTACACTTGTATCTCATAGCATGAAAAATTATTATTATTAGCAGTACAGTCAGAGTGTGGTTATGATAGAGTCAATCTGTTGAATTTCTGGGGAAAAACCCTTGCTTTATTTGCAGATTGATATATTTCAAGGCTAAATAGATCTCTAAAGTATAAGGCCAAAAAATAAAGTTATGTTTAAAGTTATGTGTTATTTCCAAGCCCCACTTGGAAGTTATAGAGATAAAACTGCCAAGTATTTCAGGTAGTTCCTGAGTTATATCATGTCCTCTGAGTACAGTAATGCACTACAATACTTAATGGCTATTTTGTCTGGAGTATTTAATTTTAAATGCAAACCTAAAGGATAAGGAGAAAAGAAAAAGCTAAGAAAAGCAAAGAGAAAAAAATGGAGCAAATTTTGCATCAGATGAAATTTATTTTTCCAGTAATTACTTAGATAGGTCTGTAGTTAGGCTTTGTCTTTTCTATCTCAAAGGGAAAGTAGGATGTAAGCAAGATGTTTCACTTCAGGAAGAGTTAATTATTGAACTGATTGATACAACTGTCTGGATACCAGATACCACTGAAGCTGTCTGTCAATCCCCTCCTCAACTGGACAGAGAAGAGGAAATACAATGAAAGACTTGTGAGTTGAGATAAGGATGGGGAGAGATCACTCACCAGTTACAGTCATGGACAAAACAGATTCAATTTGGGAAAATTAATTAGTTGACTTTATTACCAATAAAATCAGAGTAAGTTAATGAGAAAATAAAAACATTCTTAAAAATACCTTCCCTCCACCCCTCCCTCTTTCTTGTGCTCAACTTTCCTCCTGATTTCTCTACCTCCTCCTCTGCAGTGACTTAGGGGGGCTGAGGAACTGGGACTTGGTCAGTTCACCACATCTCTCTGATGTTCCTTCCTCCTCCTGGGAAGAATTCCTCACTCTTCCCCTGCTCCATCATTGGGTGTCCTCAATAGCAGACAATCCTCCATGAACTGTCCAAGGTGAGTCCTTCCAATGGACTACAGTTCTTCACAAACTGCTCCAGCATAGGTCCCTTCCATGGGGGCAGTCCTTCAGGAATAGGCTCCTCCACTGTGGATCCCCCATGGGCTAACAGGTCCTGCCAACAAATCTGCTCCAGTGTGGGCTTTTCTCTCCATGGGGCCATAGATTCTGCCAGGACCCTGCTCCAGCATGGAATACCTATGAAGTCACAGCCTCCTTTGGACATCCACTTTCTCCAGCATGGGGTCTTCCACGCAAGGCAGGTTCGTATTGGCTGCAGTGTGGACCTCCATGGGCTGCAGGGGCACAGCCTTCCTCACCATGGTCTTCACCACGGAGTGTGGGGGAATCTAATCTCTGGCACCTGGAGCCCCTCCTGCCCCTCCTTCTGCACTGACCTTGGTGTCTGCAGGGCTGTCTCACGTGTTCTCAGTCCTTTCTTCTGGGGCTGCAGTTGCTCCTGTGCAGTGCCATTTTCCCCTTCTTCACTCAGTTATCCCAGAGGTGTTGCCACTATCGCTGATGGGCTCAACCTTGGCCAGCAGCGGGTCCGTTTTGGAGCCGCCTTGGATTAGGTCTGTGGAACATGGAAGAAGCTTCCAGCAGATTCTCACAGAAGCCACCCCTGCAGTCCCACTGCTATCAAAACATCGCCAAGAAAACCCAATACAGCAACCAATTGTTGGACTGAGGCCACAGCTTCCAGCATGAGCTGAAACATGGATCTTTGGGCACAATAAAATAAAGAATGCCAGAGGAAAAAAACCCCCATAGCTCTGAAAAGATGTACAGCCTTCTTTCAAGTCAAATAAATCTAAGACAGTGCAGTCGTATTGCTCTGGAAAACATTGCTATGGCCCTATTCTTTGGATCCTTTGTAGGTGCATTTTAATGTCAAAGTTATCCATAGGCCAAAACATTCAGGTTGATTTGGATTGAAGGTACTTTGTTGTTCTTTGTACATAGATAACAGGGAGGATAAATGTGAGATGAAAATAGCTGCAAAGGAAATTGGGGCTCATTCAATGTGTCTTTGGCACTTTATGGCATGCACTCTAAGCTTTACAAATTTTAACTCATGTCATCTTAACATAGACTGTAATTATTCCTCAGGGTATGCCAATTATTCAATGCCTTTTTTAAGTAACTAATAAGCTATCATTGACAATTTTGTGATTTGAGTTCTGTCTGCATTAAAGTTACTGATTTTTTCCTCTGCAATAATATTTCCCAATAATTTGATGAAGTTAATTTATTATTTGTGTAGTCATGCTTTACTAGGAAAAAAAATATTATCTACAAAACCTTTCATGAATTTGGTACACATTAAACCAAAAATTAGACAAGTCGTGCTTTTTTCTTTTGGCTTAAATGCCGTTGTTTTTATTCTTGACGTAGGGGAAGGCACTGTGTTGCAATTTAGTATGATCACAAGCTACAAATTATTGATTAGAAATGTTTCACTGCTTTGAGCTTATTCTCAAGATGGATACATTTGGTAGCATGTGAGTATTGTTGAGTAAGTAGCACTTTGCTACAATCTTGCAAAGGAATGGCTGCTCTGTTTCCTATAACTGGCGTTGGGAAAACCCCCTTATGGGGAAGCTAAAATTGCTTACAGGTGTATGTGCTTGTGTACTATACAGCATATGTTCTGCATGAAACCTATCCTCCTTTCCCTTCCCTAAAGTAGGTCTTTAAACTTTTAGCACCTAAGACAGAACCAGTAATAGTCAAAATTTGTGAGTGTGACTGATGGGCACTGGTAAATGTGGTAAGAACTCTATAACTCTGCTAAGAGCCCTTGGAGGAAATCCAGGCATCTTGCCCCTTTTGGATTATTTTATCACCTGTACTGGGGTGACCAGTGCAGGGGTACTGCTGGTTGAGACCCAGTGGTGACTTTCCACTTACTTTTTTTTGCTATTCTTATTCTCATAAAAATACCAAATCTTGTGATTCCTGTTGTTCATCAGAAAATGTTTTGAAAATAGTTGTCTTCATTTCTGAAAAGTGTGTAGTCTCCTTTTGTTTGTTCGTTCATTCGTTCGTTCATTCCTTCCTTCCTTCCTTCCTTCTTGAAAAGGAATAAAATAAAAATCTAGAGGCTGTGACAGTAGAAAAAAGATTTGATTTAAAAAATACCATGTAATGCTGTGCTGGTGTGTCAGTAACTGACTGGTGGCACTTTCCCCTTTTTGAGCTGACAGGAGGGTATGAAACTGGTGGTGGCAGGGTTTAAGCAGCACAGGAGTTGGAGTATCTGCAAGAGTAATTCTGTGTCCTGGGATGAACTTAGTTGGCCAAGTTATTTAATATTGTCTCAGTGCTTTGGGACAGCAGTGACTAACTGTAGGAACTGTAGGAATGATTTCCAAGCAAGCACAGTCCTTGTACATACCTACGGCATTGTTCTTGTGAAAGGAGGTTGAAAGAAATGAACTTTCAGCATAGTGATCACTGAGGAAGGGAGAAGGAGGAACTGCTTGGGACCAGGCTTAAAAAAAGATGTAGATCAGAAATAAGGAGCTTAAAAAGAATGATGTCAATCAGAAATAAGTAGCTTATAAGAGGAAAGGGAAAACATCTGGAAGGCTCCCTTATGAAGAAATTACATCTAGAATAGGAAAAGCAAGGAGCAAAACAATGCAACTGAGGTTTAAAATTTCCATTATAGCTTTTAGAAGAGTGTTCAATTATCTCCAGACCAAAGCATCATTTCAACCATAATCATTTCCTTAGCAAGAAGCCAGTGAGGTAGATAAGCATCACCTGTAATGTTACTCATGCTGACAAAGAGACAGAAATCTTCAGATATTTCTAATTTTCTGGAACTATAGCAGAGCTGATCTAAGAATTGCAAAGGGGAAAAAAAAGACTTCCCCCACCTTTATTTGGAATTGTGCCTGGGCAGAGATCAAATCCAAGTTGTAAACAGCAACACAGGTTCCTCTGTTTGTGAAAATTTAACTGTCCATCCATTTAAGTTTTATTTTCCTTGTGAGGCAGATCAATAGCTGAATAATTGATTGGCTGACTAATTGAACAGCTGAATTATTGAAGATTGTAAATGTGAATTTCATGATGTGAGATGATTAGAGACCAGAACAGGTGCCAGAGGAAATTTTAAGTAAATGAATTAAAGTAGCAAAGGTAGAGTTATTCGAGACCCTTTACTGAAGTTGAGTATGCCTGTCAGTCTATATATGCTCAACTTCTCCTTTCCCTAAGTAATAAACCCTCCTTTCTCTACAGACTCTGGAGTCCCAGCTTTCCCATTTCCCAGTAAGTCATGCTGCCAGCACTTCTCAGCAAACACAAATTTACACAATGTCAGGATTTCATTCAAAATTATAAAATGTATCACAGCCTGATTTTGCAAAAGCTTTGCTCTTTTTTTGACCCAACTGAATCTTTCCTGAAATTAACAGGATTGGAATAGAAGCAGACTGCTCCTGCTGTTGGTTGGAGAAATCATAAGTGTAATATAACCATATTTTTGTCACTTTTATTTTCCTAACATTCAATTTGTTATATATGCCAAAGTTAGTATCTTGGTGTTTGACTATGTTTTTAAGATCCAGCCTGCTTTTGGGAGCACCCAAGACTTGGAATGGACATATTGGCATTTTTGTGTCTGTCTTTTAAACTATTTCATAGAATCATCAGGTTGAAATAGATTTTTAAGATCATCAAGACCAGTCTTAAAGTTGTAACCAAAGGTCTGGCCAGCATTCTCAGCTGGTATGCGCAGTTGTGAATCATAGCAGAGGGTGAAAGCAAGGGCCTATGGCTGAAAACATATGGCTATTTCTTCTTGGGAATATTTATGCAAGACTTTCAAAAGTCTCTCATGAGCATGCATTAATGACTCTGACTTACCCATATGAATTAGAGGAAAACTTTATGGTTTCCCTTGTATTTAAGTTAGTTTGTGCTTTCCACTATAAATGCAATGTTTTATTTGAGAAGTCTGAAAGATAGCATCTCTGATGATAATCAGAGAGATTTTCTGTTTTAAAACTTACTATTTCTTACTTCATTCAGAAAATATTTGTAGCTAGAGAAAATAATTGAATATTGCAGCAGAAATGCTATGCTGCAAACGCCACAAAGGTGTTAAACCCAAAATCCCTGAGCTTCAAGCAGACTCTAGCAGTAGGCAGGAAATGCTCTATTTATGTTGTATCAAATAGTGCACCAAGAAAGGGCAGACTCATGGGAGAGCAGTTGTTCTTTAATTGTATAAAATTACATTCCTTTTTTTTCCTTCAGTTTAACAACTTAAAGGTCTCTGGAACATACATATTTACAGTACTTTGCAAAATAAATACTGCTAAAAATTGTATGTATTGTGGTCACAAAGGGCAGACAGAAATTTTCAAATTAGCATACAGGAGACAAAGATATGGTACAAAAGTAATACGAAGTGATGAACTTTCTAAGGAATGCAGTTTTCCTGTTTTTAGCTAGTGGTGTAGGCATTTCTGTGCTGATTAGTAGCAGGTTATTAACAAGTTTTTAAATTAAAGTAAGGGAAAAAATGAATAATTTTATAAAATCCACTTATCTATTGTGCTGTTGCCTGTCTGGGGGCTTTCTAGTTAGAGGTTTAGAGTCTAAAGGAAGAGTAATTGAGAAGTGAATTGTGTTGATAAATGTAGCAGGGAGCCATAGTTCGTTCTGGCATGGTCTTAAATGGAAATTTTGTTATATTAGATAAGGGATCACAAAATCCCCGTTTAATATCATGTAAGGTTATCTAACATTGTATCAAATGTATGGTAGCTTTTGACATAGAGATGTTGCTGTGTTGATTGTGTTTTAAAGCTTACTATTATTTGGACTAAAGACTCGAATTTCTTTCTCCTTCTCAGAGTCTGGAGTGCTGGGTGTCAGTGAGTGATTGAGGAAAGGAGAAGGGATGCTCTCCTGAGTGCTCTGGCACGTCCAGATTTTTGAATACTGTGGGATAGCTCTTGTCTGTAATCTTGTGGAACTCCAGCTGCATGTGTGTTATGCAGGACATGCTGTAAATCAGGAGCATTCCACAATCCCGCTCTGAAAACAGAGGAGAAAATGTCCTCTGGGAAATGACATGAAAAGGACACTTTTAAGCCAGAAGTGGAAGCTTCATGGGGCTCTTTTCCTTACCCTGTACTGATATGGTGCACAGCACAGCAAGCAAATGGTGATGCTGCTGCTCATGACAGCAAAAGCCCAAGAGTGAATTTAAACTGGAATTTGTGCTCACTCTTTCTGTCATAGTGTGTTCTTGAACAGTCAGATGCATTTCTAAAGGAGTTATATATGAAGCATAGTGGATTCCAGCTTATCTTTTTTTCAGCTTTCTCCCTTGTCAGCCCTCTAGAAGGCATCTCAAAAGCTGCACAAACACTTAGCAAACACTGATATTTTAACAGAAAGTTTGACTTGCACAGTGCTATGATTTCCTTTGCAGTTTCTGTTTGGAAAAATCATTGGCTTGCCTCCATGGAATATTGACTAAACACAGTAAAATAAGAATGAAAGATGAGAAATATTTTTTTTTTCTCTGTGCAAACCCATGCTATGGCTGCCATTAGTGTACAGAAGACACCATTTTTTTACAAGCATCTTATTTAATTCAAATTGTGCAATTCAGTTTGGCTTGTACTACTGTTCTGAAAGGCATTTCAGAGCAGAAGAAGGGCATTCATTGTAGAAAGGAGCACAAAACAAATGGCTTTGTTGAATTTCTATATTTCCCAGCTAGAAAAGTGCTCTGAAGGTAAAACCCTCTCTCATCTGTGACTTAGGTGTATATGTTATTTATCTTGTATCTCACTATATAACTCTCTAACTCTCTATCTCTGGTTTTGATAAAGAGAATAGAATATTAAATAGTTGCAATACCTTTCATGGCTAAAAGATGAAGGAGGGTCTGCTAGTAAGCTATGGATAGGTTTCTGTTTCATTCCAATACTGGTTGAATAGTCCCTTAAGTAAATAGGTCATGCCAAATTAAATATGGAAACCTTATCTTGTATTAAGATAACTTCATTCATAAACTTAAAAACCAAAAGCTGTTGGTGAAGCCCACACTATCGGTATGAAGGATGCAATTTGTAAGATCTGCTTCCTTAGTAATGGTTTTCTTGCTTTTTAAAATTGCAGTTGGTCCCACACCCTTACATAGTAAAAAAAATGAGACATCAGACACCCATTAATTCCTATGTATTATAAGACTCACAGTTCCTATTTTATCTGTGTTGTTGTAGGTCCGAGACATAACTGAGTGTTAGGATTTCCATCAGCAGAAGTCATTAAAAACTCTTCCATTTAGGATTTCAGAGAACAGCATTCCTTCTGCTCATCTCCACAGAGACACCTCTAAAAGCCTTTTCCTAGAATTTATGAAAATAGACCAAAAACCATTCTTGTATGTGCTCAGTCATGGGTAAAATTTCTGTCCTTTGTCACTGCCCTTCCAGAAAAAGAGCTGATCTTTGCCATAGAGCTGTCCAGAGGGCAAGAATTCATTCTTAATGACTTTCAAGGGTTTGTGTTTTGTTTTCGTTTCAATGCATGTTGTAACAACTGCATAACCAAAGCCCTCAAAGTGATGTGTAGGAACAGAATTCTTATTTTTCATTTTGGTTTGAAGCTAGGACCATTTAATGGAGGAATGTTTCTTACATTTCACTAGTTGCTGTCTCTTGGTCTGCACTGGATTCAAAATCCTTTCCTAATGACACTTTCATACGCCTATAAAACAAACCATTTGCAACAAGGCTATCAAATAGTTCTGCTCTTTACAATCCAGGCCCTTGGAACAAGATGAATTGTTATCTTGAAAAAATAAATTAATGGAGATGAGAATAATTTTGGGTTATTTTGCTGTATTTTTAAGATGCAAAAACAATTATTTGCAGAACTCTCCATAATGAAAAATATATGTGTTTCTGAGAGGATAAATACTCCCCATTAAGGTGGAACAGGTGTGGGGATTAAAAGTTACAGGATAAAAAAAGGATGAGAAAGAACTGGATCAAAACTACTTTGTTACTGCTACTTTGAATGCTTAATTTCTAGAAATTTTCCAGAAGTTCTAATTAATCTGTAAATGCAAGTCAAAGTACAGGTTTGCTACTTGGCACATATAATTATCTGTATTACTAGTGTATTTAATTGACACCTAATAATTTGTAATATGTATAGGTAGATAATTTAGTTAAAATATATTACCTGTCAGATTAGCAATGAAAAAGCTTTGACATTCTGCTGTGCAAATCCAGGGCTGTGTTACAGAATAATGTATTTGGATTGGAAACAACTGTTTTGGTAGTTTTATAAATATTTAAAAAATGAATTAATATGTATTTCCATATTTCACAAAGTACCCATGTAATGGTAATTCAGTTGTGGAAGAGGGTGTCACAGAATTATTGTTGAATCGGGCATAAAAATATTTATTACATCGTAATATGTACCTGAGAGCATCTCCACAGCTGGTGAAGAATTATTACTTACTAGGTATTCTTCATGGTTTTGCTCATTGTTTAAATGTCACAGGATTCCCCCACTCCTTTGGTGTGACAAAGCTTTAATCCCACAGGCAGAGCTGTGAGTGGGAATCTAGTAAAAACAGAGTTGTGCTAGTTTTGAACAAGATGGCTCAGGCACTGGTAGCTGTCTGGCTATAGCTTAGAAGAGGATAAGTGCCAGGGGAGCCAGGTTGTGCCTTGTGTTGCCACAGGAATGCACAGCTGGAATGCTGCTGTAGAGCTGTTGTAGCGCTAAGGGCAAGAGGTACTTACCTGGGACTGTCTGCACTGCTTGATTGTCACAACAGGGATTACAGCCTGTTTCTATAGTTCAGAGACTGATGTTTTGGGCTAAGCTTTGAATAACTTAGCTTGAAGAATTCAATTTAGCCTTCCTCCATATAATGTAATCCATTGAGCAGACCAGTTTTATCCACACTGTGCCCAGCTATTGGGAATTCAGTGTCTTTTTCAGGTACATGAGAAACTGTGGTAAGGGTTTTTTTTTGCAATATTTTTATCTGGAAATCAGGGGATTGAGCAGGACCTCTGGGTCAGTCCTGACTATGGGAAAAAGACATTTCCCTTTCATAGTCAAGGAAAGAAGGAGGAAATGAGTGCCATGAGGAAATGCAAAGCAAATTAGATGTGGTGGTTAAAACTCCGTAAACACCACTAAACCGGAGTGATATATTCGTGCTTATTTTTATATGCTTAATCCACAAGGCATGGGATGCAGTAATTAAGTTGTGACTACCATTGCTTTCTCTTTCTGTGTTGCTCTTAAGAGAAAGGCTTTCTATTCTTAGTATTCAAGAATGCTGCAGCTATTTTTCTAAAATCTAATAGCTATATCCCAGTTTTCTTCTTAAAGTTAAAAGTTCCCCTTGGCTTTTCTTATGGTCTTTTCTGTCTCTGGAGAGACACTGGCTGTGCTGCAGCCTTTGGACAGAAGTGATATTGTTATGTTTATTTAACACTTGACCTATTATCAGAGAGGATGATTGACTCTCTGCAGAACATGCTGGGATGGGGTGCCTGGGTCACACGAAGAGCAGAGTAATAGCTGTTAAAATGGTCTGGTGAGGTAGATGTACCCATACATATATAGACAACAATAAGGATCTATGTGAGGAGAGTATTCAAGAATGAATCACTTAAAAGAGAGAAACTTACCCTGGCTCCACTGAACATAGGATTCTTTATGACTCCTGCTTGCCTAAAGCTACTTCTGCAGCGCTTCCCTTGAAAAAGTGCAGTGAATTGATAGCATCTGTCAGAAAGAATCAGCAGGTGTAGTCAGATGTTCCCTGAAGGGCTTGTGCATTAGAAATCATGGTAACAAGACAGCTTGGTTGAAGGTTCTACAGGAGGTCTTTTCTGTGCTGTGCCCCTTACTGGGAATAAAAAATGAACAGTATCATGGTATTGCTAAAAGTAAAGTTGAAATGGTGGCTCTGTCAGTCACAGCCATTTGTACTACCCTTAATTCAACAGAAGTGTCTGTTGACATTGCTGGCACTCAGAGTGATCAAGGGTGACACAGACTTTCACGCTCTCGGCAGGAGTTTGCAATTTCTCTGAGAACAGGATCTTCTGGGGTGCAGTCCTCAGGTTAGGCTAGGATGTATGTCAGAAAACTTTTTAAAATTTTTTGTGGAATGGCATCTTTTCAAATAGTATTGGAGCAGATCTTCTCTATTGACATCAGCCTTCTGTGGTGCCTGGTGACAGGACTTGAGGGAACGGCCTGAAGTTATGTCGGGGAGGTTTAGTTTGGATATTACTAAAAGGTTCTTCACTCAGAGGGTGGTTGGGCACTGGAACAGGTCCTCCAGGGAAATGGTCACAGCACCAAGTCTGACAGTTCAAGAAGGGTTTGGACAATGCAGTCAGGCATATGGTGTGATTATTAGGGATGCCTTGTGCAGGGCTAAGAGTTGGACTCGATCCTTATGAGTCCCTTCCAACTCAGCATTTTCTGGGGTTCTGTGATATTGGCACAGAAAGTGCCAGTGTGACTCATGTCCATATTTTCTACTAAATTATGCTTATTTAATATCCTAACTACTACCAAAAATGGAGTTCATTAAGGTGGATAAAATTCTCCTGAGTTTTGTGCTTGAATTTCTTCTTTGACTTTGTATCTTTATAAATAAACAAAGATAATGTCTCAGATTATCTTTCAGACATCAAGTGGTGTGGATTCATTTTACTTAACTTTAGACATCTATAACATTAAACTTTGCCTTGAATTAGATCACTCTGAGCTGTCTGCAGTCAGTGCAAATGAGCAGGTAGTTTGAGGGCAGGGTTCATGTCATATATTACATATCCATCTTGTGCTGAAGTGAATTGTGTTCCAGAAATTCCTCTCTCCATAGCACCAAAGAAGATCAGATTATTCCTTCAGATACAGACATCTAATCTTGGTCACATCAGTGCTATCTCTGTGAACTCACACCTTAACACATCTAGTACGCCTACTAGTGTGCCTATAGGTAGTTTTATGTCTGATACTGGATTTATGTCCATGGTATGGGTTGAAAGTATTTGCTTAACTTGGCCCAGTAACACTGCACGAGATATCAGTTCACCTCACAAAGCAGAACCAAAATCCACTTGAGGTGTCTCATGTTTATTTAGCTGAAGTTTATGTGCTCTCAAAAGGAGGAAACATTTCCATGGATGTAATGTGTGCCCAAGAAGGGTACCCTGAACTTCATGTGCTGTACAGCATACATAGACAAACCATATGACAATAGCTGTGAGCTTCATAGCTAAAAAATGATTAATTTCCCATCACTGTACACAGTGTATTGCCTGTCCTCCACACCACGGGGATGCTCTGTGTGGAATTGCATTCTTGTTTTTGTTGGCCCCGCTCCTTCCCTCCAAGAAGCCAGGTCATGAAGGATTAAGAGAGAGCTTTTTTCCTAAAACCAGACCAGATTTTTAATGTGCATCTTTGTCATTAAGTAGTGATCAAATTCAATGATGTCTTTAAAAACAAAGCAAAAATAAACAAAATTATTTCTCAAAAGAATCTGTCAAGGAGGAACTGACAGATCTCAATGATCCTCATCAGAACAAAGTGTCAGCTTTTATTTAGTGAAGGATGATAGTTTTCATTTGGAGATAGAAAGTATAATCTCTAAATTTAAACTCCAGACACTGAAGGAGTATAGATGATTAAATGAAACTATTTTAGAGCTAGAAAAACTTTATTGTTACCTGAAATACTGAGCAATGTTAGCACATTTCTTTTTTTTTCATGTTAGCTTTGTTGATTTGGAAAACACAATTAATGATATTTAGTATTTTAAATTTTTGTTAAAATTCTGATCACATGAGCTGTAGATTCCTTCTTCCTCAATGGCTGTGATTTTTAGTCTCATCCACTTTTCATTGAAAAAGGTAGTATTATAAGAACACAAAATTCTATTAGAGTTGTTTTATTTTCTGTGAATTTGCTAGAAGATTGGTGCAGCTGCTCTGTATGGAGACAGAGAACAGTGAATCTTTCATCTTCAGTTGAAGTTTGAAGGACCTGAAGATACTCAGTTCCTCTTCTAATTAGGTTAAATGTAAATAACTCTCTTTTTATTTATAAAGAATATCAATCTGAGTTTATTAGTCATCCTTAATTCATACCTCTTGCAACCCAAAGCATAAATGGCAATGCAGACAAGTTCTGGTTTGGATCATCTTACTCAGAACTGTTTCCTCATTTTATTTGTCTTCTTATTGCACTTTGAAAGATGTATTTGGGTAAACAGTTTTCCAGTTCCAGAAAGAAGCCATCCTGAACTCCCCTCAATAGTGAAGAACACCATCTCTCTTTTTGCATGCTGATAGTTTGCCTATAGGAGTTCCTTCTGGGTTGAAACCTGACATACACAATCTTCATAAAATAAAATGCTGCCTTGTCTATTATTGTATAACAGCTAATAGGTAAATGGGGGGTGGGGAAGGAAATGAAAGGAAAAATAAAATAAGAAAATGATTGGGACAGAAAATAATAGATCTGGATAATCTTCTGAAATACTGTCAGTGAGTTGTCCCATATACAGAATAGATTATTAATAAATCTGCTCAAAGTAAATGCATTGTGAAAATCTAGTAATTTACAATTATTAGGTATTTCATATATGAAGATAACAGCATATTTCACTGAAGACAATGAGGATATATTACAAAGTCCTATGGCAAAGATTAATTCTAGTTGTTATTCTAAAGGACATGTTTCACCTGTTGCTATTTCCTTTCTTCTATGTGAATTAGAGTGTCTTTTGAATATGGTAATACCTGATTTTATTGCTCCTGTGTTTTCCTTAAAAAGCTGTAGCTCAGATCTTGTGATAGAAGAAACACAAAATTAGTCTGCTTCTTTTTTTTGCTATTTAAAAATATCTTAATTTTGTTATAGCAGAAGCTTTTAAAACAAAGTTATAAAAATGAAAATTTTGCAGTAGTATGAATCAAGAGAATATTTGGAGGGCTGAGGTCTCCCCCTCTTGTGGTTGACAATGTCATCAGAACTAAATAAGTGGCTCTATCTGTTAAATAGCTTTTAGGGCATGAGGTATTTTTTTCAGATAATACGTAGTGGAACTGTTGCTTGCAAATGTAGTGATGGGATTAATTAGGCAGTTGAAAAAACTCTACAGCTGTCATGCAAGATCATAGCCTCAAACTGATTTTTGACTTTTTATGCTTCTGTTGTAAGAGGCTCAATTGAAATATGCTAGATACAACTTTTTAAGTTGTATTGAGTATTCATTTTGAGATTTTTAAGAAATATTGATCACCCATAATTTTGTGTGAGAGTTGCAGCTCCTCTAATTGTGGGAGTGCAGCATGTTCTCAGAAAGGAAACTCACTGAAGAAAGGAAACAAACTGTTCTCTACCAGAAAACTGAACAGCATGTTGAAACCTCATGCAAACACAAGTTCACTGCAAATGGAGGGACAAATAGGCTTGGCAGCCTGTCCTCAGAATGTCATTCAGAGAAAAAACAAACTCCTTCACATGGAGTACGTTTCAAGGGGATTGGGCGATTGTTTGAGATTTCATGTCAAGTGTATTTGTTTCAGCAAAATGGAAAACTTCATGCTGCATTTCCTTTATTTTTTTTTTGTCACGGGGTTGAAATGCTCTTGAACTGCTGCAGGTAGCACTGAACATAAAGTTTTCCCTCTCCTTCATTTTACTTAACAGGAAATAGGATACACACCTCATACTTGTGGTTTTCTTCAATTGACTTGAAGAACAGAGCAACTAGTTAAGAAAAAAATAATATTCAAAGAGCCATTAATCAACTCTGGCTGTTACTTTGTATATCAGCCACTCAGTCATTTGTCTGTGCCAGGCATCTACCTGAACAGCCCAGGACATAGGAACACTCTAGAAAATGATATTTTTTATTTTGTAGTTAACCTTGTGTGGTGGGTTGCTATGCAATTTGCTTTAGCAATCGCCCACTTCTGTAACTCCCCCCCACTACCAAACTTTGCCACGTAAACCAACATTTATTAACTTTCATTCCATCCATGTTAATGCTGTCCACAGTCTATAGGAAAGTGCCTGTAAGAATATCTGGCAGATATCAAAATAGACCAAAAGCGTCATACTTTAAGTGTTGTGCGTGTGGAATGGGGTATTATACAGCTGCTGTGCTTAGTTGGTGTGTAAAAAGCAGTGTACCGCAAAAATGCAAAAATAAATCTATTTGTATGTTGTAATGAAAACAGCAACAGTTTTAAAATTAAGAATACAATAAATTCATCCAAAGCCCAGGAAAATAAATGGAAAAAAAATACCTACTGCAAAAATATAAAACCCAAAACAAAGTCCAACAAATAGGAGAAAGAACAAAGGGAATTTTACTTTGCATTTTTAGGAATCAGAGCTGACTGCTGTAGGATGGTTTCAGCACACAGCTAGTAAAAGGTGAGTAGTTATTGACCATAACTTTTTGTTGCAAAGGAGCTGACTATGGGGCTTTGCAGGAAAGAAGGGTAGACTCTCACTTTGTCCTTCCACATTCCTTTGAAAGCTGTAAACTTCCCATCTCGTATCCTGCTCCACCTCTTAGGAGAAATCATCCATCTTGTATTTCAGTCAAAAGTCTCAGCACTGCTCACTGTCCTGTATTCTTCCATTTGTGATGCTCGGTGGTTTTTGTTTCGTAGAACTGGCGGTTGAAATTAGGAGCCATGTAGGTCACTGGAGGTCTTGCTCAATGGTGACCCTTGGTTTCATCAGTTTCTTATCTAACAAAAGCCCTGGGACAGGACTTGTTCATATTCTCATGTTCTACTTAAACATTTTTTAAGCAGTAGTTCAACAATTGCTATGCTTACTGATAGACCTGACTTGATATTTAGGCTGGGGAATGCAAACAAAATACGTAACCTGTGAACTACAAAGCACATATTCATTTACTTGAACAACAAACTCATCTGGTTCTTCCCCAGATCCCTACAGTTCATCATTTGGGGCTGACAGATCAGTATCCAGCAGCAAAATTTTGTTTGTCATGGGTAGATGAAGTCCTAAAAATCCCCTTGAATATGCAATAAAAGGCTAGAGAAGGGAGAGTGATTGTCTTAATGGAAAAAAACATTTCTAAAAAATATCCATCTTTTGTAATGAAAATTCATAATATCCTGAGATCTGAACTGCTTTCCACTAGTGTCCCAATAGACAATGGTCTTTCAAATGAAGTTTAGAAAGTGAAGTTGAAACTATTTTACTTTTCTGAACTAAGAAGTTGTGCTAGATGGAATAATGACAGTGGACTTCCAGTGGGGTAAGTGAAGCAGTGGTGTCCAGTGGCAAGCATTTGTTCCAGCTTCCTGGATTTAATAGTGCTGAATCAGTTGTCTTCTCCATATATGATCAAATTTATTAATCCTTTTCAAAATGATTGCATTTCATTCAATTTCAGTATTAACTTTTAGATTTATACTTGTCAGTTTGCATCAACATTTATATAAATTATGTAACATTGTGATTGCTAGATTAAAATGGTAGGAATCTTTGGTAGGTAATGTTTACCACTGTACTACATTTACATTTGATGAATTTCAAAGACTATCTTCAGCTTCAAAAATACATTTTTGAAAAGGCTAATGTTTTCTCCAATAAGTTTTCAGTATCCAGAGTTTAAATGTCATGATTTACAGAAGCACAGTTTTTGTTTTTAATGCAAGTGGAGTTATATTTAAATAAAAATGATCTGACTTCTATAGAAGCACAAAGACACAGTCAGTTTTCCCTTTGTAGGACATCTGAAGTGATTTAGTCAAGTGCATATTTCATTTTAACAATACTGTGTAGGGAAGAGAGTGAGGTTATTTGTCTTGCAAAAAAAATGAGAGGACTGTCTTTCAAATATCTTGTAGTTTTATGAAGAAGACTTCTTATCTAATCAGGTCACATCCCTTTTCTGAAGACCTGAATAAACTTTACATAGTCACAAATTTTGAAGTAAGAAGGAGAATCATGGATGCAATGTATTCCACTCTTCTACATTTTTGAAAACAATTTGTTTTACCCTATTTTAACGTTTATTTTGTCTGTGTTCTATACACAGAGGTAATTTGTGTTAAAAATAAATATTTTTGCTATTGGATACAATCACCACAGTCCAAAGTTGTTGGGCTTATCTGTGAGCTGCAAATATAACTTTTATAGTCAACTACAAGTATTTTCTCACAAGCTGTTTTTCAGAAACCTCCTTTTATGTCTTGGAAAACTGTCCTGTTCTCTAAAAGCACAATACCTCTCCAAATGCCTTAACTTTTTTTCATTAACAGATTGATCTCCTACTGTAAAAAAGCTACTCACACAGTGAACTACATTGATTAATTAAACTGGTAATGTGAGCGCAATTGACAAGCTAGAGATGTGGAAAATTGCAGGGAAAGAAAGAAAGAAGAATGTTATGCTTTCCTTCTGTGTTTAAGTGTTCACCTTTGATAGCAAACATATCAAACATCTCTTCAATAACCTTTCTTCAAAGAATCTACCTTAGAGAAGCCAGGCTGATGCAAATAGTTCTTTACCTTTGAGCTCTCCTACTAAGTTTGGATCAGACCTAATGTCCAGGGTGATGCAGAACAAGGAAAATGAGATAAATTCCTTCTACTATAGCACTAAAAAAAGAAAAGGAGAAAAACTTAAATGGGAAACCAGACATATTTTAACAATCTCCCACACCAGACACATATATTTTCATCTCTACCCTTCACAATCCAAATGCCTCCTTTCTAAGTAACGCAACAGGTATCTTAGTCCAGCATAAGTGGGCTACACAGACGCACACTTAAAATTCTTCTGTGCTTTCCAAGTTCCTTTTAAAGAGTGGAGGAACAGGTGCCACTGATGCCAAGGGTAGCAGTGCCTTGCCCTGTCTTAAGATGGAGCTTGGTTAATTTTCAGCTGAGATTATATGGCACAGTTGTTTGTGGCAGTCAGAGAGAGGCAGATAACAATTTCACACTAGTTTTCTGTGACCTTTGAGAAATCTATCTGAAGATAGTTTCAGAGAGTGGAGACTGTTAGCACAGACTGCCTTGTTGCTGCCCTAGTTACACCTATAGAAGGAAATAATATGGTGAAGGTGGTGTTTATAAAGCCAAAGCAGAATATCTTTATTTGAAAAATACCTGAAGTTTTTACCCAAACTCTTTGAAAACACACTTTGTGCCAGCAGAGGTTAGATGGTGATTGTTACAACTTCTGTCTCTGTGATTTTTCACCCAAAAGAAGACCCTGAAAAGCATGTTTGACTTAATTCAAAGCATCAGCATTAATCAGTGGTATGACAAGTCAGAGAAATTATATTTGTCATTTTTTTCATTTTAACTCAAATTATTACAGCTGCACATTTCCCCATTCTTATGTGGTATGACTTTTAGGTGAGGATGGTGTTTCCCATTGTCAGTTCCTGGAGATTACATTAAAGTGGTTTCATGGATGACACATGGATCAGGAGGGAGCCCTAAATTTCTAAATACAATTTTCTGGAAGTTTCAAGTTCCTCAACACCCAATCTAGGTGACAGTTCATCTCCAAAAAGCTGCACTTTAAATAAAGCTGCCTAGCTTTTGGCACCTCTTGTATAGTTCATAAATATGAATTTGATATGAAGAACAGAAAACCCATAGCAAACTTAAGCATCTTAAAAAAAAAGTAATACCAACTGAAAAAAAAAGTTTTTTCCTTAATCTCTTGCTAAAAAAAATATGCAAGGCAAATATGCAAATATCCAAATGTGCAAGGGCAGTATATTAACTGTGTAATACATGGCCTTTAATTGTCTGAAGAAATTATTTTATATTGGGGGTTTAGCATATACAGCTGATGAGATTTTATAAGAAAGAAAACAAGTTATGCTCTTTCTCTGAGTAATTTTATTTATTAAAAAATTCCTGTCATGCTCTTGTAGGTTGTTATATTTGGAATTTAAATGGATTATACACAGAGAAAATCCAAGGCAACCAGCTGTAATTTCAATGTGACCTTGACTTGACTTGTGCTAGTAAAATGGTAGTAAAAATTATTGAAAGGATGGGCGAGAAGTACGACTATGGAAACTATGTCCAAGTGATTTACTGCTACATACACTGTAAATATCTCCAGAATCCATGCTTTCATTTACCTGTAAATTGAGGTGTAGTCTTCTGTTCTAGACACTGTAGCCACTCCAAGGAAATCACAAAGAAAGGTGGAAGGCAATTAAAATGTGGTAGGTAGGTGTCTTGCCTGAGCTGTAGGAGATTACTTTTGTTGTGGACAATTTCACTTGCACTGGTCGTGAGCTGGGCTATACCAGCTTGCAAGGAAATGGTGCTTACCACTCTCAAATCTGGAATATTTTTGCTTCTCTCAAGTGGGTAAACAAAAAACCTCAAGGAATTCAAAACTGATAATCAGTTTAACAAAAAGTGTGACCTTGACTTGTTGGGTTGAAGTTCTACATGTGTGCACAAGGGTTACTCATTCTTCCCTTTTTTCCAGAGATAGTGCCACGATGAGAACACTGAAGATTATGAGGGCCCTGGAGATATAATGGAAATGTGGCCTATATTGGTATAACTAAAGCTAATGTTTTAGCTTTGTGATCACTCTGTACTGGTGTCATACACTCTAATTCTCTAGGAATTACTGGAAGAAATTTGCAGGTTTTATCATAAACCAGCCTTTTGAAAATGAAGAATTTTCAGATTTTTTTTTAGTGTACTGTTTCCCATGCAGAGTATTCATCAAAGTACAGAGTCTGTGCATAGACCAGCTTTGGGTACCTACAGTACTGCAGCTTCTGTAGCCAGAGAAATCAAAAGCCCTAGCTTTTTGCTATCACTATCCCATTCACCCAGTAATGATGGAGCACAAATAGGAGCATTTCTTAAGAGTATCCTCTCTCTGATAATATGACTAGCAAGTTTGCAGGTGAAAAATCCATCCATTTTCTTATCCTTTCACATGCTGAGACAGTAGCAACTGCTGGTTTGAATCAGATATTAATGTCACAATATACACATATGCAAAAATAAGTGACTCTGCTCAAGAATTTTATATTCCCTATTTTCAGTATGGGCAGTATTTTGCAAAATGTATGTAGCAGGTTTCAGAATGGAAGAAACTTTCCTACTCTTGTATCTGAAAACTGACATGTTGAGTTTGTTACTCAGAGCAAATGGCAACTGATATAACCAAGCAAATAATATCTTTGACACATCTTAAACACTTTTACTTGATGGATTTTGTACCTGTGTCTTAGGAATGGTAACCTGAAGGCTTTTTAACAGTTTTTATAAAGATTTGACCCTAAGAATACTTCTTTGATTGCAGCCGCATGGAATTTGAGCTCATCAGTTTTATATTACAGCCCTAATTTTTGTTTTATATTACAGCCCTAATTTTCATAGACTCTGACTGTTCTGAGCTTTTGAAATGTGCACACTCCTGAGCAGTAAAAATCTCAGACCTAGGCTGTGTTTTCAGGTCATGACCTCTCCTAAACAGGGGCAGAAAATTACTTAAAATTTATATTCCACAGAGTTTTTAATGTAACTTCATGTAATTTTACTAGAAATTTAATAATGTTGCTGGAAAGCCGGAATTAATATCAACAGTCAAATAAGAATGGTAAGTAAGTTAAAAAAATCTCTGACAATTGTAGTGAACTAGATTTTATTTTTCTCAGTGCCAGTCAGAGAATAAGAAAGTCAAGATAAGGTGTCTTACAAAACAGCACATGAAAGCAGCATTGTGCTTGCTGCAGGTTGTAGTTCATACTATGATCTTACTTAAATTGTTACATGAGTGGTTCATCCTTTTCAATATTCTCTCTTTAATGTACCCGGCTATATATAGGAATTTCCTCCATGCAGTTGCATCCAGGACTCTAGCACACACAGAGGAAAAGGAAAATATTTAGGAGGTCTTCCCCAGAACCATTTCAGAGAGCCAGCCTGTTTGCTTGGGATCTGGGGAGCTTAGAATTGCTGAAGCTGTTGTAACCTGAGTAGAAACCTAGCAATGCAAAATTTAATTAAATTACAACTACCACTAAAAAAAACCAAACCAAAACCAACAAAAACAAAAAGCCAAAACCAAAAAAACAAAAATAAGGCAAGAGAAAGAGAGAGCAAATATGTTGTTGTGTCATCTTACTCCTTGTTTGCAGTGGTTTCAGATTTCTCAGTGTCTCAGTGTTCAGGATGCCCACTACAGAGTACAAGGTGTGCCCAAAGCACACTGAGCAATCTGTACAAATGTTCAGCACTCACTTTTGCACAGCTGTGGGACTCTGTGTGAGGGCCAATGCACTCAAGAATCAGGCTGCGTTCTACAGTGCAACTGAACTTCAAACACCTGTGGGTTTTAGGCTGAAAAAGAAGCTTTGATTCTTTGATTTTTCTTTTTAGGCTGGTCTAGTGAAGGAATTAATGCAATTTTTTTCATCTGTATTGCAATGAAAAGTGATCATGATCTTTCCTATGGAATTTTGTGAAGCAGAATCACACCTAACAGCTTCATGATGGGAGACCTCAAGTCAACCTGTCAACCTTGAGGGGATTAGTGGGTTCATCCTGGGCAATGTGACAGAGCTGAGAGGTGTAAAAGCTAGTGACTGGCTTTTTAGGATGCTTAAAGACTTTGTGGAGCTTTGCATAGGGTTGGAAGTGGTAAACCCAGTATTGTGACCTACGACATAAACAATTATTTACCAAATGCTTTAGTTCCTCTTGTAGTAGTTGTTCCCCACTCTCTGTCCTGACCTGTTCTGTACTGTTGCTAGGTACTCTGAAGTGTTTCTTATGTTTCATCCCAGTGGGGAATTGGGGATGTGATAATTGCAGAACAGTGGAGGTGGCTAATAAAACCATAGTTCTAAAATGAGCCCTGCTTTTTCTAGCTTATTATTTATTCAGGTATTCTTCCTTTGGGATAAAAATCTGTTGAGTCAGAAAGGGATAAAGACAAGTGATGTGGGTTTAGATACTAAAGGAGTGTGCTTAAGGGCTATTACCTACCAGAGAAGTAACTCCTTCCCTAATTCATTTACGTTTATCAGGATGTTGTGCCTGTCTTTTTTGTTTAGTAGAGTGAGGTGCACAAATGCAAAAAGAGATTTAGGATCCAATGTGGACAAATGCCTCTGACATTAATAATGTGAAATAATAAAATTAATACCTTATAAAAATGTCTCTTTTTAAAATTATTGCAGAATCTTCAGAATTTCTCTTTTACATGAGTTTAATTCTTAAAGATAGACAGCATTGAGCACTGAGCAAATCATAAATACAAATTAAAATGCTTCATATGTATATCTATAATTTCTATATACAAACCAGTATCTTGATGTTACTAGCCCTACCAAAATGCTGAAGAACTCTTGGACCTGTTATGAAGAATCATGGCCAGGTTAATAGGAATAAGAAGCAGCCAGATAGATATGAAACCCCCCTGCCCCAGATCTTAAAAAATAGAGGCTGTTCCTTTCACTGTAGACAAGAGGAAGCCAGACAGCAGCTGGAAAGAGAAAACACTTAAAAGGGAAAAATCAAATAGAAAGGTAATTTCTATAACAGTTACAAAATATGAGATGAAAAGATGTGAGTTTATATTAAAAATTATTATAAAAATTTATTGAACAAAATCACACACCAAATTACTTCCACTATAATTTGGAGAGTGAATTTATATTTTGGTAGAACTGAAAATGAACGACTGCTCATCTTGGGAGAGTTAACAACATTGATTTTTGTATTTCTTGGATGCTGAGAGTTCAAGAAATTATGGGCCTTAGGCCACTCAGCAGTACTCGTGGTAGCCAGCTAAAACAGGCTTACAAACACCTGTGTGTAGAGCTGCCACTGCCACAAACTGGTTTGAGTGGGGTCCCACTGGTGACAAGGTGTGGGTGTATCTTGAAGTCTTGTATTAAAATTCTTAGTAGCTATGCTTGTATAACTGGGGCACAGCTGTGTTTTTCATTCATAAATATGGCTGAAACTCCCTGGCATTATTTTATAAAGTGTAGACAGGTTGGTTTTTATTGTGAAAGACTCAAGGACTTTGCAGAAAGACTGAACAATGAGCCAGGAAAACATTGTAGAGGATTTGCTGGCAATTCCAAGGGAATCGTGGAGGGCTTAGACAGAGAGCCACGAGACAAACACAAGTCAATGGGAAAGATTCTGACCTGAAAAGATCCATATAGCAGGTGCTATGTATGGGTGCACACTAGTGTAGAAAACTATTTTAATAATTAATGGTGGCCATAAAGCCCAATATAGCCCTATTACAGCACAGAAAAAAAGTAATTGTAAAGGTTCTGCAGCAGAATATTGATTCATTTATTTGATGTACAATTTGGGCTTTTTCTTTGAGAAGCATTTTATGTGGATGTATTTCAAAATAGAGTTATCTTTGTACTTTTGCCCACCATAGGATTTATAAATTATACAGCTTTTCATTCCCAATAAAATCCAGTATTGCAAGAGAACAAGGATTTAAAACAAGAATGGAGGATAAAAAGGTGCAAAGACCTCAAAAAACTGATGTTTGATGAAAATGCCAGATAGAGCGTAGGCTCGTTGCATAACCTTGGCCCTGACCAGTCTGCATGGTCTGCATGCCCTATGCTTCTTACCCTTGCCCAGTCTTGTTAACTGAAAAACAAACTTTCAAATTTGGGATAAAATATTTCTTCCAAGTGCCTATCTTTTTCCCCTCTGTGTCATTTGCAGACACACTTCTTAGTACCTGTCAATATACATTCTTTCTTTCCTCATGGGTGAAGTCTAGAAATTAACTTTGGAGTCCCTGGAATAGTGTCTGGAGATAATTTTCTAGGTGCATCCCATTTAGTTTAATTGAGCTTCATTTAAACTTAAATATGTTGTGTTGAAAACCATTTTCCACAACAGTCCTCAGAGTATCTCGGAAAGAATTTCATCCTCGAAAAAGGATGGATCAGTCCAGTGTTCCTAAACCTCTGCCTGTGGGAAGTTAACATGATCTTTAATCATTTTCCAGGGCATTTTCCCTGCTACTTTTAACACGTTTTTAAGGAGCTCATTTTGTTAAGAGCATCTCAGCACTCATAATGAGTATGAGTAATACTCTGGTTTGTTTGCCTCAAACTGGAACAGAGTTAAAACAGTCTGCTTCAGGGAGCCAGCTGGTTTTGCATTCTCTCTAAACAAAGAGAGAGAATAAAGGTTGTTCTGCCTAGGAACTGTGTGCACTGTAGGCTTCACTGTGTACACAGTTTGTGAACATACTGAGCTCACACTGACCTAGGCAAGCCCTGGTTCTGCTGGAATGACCAGGACTGTTGGCTGCAGATTCCCAAGAAGGGGAGGCTATGAGTTAATACTGTGCTGACCCCTATGACAGTGACCACACCTCACTAAGCTCTCTGGAGGGGAACTTGGAATTGTCCCCTGGAGATGTTGACGTGGTTGTGGCCATGTGGGATTCCATTCACAGTTTGTGTTGTGTGTTTAAATGGAGTTTCAGGATGTAGATCCAGAGCTATCTTCTACCCTTGATGAAGCCTGCAGTACTTTTATCTTCAAAGAGGTGAATAAAGCCAGTCCAAGCTCTCTTTTCAGTACAGAAGTAAACTGTTTGTAAGAGGAATACATTATGTCACAACAGAAAAAGAAAGAAAGAAACTGCATGAAACTGCATCTGTTGCTTGGATGGCACCAGAGGCATTTCTTTTAGTGAGGCAAATTCTCCCCAAGGATTTTGCTGGGAATGTCTTGGAATGTGCCACACTCCTTCCCACTTCTTTTGCCTGGCCTTCCTTTGCATGGAAAACAAAGCATGAGATAAGGAATAGAACTAGGCCAATGTGCAGTCAGCCCTACTCCCACCATGAGACAACCAAGGTGTATGAGTGGCTCCTAAAAACTGGGAAGCAGACTTTTGTCTAGTAATATAGACTATCTTAGTGGTACAGAACATAGCAGTAGATTTCTTTGGTTTCCTTTGTCACTGATGTGAGAAACAGGCAGGTTTGAGGAGCTCGTGTGAACTACCCATTTGGAGCTGCCTGTCTCCTTCAGTGAGTATAAAAGGAGTTTGGGCAGCTGAACTCTCATTGTAGGTACCAAAATCTGATAGAATTATCTGAGGCCAGAGAATCCTGCAGTAGGATCTGAGCAAATGCTCTGTCCTTTGAGTGTTTTAGGAATCTGAGGACTCACAGTTATGCACAAAGTCTAGATCCTGGGAAAGATCTCATTAGGGATTAGGGAATTAGGAAGAATGGTTCACTCATTAGTTTTTGAACAGAAGGGAAAAAGGGAAACAGATACAGTCCTCACTGAAATTGCATGTAAATTTTATTTTCTATCCATTAAATAAATACTCTTCTACCTTGCTAGTGGTGTGATGCTATGCAATCTTTTGTGATGTAAGGTTTCAGCCAGAGGGGACAGGAAATTAATAAATTCTAGCATGTGAGTGTCAGTAATTGTTTTTCCTAATATGAATTTGAAATGAAATATATACTGCAAAGAATGTTTCAGTTCTGGGAAAGATCAATCCACTCCCGAGGCCCCTCTCCTTGTTAATAAGTTGCTTCCTTGAAAATAGAAACTCAGTGATCCTTAAAATATCCAGAGGCTTGTATTTTAAAAACATCGATGCTGCTGCAGGCAAGGTGATTGCAGCCATTAGTTCCTCTTTATGTCAGAGGAGGATCTGGCATCAAAACCCCAGAGGATTCCTAAACTGTCTCAGCAATGCCTTAATAACAGAAAATCCTTATTGCATTCACAGTAGGAAAATCACTAAAGTGGGAAACTTCCCCTTCACTAGTGTCTCTGATGAACTGGAAGAATCAAAGCAATTGTAAATGAGAAATATTGCCTAGTTTTCTTATTGTTTAAGTGTTTTACACCCTGCATGTTTGTTCAGGTTTCATATATTCTCCCTAGCAGCCATGAAGAATGAACTGGGAGACTGCTAAACTATGATCACACAAATTTATGGTTCCTTTTTCAGTAATCTGATGTTTTATGTGGGGTCAGAGATGTTTATAAAATAGATGTCTAGCCTTTCTGAAGCAGAACCAACCTTTTCAAACCAAACAGATGTGCTACTAGTACTAACCATGATTGTTAAATAGTAATTGTATCACCTTAATCTTAATAATGTCTAAAATAAAAATTGTCAGAAAAACTACTGCCAACAAAATTCTCATATAGCTAAATAGTCTTTAAAGCCGAAGTTACAATACTGAAAGCAATTCCTCCAGCTGATCCACACTAAAGGGAGCAAAAAAATGGACAGCTGCTTTTTTGCTAATTTGCTCTAGTTTATTTAAGCTAACGTAATGGAAAAGGTCATTCAGGCAACTGCAGGACCTGTCATCTGCTTTATCTGTTTGAAAGTAACTCTTGAGAGAAAATCTCATCAAAGAGGTGGAAGAGAATTGAAATGAGCATGAAATACAGCATGTGTTGCTCACTGCTCCTGATGTTTGCCTAAGAACCGACATGTAGGAAAATTATTAAAGCTGGAGAAGTCGGTCAAGAATAAAAATTCATTTCTTTGCAAAGAAGAATGTGTTTCAGAGCAACTCCATTTCAATGACCTTCTGGTGAATTTGGAGGGGAATTCTGGATAGCTCTGTTCTTGTTGAATCTGCCTGGATCTTGAAGAACTGGATAACTGGAGTTTCCCAGCCCTGTAGCTCTGGGGGGCTGTTCATGTGGCAGGAGAATGCAGGGGCTGAAGATCCCATACACTTACAGCAACGTGTGTTGCAGGTGGTAATGAAACTGACTGCCAAAACTGTTTGCTATTTAACATTACTGGCTTTAACAGATTTTAAGTAGTTGCTTCCAGAAGTGCAGTGAGAGACTAGGATGATGAGGATATACCTCTGTCTTCTGTTCTGCTTTGCCTCACTCCTCCCCTGTCTCTCTAAAAACTTTATTACTTAGTGAAGGCAGTGTGTTTCTTTTTGGCTCTTCTGGTTCTTAGGGTTTCTTAGAGTCATGAGCTGCTCCTCTAGCTGATGGATGTTGGTAATAGGGGTTATAAGAGGCTGGAGAAAGTGTCAAGAGCCAAAGATGGGGAGGAGGCAGGTGGCTGTGGTAGAGAAGACAACAAGACAACAACAGCTGCTTTTTTGTGATTCTCCATTCTGGTGGAGAATCCCTTCTCCTCTGGGAAAGGGACATCTTGCCACTAAATTACACATGGAAATATTTAACTAAACCATGAAATTTCTTTTTTTTTCCTTTTTTTTTTTTTTTGAGAAAATTCCTCAGGGAGAATATACTCTGTGTCCTTACTTTTTGTGAAACAAAATTATGAACCAGCCAGGTTCCTTTCATGCAAAGATGATCCAAACTTCTTAATTATTAAGCATCGTAGAGCAAACTTTAACAAAGGTTGCTTTATCCTTACTTACAATGGGTTTTCATTCCTTGTCTCAATTTTATGTGGGAATGCATGAAGACTGTGCCAAATATATTTAGTTTTCAAATAAACCAATAGAGTAGAGCTGTGCTTAGGACATGATTAAAGAGGGTATGTCATCCAAACTGAGCATGTGTGTTAGTAGAGATGACAACTGTTACTTATGACTTCAGACAGAGTTATTGATACCAGGCTGAGCAGGTGTATTGATGAAGAAAGTTCCCTCTTAATAAATATGTAAATGTCTGTGTAGAGTTGAAGAAGATGGGCAGAGACAGTCTCTGAGTTAATGGATGGTTGATTTTTGCAGGTAGCAGTTCCAACTCAAGCATAACATTTTCCTTTTGTCTAGAATGCCAGAGGGCTTGCATGCTCTGACCTTTACCTGATCTGACTTTATGACTGTGCATCTCCCACTGGTGTTAGTGAGCAGAAACACTGTTAATGGTCTCTGTCAGCATGTTTGCACTGGAGAGACAGCCAAGATAGCAGTAATTAAGACAGAGTAGCAGCAGCAGTCTAGCTGTGGTCATAAAGAAACCCCATGCCTTTGCAGGAATAGTGCTTCCACCAGGCTGTCTTGCTGGTTTAGAAATAGCTGTAAGGCTTTGCTCCAGCAATGCTTCCTACCCCATGATCCAAAGATGCTCCTTGAGACATAGACTGTGGTCCATAAAATGACTGGAATTGCTTTATTTTCTTCACATAAAAGTTCATTTCTTTTCAAAGCAGTGATAAAAATAAAAAGGAATGAATGCTCATGTTTTGCTTTAATTTTTGCTTACTTATAAAGGAACAATTCCAAGAATGCAGTGAGTTGTGGTTGCACAAAATGGGCAGTGATTTCTCAGGTAAAAGGAGGCTTAGGAACTGTTCAACTCCATGCTGCTCTGTTGCAAATGGCTTGTATCATAAACCTCCCAGAAGGAAAATGTATTTTGAAACCTAGCTATGAGAGAGAAGGAATGACTGCATAGTGGAAAATATCTCTTTGCACAGTTTATAACATGGAAAGGCACTACTTGGAAAACTTTTCAGAGGTTCTATTTTTGTGTTAAGGACCATACAAATATAAATGCAGAGTGGCAGATTAGAGCAGGAACAACAACACTTTGTGAGCCATTTCTGGCTGTCCTTAGTTCTCTTATCATTCTCCACTGAGCTGTCACCTCCTGCGGCATTGAACTATCATTTAGGGAACTTCTGAGTTGGTGGAAGGGTAGCCATTCCTTTGTAGGAGAGTAGGATTTATGCCAGTGGATTAGAAAGGACCACAGAAAATTGCTGCCTGCCTCAATCTAATTTGCTTCCAGGGTTTTTTCCCATAGCTATTTTTTAATGGGGTGTGTGATTAGTGGGGAAGTAAAGTTGACTTACATTTACAGATTGCATCATCTCTGCTGAATACCAGGAATCCCCAAGGCTCTGGCTCTGCCTCAGTAAAACAGCAGGCTTTTCTGAATGGCTTGCATTTCTCCTGCCATTAATTCTCCTTTAGCTTTTTCTGCTTGCCTGTTTCCCCTTGTCTGTCCAGTAAACTAAACTAACCTTAAAGACTCCCTTGGGTCTTTTTTAGATTTTTCCCTGTGATTAGTCATCTGTCAAGAGAAAAGTGAAGCAGGTTTACAGTATTGCTAGTGCAAAGGTTGCTCACATGAAAGACCTAGCTTCCAGGTTCATTGACAGAATTACGGAAATTTGCCTGTTGAGTAGATTCTTGCAAAGCTTTTTGCTGTATTGCTCTCTCTTTGCACCTTCTCTCTTGACCTTAACCAGAATATATCTTCTGGTGCTGTATCATGTGGTTATTGCTGCTAATTGCAAAATATGTCACACATTAAATCCAGAACACAGTGATATATAGGCACACTTGTGCAGATCCTGAAGAAGTATAAGCAGTGTAAACAACTTGGTGGTTTTAATTTTAAAACAGTAAATGGAATTTCTGTTTGTTGTTTATCCATTACAAAATTTTAAAGGCAGAGAATTTTTCCTCTAAATGTAAAGTAACCAAGTCTTTGAGACTAAAATATAAGATTTTCTGTGGTGGATTAGGCTATTTTGTTATTGTCTGTAGTATCCTGATACTGTCTGTGAGAAGTAGCAGAAAGGTAGAGTAGAAGAGAAGGAACATGACTTCTTTTAGAATAACATTTTAAAGAAATTCTATGGTGGCCTGCACAAAACAATCTTGTCCTGTGCTTGGGACTTTCAGGTGTTATAATAACAACAGCTTTTAAGGATAATATGATTTATTTTTTATTGCTAAAATTCAAATGTATGAAAAAATTCCCCTTCATCACATCCATGCCATTAATAATACAGCCAGTCTGGAGTTATTTTTGTCATGTTATTCATCTTTAGATAGAGGTTATGAAGAGGTGAGAGCCAGAAATGGTGGTAGGCTTAATGACTTCTGCTTACATTTAGCACACAACTAAGCTACTCACCATACAGCTGATAAGAAAGCTTAGCCCAAATCAGAGTATTTGAGCACACAATAACTGCCATGTATCCTTTATGATGTTAAAATTAGCTTAATGCAGCTCATGTTTTATACACCTGGCAAACAGTCTCTGCCTTTACTGTGTTCAGGCTTTCCATTCTCTCTCTGATGTACCAGGAGTAGGAAGGAGCTGTTAGAAAGGTCCTGAACAGCCTCATGGCAGTATGGAGCCTTGAGGCCTTGTAAAACCACATGTATGGGGTTTTTTTCTCTTCTCTTTTGCCTTTTATTTTTTTTCCTGCCTATTCTTCCAGAGCGATTCAGTGGGTTTCCTCTGCAAAATCCTGTTAGCTAAAAGTCTGGAATGGGAGGTCTTTGAGGAAGCATTTTTTCAAGATGCTGGCAATAACAAAGTCATGAATGGCCAGCAATCCCTGTGTACACAATCTAAGCTGGAAGAGTAGAGATGACCATGGATGGATGATGGGAAGGATGAGTTACAGGAAGAGATTCTGCAGGGCACAGGACCTCAGCAGAGCATCTACCTCTTCATATAAGCTTCATTTTCTACCTTTTAAACTCTTTGCTGCTATTATGTGCTTGAAGATAGCTGGCCCATCCCTGGAAACTTGCTTGTGGGCTCCTAATCCTGGGAAAGCACTGTTGTTTTCATAAAATAAATAAAATTTGTTACTATTTGAATCACTTTTTAGTTAATATGTAAAACTTTAAGTGTACTGTGCAAGCTATTCTATCACTTCATAATTAATTAAAGTTGTCAGATTCCATGTCTTAAACTGAGAAACCTATGCTGCATAATTTCAGTGTAATAAATCCCATAATATTTTGTGGCAAAATTCCTACTTTGACTGTATTCCTCTTTTTCTGATGTGCAGAATGAAATGTCAATTTGGAATAAGGAGACAGCACAAAATATATGGGAATATGAGAAGGTGATGGATCCAAGGACATGACAGTGTCCTATTTGTGTACCTTCTGATAAAGGACGTAAGCAAGCCAACCCCAATGTCCTTAGTGTTTCAAAGGAGAGCACCAAAATTTGCACAGCTTGGAAAAATTGTATTGCCCTATTGATGCTCAGGGTAGGAACCACCAAATGCAGAAGGAAATAGGAAGCCCACAGCAGGTGCTGGAGTGGTACCTACTGCTCTCTTGCTGATGTTGGTGAATTATGGGATGGCAACTGAGACTTCCTGCAGGATGATTCTACTTACAGCTGCAGCTGGCAATGTCATAATTCCAAAGATAATAGAAGATTTAATCTAGAGGATGGTTTGGCACGATGGTTGCAGAAGTGGCGCTGAATAAATTGATATGGAAAAAGTTTCTAACCATTATGGTGTATAGGTTCTGGAGCAAGTCTCAAGGAGAGGCATTGAGGAAGGGGAAAGAGAATGTCAGTGGTTCTGAGGGGAGTGTTGATGCTGTTTGATGGATACCAGTGGGTATTAACAACCTGGTTTGCAAGGGACAGAGCTCTGAGGTGGGGGGCTCAAGTCCCAAGCTGTCTCTCATGTTCTTACTTTTTTTTTTATTATTCTGACCTCTTCCCAGTCAGGATCAGAAATAATGATCAGTACTTTATAATTTTAAGAAGGCAAGAATTGTGCAGGAGCCTTAGTCTTAGACATCAAATGGTGTAACACCAGAATGCCAAGACACCTTAATCAGCGCGTTTTACTGTCTGACCCTGAATCATGATGGTCGATTCTGTTGTTTAATAAATGTTGGAACAGCAGTGCTTCTTTTCTGTCTGCTTACCTTTTCCTGAGAGGCAGGAAGAACAGGTCTAACTGACCAAAAAAGTAGCTTGTGTCTGACATGAATTGTGATAAAATGTGACATTCTGAAACTGCCCTTCAGATCTTGTAGAAGTGCAAATTATTTGGCTCTGGCCACTCTGGAGACTCAAGCAAATATTCCTATATTTAAGATGGGATCTGTAAAAATTCAGGAGGAAAAACACTGCAGTTTTGGCCATGATTTCATATAGTGTTGACTTTCTGAAATACTTATTTTTCATTTGTAGAACTAAAACATGCCTGTATTCTTTGTCTCTTCTCAGAAAACGAGAAGTCCCAATAATTTAAATCAACTTTGTGTAAGTCAGGGAGACTTAGTGGCCTACGGTATGGCCTTCAAATGCTGTATATCAGATGAAGGGCAAGACTCCTATGAACTCAGTAAAAGTCAGTACTTAACAATAGCTCTTTTTCGGAACCCCAATGAAAGATGCCTACTGTGTCTAAAAAATGGGTTATTTTAGCTCTAAATTGCCACTTACCTCCTACTCAGTATTCTGACACTTGGGACTATTTCTGCTTCATCTTTGAAAGCTTTCCCAGTACATATTATCAAGCTGAAACTCATAAGCAAAGTCCTGTCCTTGCATGACTTTTCCCTCTAATTTAAATAAATTTTTAAAAAGTCAAAAAGCCCCAAAACGAACAAACAAACAAACAAAAAACAAAAACAACAAAAAAACCCCAAACCAACCAAACAAATGTATTGGTTCTGGTTCAGAGCCAAAATTTAGGAAGAAACCTCGGGAGAATTTACTTTGGGAGAAGCCAATCCAAAGTGGCCCCTCCCAGTCACTGGTTTGGAAAAAAAATTCCTTAGGAGAAAAGTGGAAAAAACTATTTATTTAACAGGCAAAGCATTCACTAGCACAAACAAACAAACAAAAACAAAAACCCAAACAAACAAAAAAACCAATATGAAACCATAAAACCTCTTGCCGCTAGCAAAGAGATGACAAACTCACAAAGTCCCTCCGTGGCTGTGGCCCAGCTCTCTCAGTCTCTCTCAGTCTCTCTCAGTCTCTCTCAGTCCCTCCGTGGCTGTGGCTCGGCTCTCTCAGTCTCTCTCAGTCNATAACAAACTCCGCGCTTCTTCTCTCCCCACTTCGCTCTCGGAACAGATCTCAGAGGTGCAGCACTTATTATCCAGCATAAACAGAGCAGACAACTGGGGATACAGGCATCATATAGCCAACCCAGGACAACAAAAAAACCAACAAAAAATGCCCCATAAAAGGCTTTTTTTTCTCCTTCCTGATGAAGATCTATGTAGCTAGCTCCTGCATGAGTCATCCGATTTCTTAGCTGATAATTTATCTATTAGATTTGTCTGTCCCCACCTTTTTTATGCATGAAGTATAAGTGATCTATGTGGAAAGATTAAACCTTTTCTTTTCAATTTATGCCATTGCATAGTATAAGCCAGGTCATCTTAACACCAGTTACTTTATAAAGTCAAACTGCTTTAATGCATGTACTTCTGTCAGCATTATGGTAAATTAGTTTATTGTTAGGCAGTGTGCCATATAATATCTTTTTTTAAAATATCTAGATTTCTTCCCTTACCTAGACTTTTCTCATCCAGTTTAAAACTTGATTTTATCTTTCATCCCTTTTTGACTTTCCAGGCAGAGTTACCAGAGCTCTAGTTATGTCAACTCTTTAGGTCTGGTGCTTCAAGTGAAAAAAAAATCTTAATACTTCCCACATAAGAACAGAAATGAGAGGCTTGTACACATCAGAGCAAAATCTCATTTTATTTGTTGTCTAGCATGCCCATTTGTTTTCAAGGGTCCCTGCAGCTGACTACTCTGCTATCAAGATTAAAACCCTTTCTGTGGTTCTGAATTCTGAGAAGCTTAGACATATCTGAAGAATTTAATTTACAGTTATATGAAGAAACTTAAAAACTAATGTTCTTTTGGAAAAGATGTTCAGTTTGCTCTTAGACAGTGCTGCTATTCTACAGCAGAAAACAGAAGAAGGCTGTGTCAGTTTAACAGAACAGAAATAAGCCTTCCTAGGCATTAAAAACTTAAACTCCCTTAATATTAGAACATTAAGATAATGTTTCGAAATAGCTGTACTGCTATTTTTCATGCTGCCCTCTCAAAATATGAGTCAAACAATCTTGTGTACATTAATATGCAAAGTCTCAGCGTGACACAACTGGGAAGAGATGAAGAGGAGTGAATAGTCCTTACCCTGGCCCTATAGAATTAAAGACATCTTCTTAGACTTAGATAAAAATAGATACCATTAGGTAATGTTTGGGAATTTCTTTTTTTCAGATTGGACTTCCAGTAGAGTGCAAGAAAGATAGGGAGCCACCTCTCACTGAAAATCAGTGCGAACTGACACCACCATTCTTTTTAATATCTTCTTTTTTTCACATTATTTTCCCCACTAATTTTTCACTTTTCGTTGCTTCATTCAGAAAGTCCAAATAATTATTGCCTTCCTTCTACTATATCCACCTACTTTTTTTGAAGAGACTGATTTGTACAGTCATGCAAGTGCTGCATTTTTGTGAGTTGTGTTCTCTCTGTGTGCCTATGTGTGGAAAAGACAGAAGATCATCTGGGAGGATGCATAACTTGTTTTCTAACAGTTGTTGCATTTCCCTTTCTCAAAACTCTTTGCTTGGTCTGCCCTTTCTTACTTTGTATTTATCATCCAAATTAAATTTTATATCAACCACTTATATCTAAAATAAAGGTTCTGAAGAAATGTGCAGAAGTTTAACATAATTTCTGTCTTGATGCTTAAATAACACAACTGATTAAACCACTCAGGAAGCCTCTGTATTTGACTGAGAGGCTGGGTTTTTTTTCTGATCCCCATCTTTCATTTCAAGGAGAAACAGCCTCCCTTTAAGCAGACTACAAGAGCCAATATTCTCTATAGTAGAGACAGACAACTTTAGATATTTGGATAACTCAGGTTTCTTAGCTGACTGTTAATTTCCTCTCCCACACTCCATCTAAATAAAGAATGAAAATAAAATTAAATTAATGAAATCCTTCCCTTATTTGAAGGCCATTGCGAAGCTCCCATAGCATTTATCTGAGTTAAGACACTTCTGAAAGTATTTTTAATCATCTGCTCTGTTTGTGATGTTTTCAAGCAAGAGAACGTAACAGTCCTTATAAATATCCCACAAGACTGGGAAATTGTCTGGGAGCAATCTGATCCCAGAGAGACAAGCGTTGATGATCCAACCCTACCAGAAGCAGACTCTGAGAGGGCTTTTTAACCCACATTTATTCTGCTTTGCCGCCAGTTGTGAGCAATAGCTGTAAAAATAGTAATTTGTCTCTTAAAAAATATGAGTTCAATTGATATAGTGATATGACTGCTAACAACATGCTCAAAGGTGTGTGGTCCTCTGTTACACTCACCTACTCCTACCAGGCACTGCAGTCTGGTTTCCTCTGCCACAAGATGATGACATTAAGACCAGTCATGTGACGTGACTTGGGTCTTTCTTAACAGGGCTACTGCCTTCTTGTTCTCTGCAGGTCCTTCTGCTACAGACTAGTGGGGGTTTGGAGGGAAGCTCTGAATAATGCCTAGTCACAAGGTGATGTCCCAGTCCTGCAGCAAAGATGTTTGGCAAGTAAAGAGAGCTGCTATGGGTGACACATTCTGGAGATCCAGCTCTGAGAATAAAGTACTAAATCCTGTTGTAGCCTAGGAAAATCCAGCCAGTGCCTGTAGTTGTTATTTCCCAAGGGCACTGGCAATACTTGCTCTCTATAAGCAGGATTCAAATTAAGAAAAAATGAACACAGCTAGTGAAAAAATTCTAGCATGGGTGGAAACTTATGTACCTTTTGGAGTCATATTGAATTTTTTCCTTAATTAACAGAGGAATAATATCAGAAGTGTGTTGGTTTCAAGGACCAACTAATTGATTTTCTGGAAGAATAAAATATGCTTTCTGCTTTAAGCAATTGAAACCTCACTAAAGAGATAAGAAGCTTGTTGCAGAGAGCTGGAATTACAGGGCATGTGCTTTGCTGTGCTCATAGTTGTGACTAAAGTCAAACCAGAAAAAGGGAGCTGATTTTACTAATGTGGCTCTTTTTCTTAAGGAATTGAATGAACCAAAATTCTGCACGTGCTTCACATGCTGCTCTTCATGGCCAGAAGGAGAGTGAGGGATGGACGTCAGGGAGTTCAGTCAGTAATTCCTTTGGGATAGTGAAACTCATTAAGCTTAAAAAGAGAAGGGGACTTCCAGGCACAAATGTTTCTGACAGTCCCACTTGTGTTTGTCACTTCAAGAACACTTCATGTTGAACTTTCAATAGTAGCTAATTCAGTGCTGAATCAGTCTCTAAAGCCTTGGTAGTAGTTGTACCTTTGGAAAGGTGGAATCTGAGGAGAGAAGAATCCTGAAAAATGAAATAAAGGAGGAGGGAATTCTCAGTGTCTAGGCCCTGACAGAATAAAAATTTCACTATGTGTTTCACAGTTTGAAATGAAGCAGACTAAAATGTCTCATTTTCTTGAAAACTCCTTACAGTGAATCTCAGCTATATGCTTAAGACTTACTGTTCTCACTGGAAATGAAGCATCAGAAATGTAAAAAAATCTACTTGTAGAGAAGTGTTCTAATTTGTTCCTTTCCGCATCCCCACAGCTCCACTCTTGCAATGACATTGGCTCAGAAGTCAGTTCTGTCCAGCAGCATTTCGAACTATCTGCTTTCATATGGCTGGTTATGTTTCACTTATTTTGACTCCTCTGAATTCCATCTGAGTTCCAAATTTGTATTTGGCTCTGGCTGCCCAAGTGCATGTCTAGACATGTGAGTGTGCTCTGGTAATGACGCATTCCTTTCCTTGATGATGATGTAATTTTCCCCACCAATCCTCATTTTGGTGAAGAATTTAGTAATAGTGATCATTCAGATGAAACATCAATAACGTCTGCTCACCCTCTTTTTTCTTATTTCTCTTTAAAAGGACCATCTGTTTCAAAGTACTTGCACTCTTCTGAAATGCCCCTTTTCCTTTTGCTTTTATATTTCAGAGTTTTATTCCTGTCTTTCCATCAAGTTCTGTAAAACTCGACCTTCTTTTGGTTCCGATAACTGTCTGTAAGATTTGGATCTTTCCAACATGTCATGTTGTCATGAACATGGCATCTTGTGCCCTAATTTTCTTTCAGTGCCCTGCCTTTGCTTAGCCCTTCTTCCTCTGCTCCCAGGAACTCTTGAGATAAATGACCATTATGATTTGGTCTAACAGTGACACTTGTGAAGTCACTGTGCTGACAGATTTCCCTATGGTAAAGTAGAAACCATATATCCTGTTACATTCAGTGAAGTAAGTGTTGTTTGGTTTCTTTTTCCCAGCTCCATCTTAAACTAAACACATCTTTGTCTAATCACTACTACTAAATGAATTAGTGCCATTCCATATGGTGCAGAGGCTTTTTGGAAAAAAAATACAAAAAATAATCTCTTCAGAAATATTTTCAGAACTGCCAAAATGGCTATTGAAATTTGCTGGACATATTCTCCTAGCATAACCTTGGTTAAGCCAAGTTATAACGCTTAAAATATTTGAATTTACCAGGAAGTTTGCTTTTCCTTCTAAAGACTGTGTGTTAAAAGCTCTTAGTTTACCTGTGAATCTTTTGTTGGAGAGAAAATCATATATTATATTTCAAATTTCACTTTGGTTTTGCTCATCAGAGAGAAAATGGTCTTCATACCAAAACAGTATGCTTTGGAAATCAGGAGGGCTCACTCTCAGTGTAGTCTGAAACATGCTTTGTGATCTTTGGCTAGATACAACAATAATACTCTCTTCAGACACAAATTGCCCAAAGGTTTGCTTCATGAACACTTTTAGATCCCACAGTGGAAAATGCTGCATGAAATTTACAGTTAATGATGTCCAACATAAAGAAGAGATACTGTAAATCTTCCTCATGCTTTTTTCAACTGTTCTTGTGGATAATGTCCTGGTTACATTCCAGTGCAAAATCCTGTCTGGATTTCCAATGTTCATTTTAGCTGGAAAAAATGCCATGAGTTTAGTCACACAGAGGAAGTATTCACAATGTTCCTCTTGAGGCAATTCTTTCAGATGATTAGCTTAGGAGGCTGGTCTCTTTAAGCTCCCTCTGTCAGTGGAGTGGGACGATCCTCCAGATGACAACTGACAGCAGGAGCTTAACAAATGTGTCAGTAGCTGTATCTGTACTGGTAAAAAGGAGGTAGAAAGGATTGCACCCACATTCTTTCGGCAGATTTTTTTCTAGGTCCAACTAGGTCCCTTTCCATATCACTGAGCACGTCTGGATTTTCTTCTGGGCAGCATACGATGGCTAGATGGTTTTAAGATACATGATTTTTTTCCTCTAGTTCTAATTGCCTTATACTCTGATAGGCTGTGCTACAAAATATTATGCATACTCTCCAGGCAGTGGCCCCTAGCTGGAATGACCCAGCACCAGATAGCAAATTGGAGAGGTCTAGTAAGCCCACTTCAGAACAAGCCTGGGAGCAAAACACAATACATGAAATTAGAAGGAACAGAACAACAGAGTAAAGAGGAGGAAAGTCCACCAGAAGTGGACTTTCTGTGGTGTGTTTTTTTTTTCCTGGTTCTTTGTTTGTTTGTTTGTTTTTCAGGGAAAAACAACTGAATTAAACTGTGATCTTTGCACTGTTGCTAAGCAATGCCCAAGTCACCAACATCCCTGCCTCTTTTCTTTGGTTCTTCAGTGGAGTACTGAAAACCAGACTTCAGCTCTGAAGTACAGTGTTGCCCCATATTGGGTGAAATTATTAATGTGGAAAAATTACAAAATAGGGAGGAAGACAGATGGAAACATTACAGAATTCTTTTTATGTAGTTAAACCAAGGTTTTGTTTCTTGACTGGCAGCTCCCCTTTCTCTGGACTCTTGGCTCTGTCTTACCTCTCTTCCCATCTGTCCATGTCCTCATTTCCCTTTGAAAATGCCAAGTTTGAGCCCAAGACTAGGCTGAGACTTGAAACTCTTTAACATTTCCAGGCAGCCATGTGCAGTCATATAGGTGGGAATAGAATCTCTGTGGGTTAACATCTACCTATTAGAAAATGAATAATTGCCTTTATCCTTCATCTTCCTCATGCCTCTTATCCAGAAGAGGTGCCCTGTTATGCAATGCCTGCATGACACTGCAGGGAAGGCTTTATACCAAATAACATGGAGGAAGAAGCATCTGCCAGTAAGTAATAACAGTTCTGAGCATGATTATGATTATAATGACTTAAATCCTAAAAATCCTACACTATAGCTCCTGAACTAGAACCATTTCAGAGAGTACCCCATTTTGCTAGGCGGGGAATGAAAATGGTTCCTGCCATGGAAAACGTACAATCAAAGTACAAGATGGAAGACAACAAGAGGTTATTGCACATAGATAGGGAAAATACATGCTAAAAACAAAGAGGTGTGTTTCAATGTATTTATTTCTGTTCTTCCCTTTCAGTCAAGTACAACACTGCCAGTGGAAGGGTGAAGCGGTTCCACATTAGGGTCACTGCAGTGGTTTTGGGTTCCTTTAGGTAGCTCTGTTATTTGTATGCTTACAAAAAGGACTGTAACAGGAACTCTGTTGTCCTCTACAGTGTAACTGTGCAATCAGTAACTGGAGAAGGGAAACAGTGGGTATGGAAAAGACAATGAGGCCTAATCACTTTTGGAAACCCAGACAGTTTTTTTAATAGTGGTTCCCTAGCTTCGCGACTCTTCAGTGTTCCAATTTTCAATTGTGATATACTTAATGCTTATGCTTAAATGACATCTTTCAAGGAAGTTTTGTCAGTATTTTTTGAAGTAGTACTGATTTAATAAAGTTTTGAATTGTCAAAATAAAAGAGCATGGGCAAAGGATAGCATAAACAGGAATAATTTCAAAGCAAAAAAAAAAAAGGACATGCCTCTATGGGGATAATAACAGGCTAATGGATGAACAGATAATAGTGGTTTAGAGAAGTTCCTCTGAATGATCAATCTGTTATGTGTTAGATCCAGCTGCCCATTGTCCAGGGGCCTCTTATAGCTGTTGAGAGTTACCAGGACACAAGAATGCTTCTGCCCATGCCCTACTTCCACAGTCTTGCTTTGAAGGCTTCCAGAAATCTGTTGGTGAAAACATTCTTTGCCACACAAAAATACCCTTCAAAAAGAGTCTTTTTTTTTCCTGAAGGAGACAACCTTCCCAGCTGCCTTGCATTGCTATTTTGGTTTCTTGGTACCATTTGCTGAACAACTGTGTATGCTGCTATTCCTGTCACCCTGTGAGTACAGTTTTACTAGGCCACTGAGACGGCTGGAGTTCTCTTGGCCAGGCATGTGATGACAGAGCACTTTCATGGTTCCTCATCCCCCTCATGTTTGTGGCTTTTCCAGGTTGTTTCCTGCTTGGTTTCAACCTTCTGCTCTAGGCAGGAGGCAGCAGACTCACTGCTTTGTGACAGATGATCCTCCTCGAGGTGAATCCTTTGTAGCTCTGCTGTATTGCAAGCTCTCTGGAGTCAGGGAAAAGGACACAGTTTAATACAGCAGAGTATCACCATTTACTCTTTTGGATCTTCCTTAAGATCTATGAACCTTTAGAAAACAAGACAAAGGAGAGAAGCATTAGGGAGAAAGGAGGATGGTGAAAGGAAAATCAGAAAAGAAGGGAGAGTATTTTTGCATCAGTAGAGCAGGTCTGACCCTCTGTCATTGCTCTCTACAGACAATGAAGCAATGAGTTGGGTGAAAAGGAAGGTAAGGTGGTCTTACCTAGTATGGACACATTTTGCTGTGGGTAAAAAGGTTTGTAGCAGGAAGTTACTAATATATATATTAAATTATACACTGATTCAATAATTGCATGTTTGCCTGTAACTCTGGAGCCATCAGAGCATCCTTGTGCAGCAGCTGACAGGAGCATTTTTCGTTCTGAATGTAGGTATGATAATTGTTTTCAACAGATAAAGTATAATTCCCCATGCTCAAATGCACCTATACTTTACTTCTTTTACTTAGTTCTGGGGAAAAAGGCATTTTCATAATCTACTAGAAAAAGTGTTTGTGAAAAATCAACTGCTTTTTTACACAACAGATTAGTTTTATGGACATTCAACACTAAACCTCCTTCGCATAATCCACTCTTGCCTGCTCACACACAAACACTCCCAGGTTTTTAGTACTTTACACTCTGTGGCACTCCAGTTTCTGTGAGAATTAACTGTTCTCTTTATTACTTCTTCCATTGTCAGTAGAATGGTGCTGAAATAAGTCTTAAAGAATCTTCGTTTTATTGAATGTTAAGAATAACTTACTTCAGACGGCAGGTTGAATAGTCAAGAAATAAAATAAAAAATTAGTAAATGTTCATCCCCATATAATTTTATTCAAGTCCTTGCATGACTGAATTTAATAATAGAACTGTTACTGACTTCAGCTGGGAAAGGTTTGTACCTGGTCTGGAATGTATTGGAAGAATAAGCCTGGAAATTGTGATGGATGCACTCGACTCCTAAACCAAACTAATGGTGGTTTGGGTCATTCTCCAAAGGAGGTAAAGGCCTGAGCCCTAAACAGGCCAACAATTCCTTTTGTTCCGATCTGTTCTCTCAAAAGCCACAAAGAGGCAGAACAGCCCAGTGAGCATCAGTGGAACACCAACTGTGCAATTTACACCTGGATAGAGTGTGGGCTTTCCAAGTTTCATTTATCAAGGGGCAAAGAAAGTCATGGGTACAAGGAGTCTCATGCATACCTTTCCCATGGCATTTAATTTGACTATGAGTTAACACTTTATCCCCATAACTATGACAGCCTAAGGGAGCCACCTTTGAGCTCTCCCTGCTAAGCCACCTGGCTGCATGGCAGTGAGCTCCCCTTGAGCAGGGAAGCCTCTCAAGGCTGCTCCTTGTGACCTGGACACTTGTTTGGTGGGTGACTGCCATCATGCATAGCCTCGTACTGAAGTGCGCTCAGATTTTGTCTTGGTAGCTTTGATCTTTATTTTGATAAGTTTGGTTCTGCCTCAGTACTTTTGAATCATTGTTATATCCTTTGTGCACTACCATAACAGAGTGAACCTTGCCATCAAATGTTGGTAAGTCGGAGCTTTATAACATCACATTTCAATAAAACCAGTTTTGCTGATATCTTTGACACTAGTTCTTTAAGTGGCATGAATTGCCTATTTGCAGCAAACTGACAAAGTCAGAAAGATCTTGGATCAGGGTTCACAAGAGAAACACACAATAATCTTAGAATGTTTTCTTCAGAAAAAATGAAGTTTAGGGATCAGAGCTTCATGGTAGGGCTATGTGTTTATCTGTAAGCAATGGATGTTTTCTGGTATCTTACTTCAAGAGTTCTTTACAAAATTGTTATATAAATGTATAAATATATGTAATAATACATAATCAAGATTATGAATTATCATCTGAATTAAATATGGGACACTTTAAAAATCAGTAATCACTCCAGAGAATACACTTTTTATGAGTTCTCACGTTCAATTTGAGATACCACAGTAACCACGCTGTTTAGTTGGAGATTGGAAGGATGTGTTTCTAGTCTTTTTTGTATGTTTCCACTATACATTTATTTTTCCTTGTACTAATTTTTGTTTAGAACAAATGTTAATGATTTTACAAAATGCTGAAGAACTTTTTATTTTGTGCTTTCTTCCTTTCCTTACAATAGTGTTCTCACAGGGATAAGAAGGGCAATTATGGAACTGGTTTTTATGTTTTGTAATTTTCTTTTGGAAGTTTTTTCACTTGATCTGAGCTCTTTGTAGATCAAAAGAGACTGCAGGCTTGTGCATGATGCTTGCACAGCAAATCACAGATAATATTTTGCCTTTCAGCCCAGAATATTTTGTTCAACACCACACTACTTTGTTTTTGAATAAGGCCTGAGAGAAATATCACCACTAACCTTTATTCATTCTTTCTCTTTTCATTCACAGATCTCTTTTCTTGCATTTGCTCTTTGTCCTTGATGCCTGTTAGATCTCTGAAACTAAGGTGAAAGGTGCTTCTTACAGATGAGCAGCACATCATCTCAGCCTTCTCTATCCCTATGACCCTCTTTCAAAATAATTTTTTTTCTGCATTGAAAAAATTTAAACCACTGTCTTTCTGACAGTTTCAAGTTTTAACCTGAAATATGCTGCGGCAGGCCTTGAATTATGATTGGGTTTTGCATTACAAATTCATTGCTTGTGGATGCTTGTCATGTTGTAATGCATCTCTACACAGATGACAGGGTTCAACTCTTGCCTGTTTTCATTGGCTTCCAGTGGTTGACTGAGCGATGTTTTTTTTGTTTTCAGGAAGGGCACGTGAAATGTGCTGAGCAGAAACAAAACACATTACACTGTAATTCACTGGAGTATTATGTGCCCTTCATGCAATTTGCATGACAGCCACTGCCTTCTCTCTGCTGTTGGAATCTTTGCCTCTCTGCCATTCCCTTGTGAATTTCTTACTTTTGTTCATGAAATGCCAAATTTATTTGCCACTGCAAAACATTGTGTATTCTTGCTAACTGGGACATTTTTTCTTCTTCCTCCCTCCCAACCTGATTAGGACACAAGTTTGTTCTACAATACAGTCTCCAGTGATAAGTCTCATTTAATTTTAAATGTCTTATATAAAAGAGCTCTGCTTCAGAGACTATTTAATGGTATTTGAAGGCCAGATTGTGGCTTGAATGTTGTATATCTATAAATCATGCAACCTACCTGAATCTTGTTTTCAAGCATACAGAATGTAAGGTATTGTATTCAAAGAAGAGGTACAAAAGAAGTGTCAGTGAGCTTTCTGCTTTGCACCAACTCAGATCCCAGAGCAAGGTGGAAGTGCAGAGTAGTTACTCCAGAACAGGCCGTCAGTAAAAAAGTGTGCTAGCAAAGAGATGAGCATGACTTCTTTTACCCCATGTGGCTTCTCTGATGCTCTTGTAAATATTTTGTGTTTCGTTTGTGTTCAGACTGATAGCTGTGGTGATAGGTAAAAGAGGTCCCTATCTATTTATCAACTGAATATCATCCTCTGAATTCTGCAGAAAATTCCTCTTTCTAATTAGGCATTTCCATCAAAGCTGGGCCATTTGCTGAATAATCAAAGGCCTTGCTTGCCTGTCCTAGATTAATCTGGGAATGAAACACCTACAATATTTTAAGCAGTCAAGTTGTAAAATACAGATGGACTTCATATAACAGTGAAGTGGAGGTTAGTGCAAATTTTTTCATTTCCATTAAGACTTTGCCAATATTTGTGGATGGACTGTAAGCTAAGCCGTATTATCATGGTTCCTGCAATGACACAAGATCTCAGCTAGACTTTATTTGTGATAGGCTAGAAGCCAAAGTTGACTAAAATTTGTAGGTTTCTTGATCATGACAAATGAGACTAAAATAAAACATGGTATAAATTATATATAAATTATATATTATAAACTATATATGCTATTGGTCTGAAAGGGGCAGTAGTGTACTCACTGAATCTCATCTGATTGTTCCTTCAACTTTTCCAAATTCCTGTGGACAGGGAAAAAATAGGACTCACAACTTGTGTTCTACTTGGGAATACCCTTTGTTGATTTACTCATCATGGAACTTCCCTGTCTTGTTCTCATTGTTGTTTGCTCAGGTGAAAAAAAAAAGTGTTTGTTTTTCTTTAGCTATTAAAAACAAGGTTATTCTGCATTTAAAGTTTCATTTGCCACATGCAGTGTCAGCTTCCCTTCTTTTTAGAGATTTAGCAAGCTCATAGTCAAATATTTTAGTATAAATCTATGTTTATGACTACGAATACCTGACACTGGTGAGAATTCAAACAAGTCTGTAGTTAAACTGAATTTCTTCATATGGTCCATCACTTTTTTCCTTCTACTGCAGGTGGTTCTTGTGTATTTAAGGGCTCTTAAAGGCTTTTTAGTAATTCGTGTTTATTTGCCACTAATAACTCCACAGAGCAGCAGATAAATGAATTTTTTCCAGGTGGAATGAGAAGGCAGAGTCCTGATTTTTGCCATTCTGGGTGTGAATGTAATGAGGTGTCAAGGAAAAAATAGGTTTGTGGTGTTTCTTCTCAAGTTGGATGTATTCAGTTCAAGAATAGCTTCTTCTGGAATGAAACAAAATTGCTGATGAGGCTTTCATAAAAAATTAAAATTTGACTCACCTATTAGTTTCTATATAAAAAATCAACAAGCTTCTTCATATAAAGAAACTGTGTTTGGAACTCATTTGTAAGAAAGAATAGTGTAGTTGTGTTTTTATTGCTTCGTTCCTTCATGCCTCTTAAGCATAAGTCAGTCAGTATGCAAACATCTTTCTTCTGTCTTTAAATAGTTAGTGGAGGCTTGTTTATCATAAGCCCAAATTACTGCCAAGAACTTCCCTGAGAAATAAGAGATTTATTTTAAGACACTGTGAAAAATGATCTGTCTACAAGAATTGGGACAGAAAAGTTTGATGACGTTCAATTGCTGTTCCTGAGCCTGTTTGACTCATGAGAGACCATTTGACTAAGGAGCACAAGCATTCAACAGAGGGTTTGTCAGAGGGTTTGTTCTTTATATTGAGATTATGAGATGCTTGTTATCATAGCTCTTTTCCATCTGGCTTCCTATCAATTAGACAAAGCATGTTGTCTGATTAATTTTTTTCTTTTTTTCTTAGGGTTTTGCTAAGTTCTAAAAAAATAATTGTTGATTAATAGAGTCAACCAGCTATGATAGCTAACTCTAAAGATATAATGCAGCATCAACGAGCAGATTATCTTGCATCTTGTGTTGCCTTCTCATCAACAAAATCTTCTTCTTTTTCCTAACAACCAACAGGACCAGCAAATCATCATACTGGCCTCTTTCTTCTTTATTGTGTACTTGCTTCTTCTCAAGATAATAGAACTCCTATTCGGTTCAAAGGAACAGGTTCAGCATCTGTACAAACAGCAAACAAACCATCTGTGATAATCAAGTCCTGTTGCCTTTGTATGTTAATACCAAAATCCAGAAGAGCTGTGTCTGCTCCTCTACTTTGATTGGTTGAGAAACCACGCTGTGTTCATAGGAAACTGCTGGGATGAAGGCCCTGGCAGCACCTAGAGAAATGTGAACAATGTGGATGCTACATCACAGCCTTTTTGTATTTGCTGAGATTAATCAGCCCCCAGACGTATAGGAATAGCAGATGGACAAACTGTGGCTGTGTGCTTTGTGCATAGCTCAGGGTAATTCTGCTCTGGCAGATGTTTATCAGTAAAGAGGATGTTCTGTAAGCTGTGACTATAAAGTTTTGGTCTAGCTCCATAAGTTGTTTCTTATTTTTTAATAAAAATATGAAATTTGACATTTTAATGTAGTGAGATTCCTACACTCAGTTTTATTGGCTATGCCAAATGTTTTGTGCTAGTATGCCCTGATGTTATCAAGACTTCAACATATTGCACCTACAACACAGATGAACATTTTTTCCAATCTCTTTTCTTCCTGTATAAAATATAAATACAGAAATTAATTCTGTATTTGAGTACAGTGACATAAGTAAAGGCAACTCTTTCTAGGACCATCTTAAATAAATACACTGGCAATGAGGAAAGACAGTTAAAATGAAGTTAAGCAAAGGAAATTGATTACTAGAAAGCTATCTGATAAAACTAATGATAAGTATAGGTTTAAAGCTCAAAACCAATGTAACTTGGATTCTGGGATAACATGTGGTCCTTCTTTTTGCTGACATGATAAGCTGAAAAGTGCCTTTTTGAATTCACCTTCAAACTTAAGAAGAAAGCTAATAAGATGAAAAAAGGTCAGGATTTGTGGGAGACAAACAGCAGCCAATTTTCAGAATATGAAATACATCTGTGGTAGTTCCACCAAATCCAGTAAAACTATTGTTGGAGGAAGGTGGGCTTCAATATAGATAAAGATGACCATTAAAACTGAACTTCAAAGCTTGATACAAAGTGTATTGAAATCAGTGAGAAGCCTCATGTTCTCTATTTTGATTCTTTTTCTCTTTTGATGCACAATTCTTCTTGCAACTATTCTTTTTTCTTAAAACACACAACTCATCACTTATCACAATGTACAGGTCTGGATAATTATTTTCAAGCTACTCTATTCATGATCTTGAGTGTGCCTGGATCTTGACAGTCTTGAGATCTGAATTGTAGCAAATTGATCAAAATTGTAGCAAAATGACACATTTTTTTAGGAAAGGCATTTAATACTCCTTATGTCTACAAATGCAGATTTCTCACAGCAGTATCGAGTGACTGGGAGATGTGGACACCAACCAAAACTGAGCCTCACACCTATTTTAAGAAGCATGAATACATTCAGTAGTAGAACAGCAGCAGATCTTGGCTTTTTAGAAGCATTTCAATTTTTTGTCCAGATGCTAAGAAACACTTTTTTTTTTTTAAGCTTAGATAAAGATACCAACTGACTACTGATCCTTGAATATAATAAATGTTCTACTTATGTGTTTCCTTGATTCTAATGGAAAAGAACAACATAGAATAGTGAAAGAAAGCACATTTATATGGTATTGGTAAGTAAATGTGAGTCTTATGCAAATAACTCTTTAGCTTACATGAGATTCCTCCCTTTCAGGCTCAGGATTCAGGAGTTCCCCCTTTATTAAAAGCAGAATTAATACTGCAATGTGAAGTCATGAATTAGTGGGAATACATGTACAGCTCCTTTTGTATCTGCATTTTTATTCCCAGGCCAATGAGCACTTGCATAGATAATGGCAAGAATATGTTCTTCAGATAAAATGTCAGCTCAGGAAAATACTTATGATTAGGAATCGTTGTGTGACATCCTGGTAGTGGAGGTGAGCTGGTTCTGCTTCCTCACTGAGCACATTTTCTCTGTATCTGATAGATTCATCCTCCATCAGGAGAATAAGGGAGAGTTTGAAATGAGATTTGAATTGCAATAATCACTATTCCACCATATAGAAGTTCAGGGCAACAGAAAAAAATTAACTTTTCTTTGAAGGAGAACAGGACTTTGTCTAGAAGATCTTGCAATTATATAGCTTCCCATGCTGCACTGTTTCTCCTGTCTTCAATCTCATTTGTTAATTTCTTTTTGTGTGACCCTGAGACTGTTTCCTTGATATTGTTGCTAAAGGTCTGTTCAGACTACAGTTCCTGTTCTTCCATCTTTACTGTCTACATCCCACAGGTCATTTTACCATCTTGCTTTGTTGCCAGGCTCTTTCTTTTCCTTGCTAGCATTTGAAGTTATTAAGCAGCTTCCCAGATTTGACCATCACATGCTTTAGTACAGAATTCTCATCAGATTGTAGATTACCTTCATCACCTCTGAGAGAAAGGATTGTTAATATGCTGGTGTGTCTGTTCCGCATTTCTAGGCAGAGCAATTGTCACTTAAGAGAACCTAAATAACACCATAATACACCACTCATGATTGCAGCAGTGCAGTCATGGGTAAACAAGGTCCTGTCACCAGTGTGTGTTACATTCTGTTCTTCCTATTAAACCAGCCTGTAAATTAGCAATCCATTAAAAAATTGGATCAATAGCAAACCTTTTGTTACTGGTAGAGAAACAATTCAAGGATATTTTACAAAACTGTAGTGCTTAGTGCTTTCTCCTCACAGTCTGATGGAAATTATTAAAACAAAACACCTGATAATGAGGTGGCTGTTGAACAGTAAACTTCTGGGGATTTTATTATAATTTTTATTCTATTGTTTAGAATAGCAGTGGGATCTGGAGTGTGGAAGGGGCACTGTTAGAAAAGTTTGTTTCTATAACAACACAGTGTAAAAATGGAGTTCCCTTTCTTAGCATCTTTCTTGAAGTGAAAAAATACCAGTTTATTTCAGATGCAAGGTACTGGACAGCACTAGCGGTGTGTGAGACAGTAAGTAGTGACAGATGGAGTTAAAAGCAGTGCTTGTGTGTGTGCAATATTGCTCTAGGGTGATAAAGCTGTTTTTCAAAATGTCCTAAGTTTTTTTAAAGCTGCATGTATATCTGCTCACCTGGAATCATGTTGCTGAGTCTGCTTTCTAAGCCCTCCTTCTGATGTTAACATTTTAGGAAGGAATCACATTAGGGTATTGTACCTGAGTAACGTCAATTCATCACCAGCTTAAGATTGAACATTATTGTGAAAACATGTCCTATAAGCCTTCCCATTTTCAAAGAAAGAGGAAAACAGAATGATTTTAGGGGCTGCCTGGGTGAATGTCTTTGAGTCAGCTCAAATCCATGTACCTGGTAGCTCTTCTTCATCCTGTTACCTGCAGGACTCCCAGGACTATTCAGCCAGAGCCTGGATTAGTCCTGTTCCACCTGGTATTAATGTGACAGAACTCATAAGGTTTATGAAAGTTCACAATATTGCTGATTTGGTGTTACCTTTGCTGCTGTCACCTCCTCTTGCACACATACTGGCAAGTGAGTGTCTAACTTTCATTGAAATGTACACAAAAGACTAATTTAGAGAAGCCTTTCCCTGGCTGCTGAAAAGATGTGGCTTGGTGACTAAGTTAGGCTTTGTTTTTTAGCTGTTTGTTGCATAGTTACTCAAATTCATGAGAGATATTTTAGGTGATACGCTCAAAGATTGCATTTCCAAACCACAGAATCCAATATAACTTCCTATCATTTCTCCTATTACATTTGAATTAGTTTATTCTGATTTCAGCAAGGAACAGCCATTTTTAAACTGTCAAAAATGCAAAATTAGAAAAATCTGTGATTGCTACCTATGGATATATCTGTTCCCTTTTAGGTCTCTTCCAGTACCTCTTTTTAGGTTATAAAGTATAATTCTTGTGATTTTACATGTTGTGCATAAAAATGTGTAATTGTCACTCCTTGTAGCTAGTCCCTGGGATGTTCTAACTGGTTTGTAACTTATACAGCTTGAATTCACTGGCCAGTTTAGAACAGATAACCTTCAACCCAAGTTGTGGTGAAAAAGGGAGCCCACCATGGCTCAGAGAGCAGCAGGCAGTGCTGGGTCGGTGGGGTCAGTGCTGGCATGACATGAGCAGTGCTGGGGCTCACACAGTCCAGATCAGCAGCCTGACTGGGTGAGCTGGGTCCTTGTTCCTCCTGGAAACCTGGGCAGGAGGGTTGTATGGAGGAGGTGGCCAGACAAGGAGAAACTGATGTCCTTGATGGTTTTGCTCAAAGGGGCAATAGGATTGTGGGCAGGAAACATCTCCAAGCCTTGTGAGAGAAAAGGATTCTTTGGCTGACAAAGAGTCAGAACCATCTCTGGGAGGAGCAGGTACTGTTTGGTCTCTGTCTCTCATGTGTCTCTTCCCTTCTTTGTGGTAATGGGTGTGCATTTTGTTTGGGCAGTGAGGGAAAGAAATGTGCCATAGGTGGAAGCTCCGGTCTTCGGTGTTGATAAACTGAATTATATTCTCCCATCTGAAAAAACATTAAAATTATGTGCTCCATCACAAAAGTGTGTGTTTGTTTTCTTTAAAGGGAGCTCTCAAGGTTAGCTTTGCTTATTTAAGCACCTTGTTCAGAGAGAGAGAATTACACTGGAGAGAGCATATGTATCCATGTGCAGAGAAACATCCTTGTGGGGAGGACATGGTGTGCATGCCCTCAGGAGGAAATGGTCTTCCAACCCCCAGACCGTCTCATGAAGGAATACAGGTAGCAAGTACCCCTGCTGGGCTGCATGCAAGGCCCAGGACACATAGAGGAGTCTCTTCCCTTCCACCATGGGGAAAAGAAGAAAGGCCAGGTCTCTGGGAGGCTTTTTCTTTCACAGATGGGATGTACATCCCTTCTCTGTGATCTGAATTCTAGCTGAATATTAAGATAGGACAGCACACAGTTGGAACACTACAGGCTTGCATGCTGACAGATTCAGCTTGTTCTTTCCAGATTGCTAAAGCTTATTTTAAAAGGTCTTATTATTGGAGAGCTTCCATTGTGTATCTAAAGCCACTGGTATCTTACTGTCAATTAAATGAAAACAAGTTGCTGTTACTTTTCAATTTAAGGGGGATCTCTCAATAAAAATATGTTTACCAACAGTTACACATATGGAAGTGTTTTAAAAATATTTTAAGTGCACTGCAATTACCTAAAGGTGTGAAATGAAGTTGCTTGTGTTCACTGCGTCACAAGCAAGGCCTGAAATTTAGTGACTGTCAGGGCTGCTGGGCTGTTTTTCCACATATATGGCAAATAAAATTAGAAGCCTTATCTCTAGGCAAACTCATATTTTCGTAGGTTTAGATGATTCTTTCAGCTAGGAAAGCTATAGTATGAGCTTCTTAAGCAAATACTTATCTCTTCATAGTTGTAGAGAAACACTGATGTGAAACACTGATGCACTGTTCCATGCTCTTCAACATTTACTTTATACCATATACCTGTGTATAATGCAGGAAAGCTTGAAAGATAACTGTGGATTTCTGAGAAAAGCCTTTACTTTTAACTCAGAAAAATATTATTGTGGTTTATGCAGTCAAATTATAACAAAATAGATTCTGGTTTTGGTGGAAAATGCATTCACATGTGAATCTATAATTGTAAAAGTAAGCCTCCTGTGATTCATGAAGCTAAAATACTCGTGGGTGCAAAACTGCTATAGTTTTGTGCAAAAATAGAAATGTTGAAGCACATGTACTTTACTGCACATGAATCTTGGGTTCACATCAGAAAAGCTGGTTAACTGTTTTTTGTTGCAAGTCTGTTGTGGTGGTGCTGTTCTCCTGATACTTTACAGCACTTAGAAATGGCTTAGGTGACTCACTTGCAGAAAAAAAAAAAGGGACTTGAAGCACTTCTAACAATGGAAAGAGTGACAAGGAAAAACTATTACTTCAAATCTGTTTCATAACAAAGCTCTTAAACTTTTTTTTAAATGTACTGGACCACAATAATTGTAACAGAGACTTCACCTGCTTCATATATGTGACATTCATTACATAAATTACCTAAATGTCTCAAAAGACAACTCCTCTAATAATACAGAAGGACATATTATCAGTGATGTTATAGCTGTGGGTTCTGCTGGTCACATCAGTCCTCTCACTTCATCTGAAATTGATCTTGAAATCTGTGTAAACTGAACAGCTTCCAGTGAGTTTGAACAATAATTTAAATACAAGTTAGAAGGAAAAAGCTTTGCATTCATGCTATTTCAGGCATGCTGTGAGCTAGAAGTGTCTGTTCCATAAACAGATATCAGATATACAATAAGAGACCTGTATCTTGTAAGGTTTCACATGATCTACAAGTATATAATATTATCTTGTATTTCCTAAAAAAGCAGTAATCATGGAAAGTTTCTCCCTTGCTGCTACTGATGATGTCAGCATGGCTTCAGGTTCCCTCTGCCTTGCTGCCAACTCATTGCATGCATATTTTTGTACATTGTCCTACTCTTCCTGAGATCACTTGGACAGCTGAAATCCCGTGCAAGTGGTCCCACTAACATTTGTCGATAGCTCTGTTCCAGCTTGCATTGACACTGTCAAATGACTTTGGCAAAGTGGGTGAAATATTAACCTATAATCTTAGAATTGCTATGGTTTGAAAAGATCTCAGAGGTAATTGTGCCCAACCATTCAGATGTCCATAAAACACCCCTAATGATTGGTTTTCAGATATTCCTCCTTGTCATAGGTGGAATAGTGATCTGGAGGAAATGCTTTTTTTCATGCAAATTCAGACCTTGCTCTTCCTTAATTTCCTCTCAGTGAACTCATTACAGGTGAAGCCAGAAATTTCTTAGCACATCAGGGAGAGACCTGTGCTTAGAAAGTACTGGTTGGAATGGAGATAAAGATATTCTGACACTTCTTTAAGTCAATTTCTATTGTATTTCTTGTAGGAAATGATAAGTTATCCAAGAATGTGAGGACAGTTTGCCCTGCTGCTCCTCCCCTGTACTCAAGGTCTCTTTTGTTATTTGTGTTGCCACATTGTGTCTCTAGAGCCCAGCTGTGATCAAGTTCTCATTGTGTGAGGGACCAAAGAAATGGATTGTATGTCACAGTCCTTGCCACAATGATAGCACAGTTTAGCAGGGGAGGACAAAAAGGGGTAGCTAAGGCAAAAGAGGCAGGCTGAGACTTGTCTAAAGTCACTCAGTGAGCAGCAGGAAGGAGCAGCCTTAGGACCATTGTTTCCAAGTCCCAATTGCACTGCAAAACTACTGACAGTAGTTTTCTTTTCAAAGGAAGACGCTCATCATAAAAAGAAAATGTTATTTTTTAAAATAATGAAACGAAGATTTTCTTGCTAAAGAATCTTTAGAAATGGCAGACAGAAAAGAAACTGAGAAATCCTCGATGGATCATTTGAAGAAGAATTAGGTCTAAATCGCCAAAAAAGATTTGAAATAAGACTTGGACCACTTTTAGTGACATTCTCCTAGTTACCAGCAAATTCAGTGGAAGTTTCTTGTTGTTTCCTTACATTTAGATAACTAAAAAAACCCCAAACCCAGCTCTACACTGGTAGTTGGGTCATAAAAATGGTACAGAAAAAAATTGCACTCACAGTGACTTATTTTAAACAATATTCTATCCATATTTTTATTAGAAACAGTATTTTCAGTTGGGCTGGGAAATGTAATAACATCAAAGAGAATCTGACCCCATATAGTAAATTGAGTCTGTTTAACTTTTATCAATATGAGAATTTATAAGCAGATATATAAATTAGAAGTAGAAAGAAATGCAAGAAGTAGTCTTGGAAAAAACTCACAGGTATGTGCCACAAGTCCACAGTTCATAATGATGTTAAGTAGACAGAAGAATGAGAGCAGTGGAGTGGTGAACAATGTGAATGATGCTCAAGTAAGTCTTTATTGACTTTATTAAGGCTGGTATTCATACCAAAATCTGGTAGGAATATATGTCCAAATATCTATACACTTTCCTACTCCTATGCTTTTTTCCCTAACTAGGTCTTCCAGAACAGCTGGGAAATCTAGCTCAAGAAACAGTTCAAGTCCTGCATTATCTTCAAAAAGAGTAAGTATTTGATTCATTTGCAGGTAGTGTCTTTTTGAGATGTCCTGGTACAGACAGAGGGTTTAGTGTTATAACACTAAATTCTAGAGAAATTCTGTGGTAAATCCATTATTCCTTATACTTTAAACATGAAATTTGACATTATCTAAGATAGGTACAACATGTAATAAATTGTACATAATTTCTGTTGAAAAAAAAAGACTCTTGTAGACTCAGAGTGTTCACTGAAGTGTGTTGATTGCCTTGGTAAATTCAATTAAAATTTAAACACCTTACCTGCTGCATTTTTTGGAATTATATTTGTATTTTTTATTAATACAAATACAAGAAAAGTTAATAGAAAATTGCCAGCCATGAATTATAACTTTCAGACTTGTATTCCACTGGCTGCTGTACCACCTGTTAGTAAGCAAACCAAGCAGTTGCCACATCACTGAGAATGACTCATTTCTGTAATGAATACCAATTAGGATATCAACATATTCAATGTTCTTATTCAATATTCTTGTTCTCTCTCAATATTGCTACATTATTGCAAACTCATTTAAAGAGTTGTGTGGTAAAAACATTTATTTTACAGAACAGAGAGAATGAAATCACAAAAATATTTCTATATCTTGAAAAAATAGGTCAATTTCTTTGAGATTAAATGGGCTGATTACAAATTTACATCTTTCTAGTGCAATGTTAACATTTTTATTTAATTTTTCTTATTCAGAATGCAGAAAAAAAAAATCCCCCCAACATAATTTTCCACCATATGGCAGTGCTGGCTTCAGAGCAGTTTTTGTGCTAGGCACTTTACTGTCTCTTCTATTCTGCCCTGAAAATGTAACAGTTCAGCAGAACCCTGCTTCCATTTGCTCCTCTAATTTTAGTTCAGACAAACAAGATAGGCAGGTAGCACTGACAAGGGACAACAGTCTTCCTATTCAAAGGCAGGGGTATATTTGATGTGAGAATTTTTTTCACTTGTCCAATTAGAGTCCTCATTAACACGTAGGACTGTTGAACAGAAGGTGCTAGGATAATACACCAGCTACAAGTCTCATTTACCAAGGTGCACATTTTATACAGCTTATAGTGGTCTTCCTGACTAATGGTGAGCCAGAATAAACTTCTCATGCTCTATACTCCTAGACTTTGCCTATGCTAGATGGATTTTGCAAAAAGTGAATCATGAAATCATCAGTCTCATCACAGCTCTGCTTGGGACAAGATCTGGTTATAGGATGCATGTAGTTACATACCTGGCAGTAATGACTTTTTATTTTGGGTCAGATCTTTCCTTTGCCTCTTTTAAGTTTGGTGGTTTTGTCATTGGAGAGGAAGGGCGTGGTTGTTCCAGGATTTAAACTTCCAGTATTTCCCCTTTTTTGACCAACATGTCCTTTGAACATATTCTATGATTGTGGTAATTTCATTTGATTGTAAACAGAGAAAAAAAATAAAGGGAGAAAGTAACATAAACCCAATATTGGAAGTGATCAAATCCTGTGTATGATGCCATGGATGTAGACAAGGAGCCCAAGGGTACAATTAATGAGTAGAACAGCAATACCACCTAACTTACCAGCTAGCTGTCTGCTCTCCTTCACCACCTTGTCCCCAGAGGTCCCTGGTGAGATGACTGAGCTGCTCATTAATCATTTGTTAAATTGCTTGAGATACCAGGTAAAGGTGAAAGGAGCCATATTGGTTCTCTGTAGCCTACTGGGCTGTGGTTCTTGTGCATTAAATAAGGCAGAAAGTGCCTGAGCTACCAAGCTGGACTCCTGAGAGCAGCAATGCAACCAGGATCTGACTTGCAGAAGAGCTGTTTCCTAGAGTCAGGCTTTTCGAGGTGAAAAGAAATTCATACTTCTGTATAAAAGGGGTTTCTCCCACAAAGATTTCTAGAAAGTGTAGAGAGTTGGATTTTATATCCTACAAATGCTTTTGAGGGGAGTGAGCCATTTCAGAGTCATGCACTAAATAAATGGGAGTAAAGAGGAGATCTGTACTTCATGAAGACTTTCTGACATACTCTATGTTATGACCTGCCCCTACGAAGGTGAGAGAACCCAGGTTCTTGTTAATGGATTCCTTGGGGCAGATTAGAGTGAAACAACACCTAATGATTGGTGTTTGTAAATATATGTATTTATTTGTGTAGGGTCTATTTTAGAACATTTTGGTTGCAATGGAAAGCAGGTATGTAGCCATTTTGGTTAATAATATCTATAGTAATTTATCAATATGAAAGCATCAAAATATTACTTGAGAAAATGTATAAGGAAAAGAAAGAAAAAGAAAGCATAAGAGTAGAAAGATGCATAATCACTACCCATGGATCTGCAACAAGATTTGATTGTTGCTGTTGGTTGAAGTGATGGTCTTGATCTGTCCTGATCCACCCCAAAACACAAAGAAGCCCCCAAAACACAAAGTCTGATGGGTTAAAATACATTCAGGCTGGGTGGGAAGAACACCCAGGTACCTCCCCTGTGTGGGGGGAAGTTTTACACTCTTTTGCAACAGACCTGGATCTGCTGCAACACCTTTGGATCATGTGCAGTCCTCTGGTGGAAGGCTTCAGGAATGGGTCTGGGGGTGCTTCAGGGGACCCTGATGATTTATGATGCCTCTTCAGCTGCCCCTCACATCAGCACAGTTAAGCCAATAGTGCCTCATCAGACCTTCCCTGCAGGGAGAGAGGAGTTTCACAACTGAGTGCAGTCTCCCACACTTTGGAACTCTTGGTTCATTCCAAGCATTGTGCTAGTTTCCTAGCACATAAAAGTAAGTATGATTCAACTTCACAGTGACTTTCTGAAGCTTCTCTAGATCCCCAAATAAATATTATATTCACATTGCATGCAATGCTGACATGTTCATTCAATGAGCACTTACTGCAGATGAGAGTTATGAGTGTGTATAAACCTCTTAAAGTGATGAAGGGTACTCAAAGCTCTCTGATAGCAAACGTGTCATCCATGGTATTGCTTCAGGAGGAACCCCTGCAGAGAACAAGAAGTGGGGAGTTGTGTGTTGGGTAAGATGTGCATACAGAGTATTCCCTGTGATACACAGAGAATGCAGAATATTGTGGCACTATGAACTGCATGAAGGCCATTTATAGTGAAGAATAATAGAATCATAGAATCCTAGAAGGGTGGAAAAAGACCTCTAAGGTCATAATCTCCAACCACTAACCCATCACCATCTTGCTCACTGTAGTGTAGAACTGTGAGTCCAAGATTCTGAGTAAAGCCAGGCAAATTCCCCCAGCAAGGCCCTGCTTGCCACACAGTGAGCCAAAGAGGGGAGAAAGGGCCTCCAAATCCAGACAGCAATGGGGAAAATAAGGGCTCTGTATGTTCCCAAATGCAAGATTCTTGGGGGAAAAAGAAACCAGATCCCCTCTGGTGAGGAGGTATAGCTGCAAAGTGCCTCACAGTTATGCATAGGCCCAATGTTTGTCTCACACAAACCCAGAACTTACAGGCCAAGAAGATTTATTTATACTTACAAAAAACTTTGCATAAATACATAGTAAAAGGAAGTTTTCTTCAGAGAAATACAAATGATTTGTGAAAAATATTGCCTAAGGCTTAAATGCTGTACTGTAAACAAATATGGATTTCACATAGATAATACGGGTGATTTATTGATGAATTCAAAATGTACAAATGTAAAGAAGAACATAAAAATATCTGTTCTAAATTTAATCAAACATTAATTAAAGAATCCTGTGAGGTAAGTGATGTTCCATTACATTTTTTTTCCTAAAGAAAGGAGAAAGGACTGGCTTTATAATCAAGTAAAGCAGATGCTTCCCCTCTGCTCCCCATTCAGAGACTTGATGTGTCAAGAAAGAGAATGCTGAGGTTTCTTAGCAATTTTTGCCTAAGTCATACTTGCCTGTGCAAGTGTACAAGTAGTGCTCTGCTGGATTTAGCAGTAGAGATGGGTCCAGGAAACCAAGTCAGGTTATGGTTTTGCAGATCCTAAGCTTCCTTGCTATGCAGAGCTGGAGTTGGAATTGATCAGGATTTCTACAGAGAAGTGCTCCAGGCACTTAAAGGGTGGAGAACTTCATTTATCCTGGTGCAAAGAGTCCCTAGAAGGCTCATCACAGAGAAAGATCATTGAATTGCTGGTTGTTTCATTTGACAGGGATAAACTATTAGGGAATCTATATTTTACTTGAGATGTAATTCAATTTTATGTTCAATTTCTAATTCAATCTAATTTTCTGCATAATAAGGACACCATGAGTAATGAAATATAAATGGTCAAATGAAAAGCCAGTTGTATTCTTCCTTTGTTCAAGGTTGATACATGACTAGAAATACTACCAATCTGCCTGGACAGTTGTAATACAAAACTCACAACACTGATTACTTCAGAAATGTAGTTCTGCATTCAGGCTGTGATCTGACCAGTTTTGATTTAGTTGAACTACCCAAGCTTGGATCTGAAATTGTCTGCAGGATAATTCTGCCATCTGAATGGCCCTCCAAGTGTGTGATTAAGCTATCTGACCTTCCTGTGCTTTTCTTTCTCTTTCTGCTCCAGATTCGGTTCTGTCCTAAAATCCATTCTCTCATTTCAGCCTTTGATTTCCAGTTTAGTATAATAATAATAATAATAATAATGATAATAAACATGTTCTTTCATTGCTTCTCACTCTGTTACTGAAAATAATCCTTAAGATGTGTTACTTCAAATAGAATTAGTCAAAGCCACAGTTCCACCTCCTTCCCTCACAGAAGCAGTAAATCTGGTGTGAACCTTGTGTTAATGACTGCTCCAGGACTTAATCCTTATACTTGAGTCTTGGTTCACTCTCCTCAGGCTTTGGTTTCATCTAGTTTTAACAAGTGGGGTTTGTTTTGTTTGTTTGTTTGTTTGTTTTTAACTATTCCCATTTGCAAAGTGAATTGTATTTTGGTGAAATGTGGGATTTCATCCCTGTGTCTGTGGTCCATGTAGACATGCTGCTGTTTTAGCTGCAGGCATTGCTCAGCCCAGGGCTGTGAGAGGTGGCCCTTGTGCTCAAATCATCTGCCAACGTCAGCAGTCCATCAAACAGCTGGTGTTGCTTGAAGCTGAATTTAATTCACCTTCTAGGATGACAGGAATTCTTACCTGCCATGCCAACAGATAAGGATTTACTGTTAGTGCATTCTAGATACCATGGCTCCCTAGCTTTCAATTTTTTTAATCAAGTAGAATTTTTTATCAAAACTAGCTAGCTGTGAGCATGCAGTAGCAAAACTGTATCTAAAATGCAGATGATCTTTTAGGCTCCCTATGTGTTCTACTAACACTTGAAAAAGAATTAATTCTGTGTGCAGTCTGAGTCATTTTGCAATGAACAAGCTCTTATTTATGTTTTAACACTTCCCGAAGAGACAATTTCTATAGAACATCAGGAAGCAGCCATAAAATGAATATGGCAAAAAATTGGGACAGAAACAAGTACATTTTTTTGCAATTGGCTATGCAGAATAATTTCATGGCAAAAGGTAGGATCACATGCAGTAGAAATTGCTGGCTTTCGTGAGTTGGCAGAAAATATAATTAAAATAGAGAAGTGACATCTTATGTGACAGAACCTGAGTAGGCAGCACAGCATTTATCACCTCCTGTTCACTAGCTTTTCTTTTTTAAAATTAGTGAGATTTATCTTATATGACGCCTACTCATGGTCTTGTTGGCATGAACGAAAACAAAAAAAGAAATGTAGCGATGTAAAATAACACCAGGAGTTACTGCAGCCAACAAAAAGGGACAAATTCATCCCTGACGCTGTGAAATAGAGTGGCACAAGAGTGCATACAGGCTCCAAAGTGTTTTACTTCCTGGGGTTATTCTTGTTTGTTTTTTAGTTTTGTGCTCATACCTTCTAATTCTATCTAGGCAAAGCTATAGATCGAGCTATCTTCTACAAAACGACAGTTGGACTGAGATCTTGATTTCAGCTGTGTAAATTTGAAGTTATTCTGCCAGAGACAATGAAGTCATTTTGGGTTTATACTTGTAAGCCTTTAATCAGAATATGTCAGTGAGCAGGAAGATGTGGCACCTGAAAATCAATGGCTGGTGCTGCTGTTTTTCTTTCAGGCTGAGAATTTTTACATTTGCTTGCTTGGTTTTCTGTGCTGAGTTTTCTGATTCAGCCAGGCTGTAGACTGAGACCAGTAATATTCTCTATTAGGAGACATGGAATCTGGGAGGTTTCAGAAAAGGAAGCCAAACTAAATCAGACCAAGACAAACCTAACTTAACACAATTTAATTTTAGAAGACTCAATCAATGATTTGGAATGCTGGATGACATGACTTTAACAAAGAAATGAAGGAGTGCTGTCAGAGAAATCTGCAGATAAGAGAAGCAGAGCAAGGAAGAAGGTGCATAATTTTATGCATATATTTATTAAACCAGAGCTTGTAAAAGACCTCAAGTAAATCTGCATGGAGTGGGTGGAAGGACTGGAAGCACGATCTTTAGAATAACTATATATACAAGGTTTTAAAAACCTACTTTTAGGAAGGCAGTGAGGTGAGAGAAAAGGGTGATCAGTATTCAGATTTTAATTTTTTATGTTGTTTTTGATGAGTCACTTTCCAATACCCACACTTGAAGAATGCTTCTAAAGGTACCCCTTGGGTGCATGGAAGCACACACTTAATTGCAAACTGGTGTTGATACAGTCATGCCTCCTTAGTGAATGGGATAGAGGCCAACATCCCCTCCCCTCCCCTCCCCATGCCAGTTAACACCAGAAGTCGAGGCAACCATTTCTTGCAGTCCAGAGAGAGCAAAACCAGCTGTTGTCCCTTTCTCCCCTCCTGCCTGGTGCACCTACAACATCTAGCCTGCAGTAATTTGGAAATAAACACACCAAATCTGTCCTTGGCCTCGTGTGAGCTTTGTAGGGCCCTTACATGCAAAGCAATGGCTTGGGCAGTATGTGACTTGTCCCTTTTCAAGCTCCTTTTATTCCAGCAACAAATATCTGTGGTGTGAGTGAACCCAGATTGTCTGCATACAGAACCATGAGCTGCACATCACGTTCTTTGGTTTTTCAGTAAGGATGTAGCACCACACAGGTCTAGAAGAAAGGTACATGAATACAGCACTGCACCTTGTATAATATCTTGGTGCACATTTTACTCTGAAAAAGGAAAGGTGACAGGCTCAGGTGACCAGGTCAATGCTGAGGACTTCATTGTGTGATTTCACTCTGCACTGAGTGCAATGGGAGTTTTGGATGAATGATGACTGCTCTGCTGTACAATTCCATTACCCTGTGCTCATGGTCTTGCCTGTCATTTTTACTCATTAAGCGAGCCATCCTCAGACCATCTGTGTTTTTGTAGTAGCACCTTGCAGCCTTGGAAGTAACCTCATAAAAGCCTAGTAAAACATCTGTGACCATTTTCTAGCTATCAAGATATTTGAGGACATTAAACACCAAGGTGTGTGGATACCATGAGGCTGTGGAATGTGCAAGACTTTATCACAAAGTTTAAGGTGGCTGAATGTCCAGTAAGATCTGTTGTACAGCAGTGCACTCTTAAAAGAGGTATCTCTAGCAATGATGTGACTGTTTTACATAGAGGTCTATGACAAACAGCACTGCTGCCTTCCTGCAAGTTACCAGTCTTAAAGTCATCCACATTCATTCATATTTTCATGATCAGGGTATTGGCAACAACAATGAATTTGACAAAAGAAAAAAAAAAGAAAAAGCATTTGCAACAGCAAGTTATAAATTGACATGTCTCATTTAAGCAGTGTCACTTACAACCAAATATTTAGACTGAATCAGGATAATGGAAAACATTTTCAGGAGTGTGATGGAGCTTCTGTCTAATTGACACTTGTACTTCCTTGCAGCTGGGGAGGATAGAGTTTCACAGAAGTATGTGCAAGTCGACAGCCCAAGTTCCTGCAGGCTTGACACAGTTTGTGTGGACAGTACTTAAATCAGTTACATCTCCTACTCTTCTTGCTAAATTCTTTTGCTAATAAGGAGAGAGGTGAATACATAGTTTGTCACCTAGCAACCCCAGATGAGCTCTCTGAAGAGCTTTGAATGAATAGTTGCCGATGGATTCTTAAAAATATCTGGTTTGTTTTGTTTGGTTTGTGCAAGTGAAAGGTGTGGTCCCCCATATGTGCTTGTGTGAAATGGTAAGCAGGAAACTGAAGGGAAAGTGACACAGAAGAGGAAATAAAAATGGAATCATATGGTGTAATTGGCATGCATATATATAGAAAATCTGCTTCTATTCTTTTAAGTCAGCTCTGCATAAATTTGCATGACATACCTCAAGTTCCCTGCCTGTTCCATAGCATGCTACTTGAATTCTTTCCTACAGAATAAATAGGAGCATAGATACTTTGGTATGTTAAACAACACCCCCCTTATTCCAAAAGTAGAAAAATTGGTTGAGGGATTCATTATTTGCACACAGTAGGTTGTAAGATTGTTCATTTTTGCCTGCATTAGACTTCACCCTTGGATTTTGGTGTTAAATAGCAATAATTGAATAGCAATAATTGAATATAAATAGCAATAATTGAAATTGCATAAATGGCAGCAGCTGGGTGTAGGGGGCAAGGGTGGATGTGGCCAGCTGCAGTGGGAAGGAAGGGTGGCAGCTATGGGCAATGACAGCTTTTGCTTCCTGCTGTCTAAACAGTGCTGTAGGGAGGGGCCAGAGCCCTCTCAGCCCATCTGGTGAAATCACACCTGGACAGGACGGGGTCACTGTTATCCCAGAGCAGGTTGATGTCCTGCAGCAATTAAAATCCCTATTAGCCTTTGGGGGCTGGGTTTGCTTAATACTCCCTCTGCAATGACCAGCCCAATGATGCAAAGCACCTTTATGACCACTTCAACTGACCACCAGCAATTCCTCTTCCAAAGAATTGTCTCTTGGTGACTAAACTAATTGAGTAGTTTTACAAGGCCCTGCTGCCATCTTACATGTCATGGGATGTTCCTATGAGAAAAGGAGCGTGGTCATACTGTAACCAATTTCTCTTTGTTTGGGACACTGTGTCCCAACTTAACATCTTGACAGATTGTATTAATAAATTACAGCGAGCTCTCATTTTAAATTGGCCCTATGCTGAGGGCATAATTTTGTATGATTGTGCCCAATAAGGAACAGAGAGGTTGATTTCTTTAGAAATCCAAAGCTTCTGATTTCCCCAACATGAAAAGCCAAAAGTATTGCAGCTGCTATTTATTTTCGTGAGACACTTCTTTCATTCATGCAGTAATTTAAAACATATTATTTTTGTTCAGTGTAGCCACTTCAAGAATAAAAACAGTACTACAGAATGCTTCTGAATTCTTTAAAAGCTTTCTTGGTTTTTTCTTTCAGTTTCTAGTGTTTTCTTTGAAAAATAAGAAACATGTTTTTGTGATGAAGCCTGTATTTTGAAGCCTAAACTAGAGAACAAAAGAAATTTTTACAGAAAGTGGGAGAGAGGTCAGGTGAGTTGGCTAACAACAAGGTGTCATTAATGTTTTTTGGTTGTCTCTGGGGTAATCCATATCACAATGTAGACTAGTTTTTATTTCATTAATTTAATAATTGAAAAACTGGTTGTCAGTTGCGTTCAGCTGATGCTCCTGTCTGCAAAAGCCATTCCACACACTGCCCACATTTTTATTGCAAGCTGGGTGTGTGTTGCTGTTGGCTCTTACACTGCCTGTGTGTGTGAGATGTGAGGGGTGTGGCTGTGCTTGCATACACCCCTGAGCACAGCTCCAGGAACATCCACCTCATCCATGAGGAAAGGCATGAGTGAGGTCAGGCAAGGCTCTTTCTGGTCCCACAGCCTGGTGGCAGCCTAAAAATGCCAGAGGTTTGGGAAAAGCCCTGACATGAAACTCAGGAACCCCTTAGGGTACATTTGCTTACCATCAGGGTCTTGGTGAAAAATGTTAATGTGACTCCCCAACCTCATTTCCACCAAAGGGAAAAAAGATTTTGGCTAGCTTGTGGCAGCTAATAGGAAGTAAAATCTCAGCAAGGTTTAGGCAGTTTACAAAAGGCTCTTAGCAAAATTATCAAAATAAAAGGGAACTTCCCAAAGAGGCAGAAAATGCTTACATCAAAATGTAACTCTGAAATTACTGACTGGGTCCTTTCATGCATTTGAGACTGATAGTTTCTTCTGAAAATTATGCTGGGCTTTTCTAATGTACATTTTAAGGTCTAATCCGTATCCCATAGCATGGTGTGCCTGGGAGTACTGAGACTACATTTCATCTCAGAAGCTGGTAATGGATCATCTGCAACTGATTGATGGCAACAGTGAGAAATGCAAACGGGAAGCAAGTTAGTGTGGTCATTTAACCACAACTTTATACTGAAATATATTTATATTTCCATGTAAATGTGAAAAAAAATATGAAGCTATAACAGTGAGAATCTAAATATTTTAAGATGTCCAGTATATTAATTTTGTGCTGTCTTCTGGATCAGGAAAGAATGATGGATCATCTTCATCCTTCTCTTGTGTTGAATATTTTTAATGCCCAATTTGCTCTTAATTTTTAGTATTTTCCCATATTTGTGTTGCTATTATTCAGTCTTCTAACTTTACTAAGTGCTAGAGTTCAGCTTTTCTTCAATTCTGTCATTATTTCAGTCTTCTAGTTATTTTAGGTTTTCATCCTTTTTTTCCCCCTTCTAATACTTCCAGAAGATAACTGGACAGTCATGAGCTAACAAGTCTCTGTGTAGGGTCAGAAGTTTTGTTTAACATTATTCTCCCCCTCAGTTATTTGATCAGGCTGCAATCAGACCTTCCATCACAGTCTCTTGGCAGTATCTTGCCGGAGACATTGCACTGATGGAGCAATGTGCTCGTGTGTGTATGGATGTGGCTCTACAAAACTACATGTTAGGCAGGGGCTTCATCCTCCAGTTTGAAAGGACCCCAGTAGTGGCCAGTGAAAGCATTGCCACGTGTCTTATGAAGTATGACTGATGTATGACATTTTCCTACATGAAAACCATATATAACGTCACATTTTTTCCTCTGAGCCCAACTTTGGTCAGCTGCTTGAATACTGAGCTGCTCAGGGACCCTGGGTGTTGCAAAAATACACTAATTACATGTTATCATACCCATGCAGTTGACTTGCTGTTGTGCAGTGTTTATCTGTGACACTGCCATGGAGCTGACTGGCCTTGCTCACTGAGCAAGGGATGTGAAGCCATTTTTTGGATGCAGCTTCTTGCTGTGTGCTGGGGCAATGTGCTTATGACCCCCAAAATCCTTGCCGTGGCTGTGGTAATGGTGTAGCATTTCTAACTCTTTTCTGCGTGTCCCTTAGCTGTGGTTGGTGCTTACCATCTTCTCTCTTTCCTGTATGCTAGATAATTAGTCCCTGAAATTTGTCTCTTCATGTAAAAATCCTTCAGTTGCTAATCCACCAAAAAAGCTAAGGGTATTTTTAGAAACCTTGGGATTTTACTTGTCCCATCAGTGGATTTAAATTTTTAAACACTAGCTATTGAGTTCTGCAACTAGGTCCTTCTTTTCATAAAACACAATATTGCTATGCATTTTTTATCAATATAATGTGGAAATTATGTTAATCCAGTATTTTGAGAGTTATACAGTGATAAAGGTTGTAGAAAATAAGAGATGAGAAAATAAAGTCTGAACAACAGACACAAAAGTGTTAAGTTTTTTGAAGCATGAAGCATGTGAAGTAATTTGAGGGATTCAGACATGAGGTCCACCTAGGCAAGCACTCTAACAGCAACCAATAAAAAATAGAGAAAGAAAAAACCTCAACATGTTTTCCCTGGGTACATCTGCTGAACTTCAGGCACTCATGGCTTACGCACTCCTTGAGACAGAGTGTCTTCTCATGCCTCGTAACCTTTTGTGCAATTTTTATCAGAAAACATGTCTAAAATTTTCTTTAATTTATGTAAACTTTCCTGTACACAATACCCAGGCTCAATGAGTTCTGAAGTTAAAACACATATCATTCATAAAGCTACCTCTTTTTTCTTTGATCTCTGAACATTTTATTTGATGCTCCTAGTTTCTAAATTATGATTTTGTAGACCTTTATTTCATCCTTCTTTGCTTTTGTTCTTCCAGGCTGAAGACTTCTGATCTATATACTGTTTTCTTGTCCAGAAGCCTTTTCTGCCTTGAGTGGTGTTGCTACTCTCTGTACCTTGTTCTTCTGTATGTTCATGGAAACATCTTAGAAACATATTGATGCAATGAGAGATTGCTCTTTGAACAAAGATTTCTCATTTGTGTATGAAGTGATTCCTCTCCATTCTAATGAGTGCTTTCCCTCTCTCTTTGTGGCTGTCATGCATTTTACGAGGAAGTTTGAATCTTAGGATTTTCTGCCATTTATAACTGTTTTTAGTTTCTCTTATGTTCGTTTGTACCTATAATAGCTCTCGGCAGATTACCATGCATTTTTGAAAAAGAGAGTGTTTTCCCTTTTCTGTGGCTCTTGATCAAGCAGCTTATATGTCTGAATTGTGTGTGAGCCATAATCAACAATTTTAGGCTGCACTTAAGAATGGTCCATTGAATCCATTAGCAAGGAACAAATGAAGTGAAATGGAAGATAGAAATACTATAAAATTACTTTACTTCACTATGCCGGCAAAGAAGCTTATAAAAAAAGTAAAGCTAATAGATTAGCAAAGAGATAGGTGCCCAGGAGAGACTGAATAAAGACTTTTACTTTTTTTGGTGTTGTGGTTTGAGACTGGACCAACGCCAGGCACCCACGAGAGTCGTTCGTTCACCCTTCCCTGCCACAGCTGGGCAAAGGAGGGAAAAGGAAAAAAAAAGTTAACGAATGCTTCATGAGTGAGGTAAGAACTGGGAGAAATATTTCAAGGCTGAAACAGGCTCAACTTTAGCTACAAAATGAAATTTACTACTAACAGAATCAGAGAAGGATAATGAGAAATAAAATAAACCCTTAAAACACCTTCTCCCCTCAGCCCCTCCCTCCTTCTCACCGCCAGCGCAGGGAGACAGAGCATGGGGGTTCGGTCAGTTCATCACTGAGATTTTCTCCGCTGCTCCGGGAGAGGAATCCTTCCCCTGCGAGGCCGTAGGGTCCTTCCCACAGGAGACATTTCTCCGAGAACTGCCCCGGCGTGGGTCCGCTCGCACCAGCAGCGGCCAAACCGCACCTGCTGCAGCCTGAACTCCCCAAGGGCCGACAGTCCTCCCTAACCTGCGGCAGTGTGGGTCACTTTTCCACGGGCTGCAGTCCTCCAAGGACAGACTGCTCCAGCCGGAGAGCAGGGCCCCTCTCTCCCCCTGGATCACAGCCTCCTCCAGGCATCCACCCGCTGCGGCATGGGCACTTCCCCATGGGCTGCGGGTGGATCTCTGCATCCCTCATGGATCCCCAGGGGCTGTGGGTGGATCTCTGCATTCCCCCTGGATCCCACGGGCTGCAGGGCACAGCTGCTTCACCACGGTCTCACCACGGCCTGCAGAGGAATCTCGGCTCCGGCGCCTGGAGCACCTCCTCCCCTCCTTCTCCACTGACCTTGGGGTCTCCATTTTGCTTTCCCTCACATGTTCTCGCCTCCTCGTCTTCTCTGACTAGAAGTAAAAACTTGTCACTCTGTTTTGACTTTGTTCTTAAATATGCCATCACAGAGGCATTACCAGCCTCTCTCACTGGCCCAGCTCTGGCCAGCAGCATGTCCATCTTCAGAGCCATCAGGGCTTGGCTCTGCCGGCCATGGTGGAAGCTTCCAGCAGCTCCTGACAGGGGCTGGCTGGTGGCCTCTCTGCTGCCTAAAACCAAACCAATACACTTGGCAATGTGGATTTTCTTTGTAATGAATTGTAGGAATCGCTTCTTAGTAAGGAGAGTAAGCTAACAGCACTATTTGACTTTGTTTTGGTTTTGTGGTTTGTTTTTACAGAATAATCATAACTCAGACTGGATCAAAGATAAGTTTAATGAACTAGGGAGTTCATTAACATTTTGCATTCCATATCTCATGACTGGATTAAAAGGACTTTCATGTTCTTTGAGGAGAAAATGTGTCGGCCCTCTATAGGACAGCCTCAGAATCCCAGCTGGACTTGGTACCATAGGGCCAAGATTATACAAAGCAAAAATAATCTTCACCCCTTCCACTGTGCCTGTATCTCTGCTTCAAAAAAGTTTAATGATTCACATATTTGTGCTTAGCTGTGCAAACAGATTTATATTTTATCCTTTTCCCCCCTGTACTTTGTAACTGCTACGTTTGAATTTTCTTTTTCTTAAATTCTTACAACAGTATTAAAATGTTATAGGTGTATGGGGGTGTGTATGCTTGTTTTTTCTTTTTGGTCGAGAGCTTAAACAGTAGAAAACATTTTGTTCTCCTGGCAGGAAAGAGTTGTTGTTTTTGCTTGCAGTCCAGCCTAATTTGCGCCTGTGTGCAAAGGGGACTTGAGGGCACAGGAGAATTCCTGTGAGACTGGCTTCATTTTGCCACAACTAACAGAAGAATTGGAAGGGTCAGAATGGGAACTGTTGTTTCTGAACGATGATGTCTTTGCAAAAAGTACCTGTTCAGGACCAGTTTTCACTCAGTATTTCCCACTGAATCCTTAGTGCCAGAACCAGCAGCCAGTCTGGCTTTCTGGAGATCTGCTGGAGGCAATGCAGGACCAGTGATGATTTTCTTTCAGCTTTTACAGTCTCTTGTCCTGCCTGAAGTTGCCCACAGCCCAACCCTGTAATGCCTTGTCAAAGTACAAGTATTGTGTTCTGCAGCCCTTCCCCAACAAATCTGGATCACCTGACAACATAAAGCAAGTCAGATCCCAGATTGTTAGTGCAAGAGAGAACATTTGTGGAGTTTCCAATAAAAACTGTAGTGATCTCATGGAAACCCATACAACTTACTCTGGTGGACTTTCAAAAAGAAAATCAAACTACTGCATTTCATAAATTTGTTTGGGTGAAGAAGTGAACTAGATGATTGGATCACTGCAGAGAGGCTGCTTTTCTGCCAATTGACAGTTGAAATTAGGTAGAAAATTGCTCAGAGGACTGGAATTTAGTTACACAAATTTAAAATTAGAAGAACATTTTGTGCTTTATGAAGGAAAACATATCTGTAACATTTGGTACAAGCTAACATTAGTCAGGGTAATTAAATTCAGTGTTTTTAAAGATTAATAGATGTTTTACTTCAAGTGCTTTAGCAAGCACAGAGCTAGGAGGAAAAAACTATTGCTCTGCTATGTTTTCTGCTTTCATGTGTTCTGATACATTAATTTGCTGGGGTCAGAGAAGTGGCTGGTTGGGTGGATTCTCTTGATTTCAGGTAGTTTTTATAAGCAAATTACTGCCCTAAGGAGATAAACCCCATCTTTGAAGTCATCTAAGAATTTTAATATAGAGCTGACTGAAAAAGTACTTTCAGTTCCAAGAGAAGGATTGATTCATTATTTACCTTGAAAATAAAAAAAAAAAAAAGAAAATCTAATCTGCTCCCCCACACTATGCTATTTGCAGAAGTTTTCATTGTAAGACAAATTCTTGACACCTTCACATAGAATTGAAAGTTGTATAAAGGTGTTTTCCTGTATTTCTTACCTTCCAGGCTCATAGAGAGTCAGGTACACATCAAAATGATGAGGGCAGCAGGAATGATGCCGAGCCAAGCTCTACAGCATGCCATGGGGAGATGGAGCTGTGACCTCTGAGACAGGGGAGGCAATTCTTGCAGCCAGTTTGGGGAAACTGGGATTTAAGAACTTTTTGGAATCTTCAATATCTGTGTCCTCTGTGCAGTCAAGCAGAATCCCACAGCTGCTTGAGAAAACCCTTATGAGCCTGCCTGCTCACAGCAAATCCCCAGCACAACAGTCAGCACTGTTACAGTGGAAGAAATGAGGTAACCCCCACTGATGAGCATGTGGCCCTTGCTGCATGTGAGGTAAAACAGTTTCTCTGCTGTTTTGCTTTGTTATTTTAAATCTCGGCTGTATTTTTTATTCAGTTCTTATTTTTACAAAAGTATTGTATAAATATAATATCTCTGTGATCACTGATAATTTAAAAATGGTGGGAAAAAGTCTTTGTGGGGCTGAAAGAACTTACACTCCCTCTGTCAGCTCTTGTGGTGGCATCAGTTTGGCTGATGCCTCACAAAACTATCTGATTACATGAAGAAAGTCTCAAAATGGTGATATCCCATTACATGGCATCACGTATTCCCCACAGACATATGGTAACTGGCCAGGTATCTCCTACTTGGGAGCTTGTACTATGTCAAGAAAATCCCAGAACAAAGCACTTCATGCAGAGTTTGGAGATACATGATAGCAGAACAGGCTTTTATCCCCATCTCTTAAGGTGTTTGTAGAAGCCAAGCACAAACTAGCCTGCAGGATAGCAGACATAGGTAATAATAAGAAAAATTTCTGCTCTATAAAATTTACTATATCAATTAGACCAGTAACAGTATGAACACTGACAATAGGCCATGCTAGATAAGATGGGGTGATTGTGGTAAGCAATTTTATTAAAAGACATGGATCTTATTTTTTCTATTAGGTGGCTTATTCGGTTTGGTTTATTTTTTTTCTTTTTTGTTTTGGTAAAAGCCCTTATTTTTTCCCTTTGTGTTTTTAATGGGCAGGCAAGAGAGTGGGAGTAGACTGTGCTACAACAGAAGTGAGCAGAGGAAATCTCATTTGCTGGCAGCAGTAGTTACAGGGGGATCAAGTCAAGCCACAGAACTCATCCTGGCAAGCGGAACTTGTTCTCACGCAACCCAGTCTTGTGAGTAAAAAGTCTTTGCATTTGGAGTATTGCACATTGATGCCTTCTGTATCTGGCCCTCTAACAGTGATGAATTCAGAAAGGAGTCAGGGAGGTGTGGGCAGCAGTCTTGTTATTAGGGCAGCTTAAAATAGCAGATTTCCCAGCCCAGACAGTCAGCAAAAGAAGGGACAACAAAAGATTTGATAGGAGATAGGTTGCATTACTTGGAATCAGCCCTGTTAATCTAGTAGGAAGTGAAAAAGAGACAGCATTTGAGATCTAAACAGCAAAATCAGTATATAGAGGATTAATTATTTTGAGCATTGGGTATGGAGAGAAAAGGTCCTTGGTTAGTAAGGTTTCCTCTGTTAGAAAATGTAGGAATGGTAAGTAGCAGTTCCAAATGTTGGCCAACTAATACCTGCAGCTATCATCTCTATCCTGTATTTTAAATCAATTCACCTTAGTAGAAAATGTGTGTATCACTGAAACATTTTTATGTAGGCAGTTCTGAGAGTGAGATTGAAGCTGTGTGCTCCTTATCTGACAGTATATAAGGCCAGTCACTAAAAGAGGTCAAAATTGGTGGCTCTCTCATAATTTTGAGTATTAACATTTTTATTTTAAAATATTTTAGAACGATTTAAGAAATAAATTTTGATGTAAGTACAGAAGTTCATGCAAATTAAAAAGTGACAGATTTGATGATGAAGAATAAAAAACATCAGACATGAATTTTTACAAGAAAATGGGACATGCTAACAGAACTGGCCAAAATGGTTTCAAAATCAGTGTGCATTTCCAAAAGGAGAAATTTTAATGAAGGAGCACTAGTGAAGTGAGCATGTGGCTGAAGATTTTTCAGAGCTCTGAATTTAAAACTTCTTCTGGACTTGATCATATTCCTGCTGGGTTCAGTAAATTAATTTTGATATTCAGAGCCAATGGGTGAGGGGGAAAACTGTTTGTTAAAAATGATCATTTTGGAGAATCAGAAATGAGTACTCATTACTGAACTCTGGGAGACAATTAGTTAGCAAGCAGCTGGCTTTGACCTTGGAATGCAAAGACAGAGGAATGTGTGGGAGTCAGGGAGAACTCTGTCATGGCTTGACTGACATCCACCTACTCCTGTAGATGTGTTTGAGATGCACATTCTGTCTTCCTTTGGAAATCAATCTTTTGGGAGCCTATTTTCTTGGAATACAATGTCTTAAATTGCTCTGCAGGAAGGGGATATGCTATGAGGAGCAAATGGGAAGTTTATAAGATCATTCATGTTACACAGCAGCCAAGAGACAAAAAAATACCCATGTCAACTATTATGAGTTCCATAAACTCCTAATGATTTACTGTGACATTGATTTTAATATGCAAATTAAGGCAAATGTGTTTAGTGTCAGGGGAGAAGAATGAAAATGAGAATCAGTTATGATTAAAAATCCCATACTGTGGCTGGGAAGGAAAGGTATTCCACTGTCAGTGAGAGGTATGGCTGACAGAAATGTGTAAAGAGTGCAACTGAAGAAATGTGTATGCTGTGTTTTGTAAAGAGGAGTGGGACATGGAATGAATGCAAAAAGGAAACTGTTAAGAATTGTTGTCTTTAGACTAACATATATTGATCTCTGAAGTAAATAAGCTTAGCATATGTATCTGTAGCCTCCTTACATTCTGTAGAAATCAGTATTCAAATAACAAAATAAAACACTGAAAATAAAAGTCTTTTGATTTTCTGGATTATGTACTGTAACTACTCACATAAATGCTATTGGTTCCTATTAGAATTTGGATATAATTCCTATGGCGATCTGAATTTATTATGCTGCCCTGCAAGGTCACCAAATATGAATTGCTGCAAAGTGAAATTAAATTGGGTTGCTTTCAAATATATGAGTATATATAATAAAAAAGTAGAAATATCAGAAGTAATGTTCTTTTTATGCTACTCACTGGAATTATGTTGCGGAATTTTAAGCAAATACATAAAAATGTATTTCATGACATAATAAAGGAATTACATAAAGCACCTTTATACATTTTAATTCATCATCATTGAACTGAGTCCTGGTTAGGCTTCAGCCTTCTAGAGGCAGAGCAGAGCCTCCTACATTCTGTGATGGGACACTGCTTAATTCAGGGCTGCAAAGGCTGTGCCTCCTAGGAGCAAGTCACTGAGGAGGCAGTGCCCTGTTTGCACATGGCCACTTGTGTGGGGCAGGCCTGATTTCCTTCTCCATTGAAAGTCAAGGACACAGGCATCACCTCCAGGTGAGAGAGAGGAGCACTTCTTTTCCCTCCTGTGACTATGATGCTCATTGCAGTTGTGGCTAAATACCACAACCCATTCCTGAGAATGCCCATTTGCCAGGTAGATGGTGACTGCTATGTTAGAGAGATGATTCCAGCTAAATATATTGTACTTTTCATGAGATTTTTCTATTACCAATAAGAATCACCTTAACTGGTTGTAGGATGAGAATAGAAATATCTCTTTAAAAGCTTTTAAAGGCTTGAGTGCTGTACTGCTCCAGAAAAAACTTTTCACAGAGAAATTTCATGTTGGAGCTAGGATGAGGAAGATCTGTATTTAGACTGTGTATTTTGAAATAATTTCTAATTTTTTTTATAAAGTGTCTGTGTTAGTGAAGGGCTGTCATAGAATCACAGAATGGGTAAGGTTGGAAGGTCGTGTGGTCCAGCCTCCCTGCTTGAGCAGGGTCATCCCAGAGCACATGGCACAGGATTGTGTCCAGACAGCTCTGGAATATCTCCAGTGAAGGACTCCATAGCCTCACTGGGCAGTCTATTCCAGTGCTCCATTAACACATTGCTGCACATTTAACATCCGGGATTTATAGCTTCCCTTGCTACATTTTATGCCACCAGTGGGACTACACATATTCTGTGGCATGCCTTTTATTAATTAGGCTTTATCTATTTGATTTGGGGACAGACAGCAGAACTTAATATATTATTACTAACTAATGAGCAAATTCTACTTTCTGATGATTAAATTTTCAAAAGTGATTTGAAATATAGATTGTATGCTCTTCACAGAGAGACATCATCAGATGGACTTCATTAATTAATCAGCAACATTCGCTGCATAGCATGGCTATGCAGGTGCTAGAATAAAATAACTATTATTTGAAGTTGTTTTTCACATTTTTCATTGTTCCATAGGAAAATGGCCTAGGGCTTATTTTCTCTGTGATGTTAGCTCCATTTATAACTCAAATTCTGTACAAAAGGAAAATGCCTTACTTTAATATGTGCTGGTACTTCTGGATTGAACTATCAATCTGAATCACCCAAACTGATCTTGTCTCAAGTTAGTGTAGCTGATTAGATTGTGTGGATGTGGACTGTATCTGTGTTGGTGCAGCAAGTCATGTGTTGGTTTGTTGTAATTTCCTTCTTCATGATACAGTAAGACAGTCAATTTCTCCCCTTGGAAAAGAAAAAATTGTGGCTCAGCTTATTGCAGCAGATAAAGTTGCAATCCCCTTTAGAAATCTTGTGCCAGATGCAGCCGGTGGTAGTGCCATTCATGGGCTCAGCTCTCTGTGTGCCATACTGCAAATTTACAAGGTAACTCCTGCAGTGAAGACAGACTCTCCACTTTCTGCTTCCTCTAATGTCTGAAAAAAGAACCAACCTTCCTTCCTTCCTTNTTGACACAGAATGCTTCAGGGGCATTACTGGGGGAGTAGCCACAAGACTGGTAAATCTTTCTCCTGCAATCTCACTTGCTGGCAGAGAATCCCTTCAGTGGAACATGAAATTCCTACTGCTGATTATTCATCTGTGTACTGATCTTGGAAGTCAAATTGTTAGGGACAGAAATAAATGTGAGCAGAAACATGGTGATTAAAGAAAACGGATTGGAAGATACAAGTTTTAGTCCTGGCTCTAGACTACTTATAATCAAGTAAAGTGAACATGTCCATTGAGAATTAAGCTAAAGTCTCTACAGTTTGAAATTATCCTCTGAATTTTGCTCAATTTTTTGACCGTGACGAAGACATCTTCATGGAGATGGCAGAGATCACACTGACAGAAAAGATTCACCTGTGTAGCTCCAGGAGGGAAGGGTGAATGTCAGGATGGGATGTGTTCTGCAGAGAATAGCTTTTAGGCCCTGAAAATGCCTGCTTCTTAAAGCAGTCATTGGAGCAATATCAGGAGAACCAAGTCTTGTATTATCCTGACATGGGACTGAGTCCGAGCATTACTGCTAAATAGCTGCAACACAATAATTATCACAATAGGCTCAGATTTAGCCCTTTCCCTGCAATAATGCAGAACTACAGAAAAATCAAGAAACTACTTCAAAGAAATGAAAAAGAGCTGCCAAAAGAAAAAAAAAGTTTGTGACATAACATGGCGATTGCTTAAATATAATATACTGGAATTTCAGAATAAATGCATTCTCTTTATGGAAAAAGAAAACTTGGAAGAGAACTCCAAACAAGTCTTCAAAGTTAAACATCGGAGGAAGGGGGACTACTAGGAGTTAAGAGGCTAAAATGAACATCACATTCAAATGGAAAAAGTTAAATGCAAAATTAACAAGGTAGGAAAAAACACTTTGGGCAACAATTTTCTAAAGACATAAAAATTAAAAATATAGTTGTTTGTCAAGAATATTAGAAAGCCTGCCAGAAAGACTGTGGGGCCAATAGATAATCATTGTTTAACAGCAATTCTCACAGGGTAAAAATGCAGAAAAATTAAACGAATTATTTTCACTGAACATCACCACCAAGAAGACATTGAAACCAGAGGACTTTGTATTACAGGGATCAGAGTTTGAAACAGAATTTTCTCAAATGAAAGTGTCAAAAGAGTAAGGTTTAAAAGACATAGAGTGAATGCAGACAAATGACCAGAACCAGGTGCTATTTATTTGGGATCCCTGAGGGAACATAAATATGAAAATGAAAACCTTCAGCAATGCTATGGAGTCTATTGATTAAATCAGTAGTGGTACTAGATGAGAGTGAAATGGCAAATATAAATGTAACTTTTAAAAAGGCTTAAAGTCGGATAGGGAATTCAGACAATCTATAAATTTGGTGTTGTGTGAACTGTTAGAAGACATCCTAGGTTGAGTAGACAGAATGATGGGAACAGTATAAGGAGGGTGAACTGACACAGCTTTTGTGAGGGGGTTAGTATTTTTCAAATCTATTTGGATTTTTTGATCATCACTGAATACATTGAAAAAGTGATCTAGTTGATATCCTGCCAAAAAAACTTTATTACAAGGTCCTTTGCTGAATTCTCTGAAAGAAATTAAGTTGAAGTAGGATGGGGAGAAGGTCCTCTGCATGTTAATAACTGTTTAAAGGTAGGAAATGTAAAGTAGGGATAAACAGTCTTATTTCACAAGGGAGGAAAGTAATGGAATTCTTTAGGCATCTCTGTTGAGACATTCACTGTTAAATATACTAATAAATAGTTATACATGGTAAAATTGAACTGTCTGTGCCTGTATAATATACATATGTGTATACTTATATCTGTATTTGAATATCCAGATGACAATGTAACATGAAGTTCCTATTCTCTGTCTACAAATATAAGTAAAGCACTGAGGAAAACCTATTGTGTCTATACACCCACAGTGAGATCAGCACCACATTACCATGCACTACAGAGAGTCCAGAGTCACTGGGGACTGTTCTCTAAAAACATTGATTCAGTGCTCAGCACCGTTCAAAAAAAGCAGACAGAACATTAAGAAAGACAATTAGGGGGAGAAAAAAGGTGATGTTTACTATTTTGCCTTTTATGATAATGTGAATAAGCATAGTTCATCTGCATCATGAGTACATTTGTGAAGGTCTGAGCATAATTCCTTGCATTTCTAAAAGAAGTTATATAGTTATAAAAACACTATAGATCTCTCTTTTGATGTATGTATACACTGTGTGTTGTTTATATAATGTGGTGAGGATTGTTGCTCTATAGAGCAGATCCTATACAAGGAGAGATCCCTGATATGCTTCAGGTAGCAAGGGAGAGGGTTGAGAGGACAGCTATCATTGGGCAGCAGATTTCAGACGTGTACCTTTCCATTCAGTGTTGCAGCTAGACTAGCTGCTAATAAAGTCCAAGGCAGGGAAGCAGAAAGGGCCTTTGCATAGTATCCACAGATGTTTTATTCTGCTGCATGGTAAGATGTTCAAAGTCACCAGCCAGCCACCCCGGACCCCGTCCAGCTTCTTCTGCCTCGAGAGGCCGGGGACAGAAACAAGGGGAGTGGGCAAATGAGGGAGCCTCTCATGTATCCCAACCCAGGAATTGCCTCTCAGGGTCTCCACAATTCAGGGCAGAATTAGTTTTGGGCCTCACAGCTGTTAGCTATTAGTACATGGGTCCAAAGAATGATTGCAAAACCAGTATATGGAGATACGTCAGTGAAAGTTGTGGCCGCAGTGCCACAGCAGTGTCACTTCATTGACTGGCACTGCTGTGGACCTGCCCCATCCAAGCCAGATGTCCCTTTGCCCCTGGCCCACGACCCTCTTGTACTGGCATTGGTATGCACCTGAGGCTGTTTCAGGGCTCTGAAATGCAGCCCCATTAGTTGTAGGGTTACTGTGTTCTTATCTCCTTTTGCTGGTCCATGCCAATGCCCTGATGAAGGGGTGAGCAGCACCATATTGTTAGGTTGGTGTTCGTGTTTATACTGGCTCAATCTGCCTTATACCTGCACCCTGAGCTGGGAGAAGGACAAGGAGGAAACGTGTCTGTTCTACTTGCTGAAACATTTTGTCCAGGCTCTTATCAGGGGCAGGGTGGATGGGACCTGGTTCAGCTTGTGTTCTTACAGCTTGTATTGGTTTGTTGGTTTCTATTAGGTTTAGCTTCCTGGCTGCAGAGGAAGAAAGTCAGACCTTTTTTCTCTTTTTTGATAGATAACTGAAAGGCTCAGAAATTAATTCTAGGCCAGTGGTAATAGAGGGCCTAGGGAGTTTTTCATAGAGTTCTTTTTCCTCATCTAGGTTGTTTCATCTGTGGCCAGAAGGGAAAAGAGATTGCAATGTGCTCTCACATTCTTGTCTAAACATAAGGCTCTACGCTTCCATGTTTCCTCACATGGCCCTTGACACAGTTAAGCATAAGGTAACACATTTTGGGTCAGAATTGGTTGGTCTTAGGAGTCATGTCTCGAAACTCTGACTTCATATCTCAGACTCTCTGCCCTGAGAGAGCCATTTCTGCTTGCTTCATGCCTGAGTGGGACACAACAGATCTGCAAAACCCTGCTTGGGAACAGGATGTATCTTACCTAAGCTGAGCTCCAGGCTGAGAAATTGTGTACCACACACAGGGGATGGTGGATCCAGGCTTACTTCATTTGTGGCCCAAAACAGAGTAATCTCACAGACAACACCCATCGGGTAGATATGATTTGTAGAAACATTGTTGACTGATCAGTAGCTTATGTTAAACACATGTGTGGGAAGAAACTGCACACTTCACACACAGGTGTATCTGCAATTAAAATAGCATGGGAATGCATGGAAGAGCTGCCTGTTGAAAACTATTCTCTCAACTCTTCTGAGAGCCAAGGAAATTCAGAAGCCCTCTGCAATTTCTAGGTTGCAAAAATAAATATATAAATAAATTAAAATATTAATTGAAAATTTGTGTCACTTAAGTATTATGATCTTCTTAGAAAGGCTGACAACTCCAAGAGGAAATACTGATGCTTTTCATGAAATATAGTGCTTTGATATCAACATTAGCCCTCTATCTGTATTAGAGCCAAAATATTAATTTCCCAGCCTTTGGAATATCATAATTTTACATCATTAGGTTCTATTCAATGCAATAATAATCTATTTTTCAGAAGTAGAGAGGCTTTAAACAGAATGAGGGAGGAAATGAGTGTTTGCAAAGGCCAGTAGATTTGTCTGAAGCCATGTACACCTATTTCTGGTCTTGTTTCCATAAATAATAGATTGACAGTGGTTAGCAGAGGAAACATGGCACATATAAATATTCCAAACATTCTTTTTTTTTTTGTGGTGAACAGCTCAGTATAAAGTTCTTATTGTTCTAAATAATACTCATAATTTAATTTTCCTGGTCCTTTAAATAAGCTTGAGGTATTGTGAAAAAAAAAGGGAAAAAAGGTGAGTCTGCTCATACCTCCTGAGCAATTACAGTTGCTACATGTTTAACAAAAGGCTTCCTAAGTATGGCAGGGTAATTTGGTGGAAATACTTAACTGATTTGTATTATTTGGTGGAAAAATCTAAGTGATTTCTATTACTTACTGTATCTTATACCAGCCCCAAGTGATGGCTTTAGTACAGGAATGTGTTTTTTCTAACTGCTGTGTGTGGTGAGATAAGGACACTGAGCTTGACTGTTGCTCACAGAAGAACAGAGCCAGTTCATAAGGCATTCTATGATGAAGGAAACCACGATAACATCATCTTGTCATCAGGCATTAGTAATCTTTGGCAAGTAGTTTTCTCTTTTTGATCTGCTACCCCCAACTGTTTTTTGGTGGATCTGTGGACTCCAAATTGAGAGTGAATGTCTGATTGAAACCAGACATGTTTTCCTTATCTTTCCTGGATTCCTTTGAAGGGAAAATATTATCTATGTGTGATTCTGTGTGGAATATGGATTTTTGATACCCAGTGCACTCGATGTATTTCTTCGTACGTTTTCATGCTAATTTTTAATGATTAAAAATAATTAGCTTTCTACAGAACTACCTGGAAAGCAGTGAGATGGATATGGAGGCTTGTCAGGGAAGGAAAGAACAGGGCTGGCAGCCAAGGAGGCCAGAGCCCAGGGCTGGGCTTCTGCAGGGAGGCCAGCACAGTGGAGAGATACAATGAAGAGTCAAATCTCAGAAAGAACAGAAATTGAGTTTGCTGGGGACTGAGGGACTGTGCAATACTTGGGGCACTTGAGCGAGTCATTGGATTTGCTAGAAGCAGTCCTATCAGCAGAGATATCACACAGAGGGAGAGACTGGATTGTAAACCTTCATTTGCACTCTGAGACAGTGAGTTTGCATTGATAATGGTTAAAAATCTGTTTGGGGAGCTCACTTTAAGGAGATGATCTACACAGCTCCTGCTCAGACCTCTCTCTCACTTGGTGGTCCTTTACAAACTCATGTTTGCATGCACTAGTTGCCACTGCCAAATACATTTCACATTTAACACACAGGTCTGATAGTTGCACCTAGGAAGGAGACATGCAGACTTATGATCCAGTGGCAATCCATCATTGTGAGTGATGTAGCATTGCAGGATCTAGGACTGTTTGGAGGAATTGGGCCCCTAAAAATCAAAGGCACTGTTTCAAAGCCTGTTAGTCATGAATTTTTGTAGGAAACCATGATCTTAGGGGTCTCCTTTATTTTGGAAGTACTTGATCTGAGCATCTCCTTAACAAAGAGAACTCATGGTACGTTATATGAATGTCCACAGAGAAAAAGTCTCCTGCTTTCTTCTTTGCCTCTTCACGTACCGAAACCCAGAGTTGTGGGATAGAGTTAGGATAATGATGAGATATTGTTGTGCTTGTTGTACACCAAGAGGTCAGAAATCTCTGCCTGTGAAATTCATAAAGATGTTTAGAAAATAAAGTAAAGATGTTTAGAAAATAAAGTAAACAACCTTTTATATATACACAGAAATATTACAAAACAAAACTGACTGCATGCCATCTGCTTTTAATTTTTGGGTAAAGCTCTTGGTACTATGGAGCATTCCTAAAATCAGGCCCTCTGAGAGTTCACTTATAAAAGCAAATAGACCAACTTTCAGTGTACAAAATACTCTCCTTTTTTAGTTATTTGTATGTCAAAATATCTCCATGGAGCCCAAGAATAGGTCTTCTCCCTGTGTGTCAAAATGACCTCCACTGTTGCTCCGCAGTTTGTGATCACATCACCCTTGGCATACTGGCAGATTGCTCATGTATAAAGGCTGTATTTCTGTACACTGTATTTCCAGTCAATTTAGTGTAGAGATTCTTTTACTACTGCAGGCAGCATTTTCATCTGAGTTATATCTGTGGAGAAACATCTACAGGTACCTCTTTTTTGCTGAGACCTACCTGGCAGATCAGTGAGCCTGAGACAAACCCAAGTAAGAAACTGTAGCTTAATGTTAAAGTAAAATATTTCCTAAGAACTTTCTAGACTATGACACTTATGACCTAGAGTGGTGTTTGTCATCCTGTTTTCTGCAGTGTTGATTGATTCAGAAGCAGATATTAGTTCTGCAGGAGTTGTTCAGTGTAAATTAAAGACCTAAGTTGGAGAAAATTTTGAGTCTGAGGCCTCTTACAATTATGTCAAGGTTGAGTTGGTGATGGTAATAGTTGAGTGGTTTGGGCATCTTTTTTTAAACAATACCTTTATTATAAATGATGTATATAAGATATAACACAAAAATAGTGTGTAGCCTTTGTCTCTGATATTTTTAAATTATTATTCTCTGACAGCAAGGTGAATGTTTGGTCCCCTGCTAGCAAGAAAAAGGCCACTTTCAGAACATGCCTTATACTTCCTATCTTCTCTCTTTTTCTTGTGTTCATCAGATGCATTTTTGGCATGATTCCCAAAGTCATGAATGATTTGAATTTTGTATTGTCTCTGTCTCTGGAGTTTAAGATACTTGGGCTGAAGTTTGATGTATTCAGGATTTCCAAGTATAAACAAAGGCAAAAGCGAAACTGAGTAACAGTAGCTGATTAACAAAAACACTATCCTGGAGGTAACTGAGAACTTCAATGCACTAAAATTTGAGACCTTTCCAAGTGAGAGTTTAAAAACTCCTAAACTCAATTTTGGTGTACAAATTAATGTAAATTAGTAGAGTATTTTAAGGAAAAATTGTATTAAGAAAAAAAATGATGACTCTGGAATTAACTTTATGAGGATTGTGTAGGATATGGATATAGATATATATGAGGGTGATAGATCAAAATCTGAGCATAGGAAAAAAGCATATTCAACCAGCAAATACCAAAGTATTGTGGAACTAACCATGAATGCTCTCAGTATTTGCAAATGTCATTTAGTACTCTTAGTGAATACTTAAAAAGGATTTTGCATTTGGTGTTGAGACATAAAATGGGTGAAAAAGTGTCCATTATGTTCTCTGGAGAAGCTTCTGCAATGAACTGTTGCAAAATTCTTAAGCGTTTGTGATGGTTTTGCCATGGAAGTATGAGTAAAATGAGTCCCAAGGCTTGGAAAGTTTATTCTGACCTATAAAACATATTCTGATCAGATTTAAAAGAAATATTAAATAGATTTCAATAGTCTGTTGAGGGATGAGGAGGAAAATGGGATTTTACCTTTTTATGATCTTGAACTAAGTTGAAAACTGTCTTCACAAGCTAGGGACATTAGTGGGATTGTACCAAAACATTTACAAAGCCAACTTCTCTCTACACCCTGCACAATAACCTACATGTCACGAAAGTTTTATTGGAAAGTTCAGAAATTTTCTGGAGGCGTGGCACATACACTGTTGAGACCACACTGTCCTCAATTGGACAGAAAATGGGGTTTGTTTTCCAGTACTAGGGTTGTAAGAAAGTGAGCAAAACCATCCAGAGGTGCTCAGAGACCTGTACACAGATGCTCTCAGGGGTGGTTCAAGCCTAGGCCTTTGAAAGATAGTTGAGCCATAACATGGAGAAACACATCTAAAGCTCAGGAATGTTGAGAGCTGGACTAATTTTCAGAGAGATGATGTTTCAGTGTCTCATGTAATTTCACAGAGATGATGTTTCAGTGTCTCATGTTTCAGTGATCGCCCAAACTCACAGGCTGTTGGCCAGCCGAAAGGAGACCTTGCACTGTTGAGCCACAGACTGTCAAAAATGCAGCATGAATATTGTACAAGCTAACTAAATGTTAATAAAGCCATCAAAATGCTATTATTTTTGTTGTTATTTGTAGAGATTGATGTGCTAATTTGTGTCAGGTGGTGCTATTAAAGAGCAGTGTAACTTGCAGAAAGGTTATGCCCTGATGGTTCACTTAACAGAAATGAGGCTTGTAATATGCCCTAAAATTAATTTGGGTAAGAACAACATAAAGGCAAATAGAGCAGGATATAATTGCTCTGTAGAAAGTGTTCTGCAGAACAAAGGCTAACACAATGCCAGCCCTTCCAAAGGCAAGCTTTATTACTGCTGGTGATGTCTCTCAGGGAGCAGGATGGCACAGAGGCTGCTGCTGGGGGACTCTTGCAGGGGCTCCTGAGGTTCGAGCCTGGGGCTGGCACTGTAAGCTGCAGTGTCTCAGATCTCTGCTGGGGACTGCTGTCACGGGGCTGTACAGGGTGCGGCTGCTGGGAGGGTGGAGAGGATGAAATCTTTCCATTTAATAAGCTTGTTTGACATCAGCAATTATCAGCTCACTGCTGTCTCTGAAGTATTTTCCCTGTTCCAGCAGCTGGGGTGCTGTTTTCCCGCTTGCTGCAGTGTAAAGATTAGATTGCTGTCTCTAGTGCTGAGATGCTGCAGGCTGAACGGTAGCTATGGCAGGCTGAAAGGGTGATTCCTAAAGTGCTCCCGAGAGCCTCGTTGATTTATTTATTTATTTTCCCCCTCACTGCTCACCCGCAGGAGTCTTATAGCTGGTGCAGCATCAACAATCACTGCAGGTCAAGCCGCATTAGCCCGAGTGCTAACCTTCTAACAGATTCAGATTGATGAATCCAATTACGGGGCTTTACAGCCTGTTTAGCTTTGTTGTTGCTGTTATTATTGTTATTTATTCCTGTCTGCGTTTAGCTGGCTGCAACCCATTTCAGAGTGATTAAGGAGGTTCCTTTTCATAACGTTTAGGCTCAACAATATAACGACAGGAATGAGTATAAATTTTTCCTTTTGTACTTCCCCGATCTGACAGCTGTTGGTGTGAGCCCATGGGTCTTGCAGGTCTCAGTATCCTTACTTCTTCACAGCTTTGACTGTGTTATATAACTTCTTTTTTTTTTTCCCCCAAATCATTCTGACACAAAACAGTAAGGAAAACATTTGTTTTATCTAGTTGTTAACCAGATAAGACATTATAAAATAGATCTTCTCAGAAACAAGATAAGAATCTCTACTTACTCTTTTAAAATCCTGCAGTTTCTTTCTTCTGTCCAAACTTATAATTCAGTGGCTTAGGGCTGACTCATGATTTCCATATGCTTGGGACTGGCAAGAGAGACTATGTCTGTCAAAAGGGCAGAGAAGAAGATAATCAGATTTGCAATGCATGCATAAAAACTCTGTAGCATTTAAGACCTTTACCAAAATACTCCATGAGTCCAAGCAAGTTGCAGTAAGCAAATTGTCTTCGAAAAAATTATAGGATATCTAATTGAATTTTCTACCATGGCTTCCATCAATCTTGTAGCGTGTTCTACAATAAGCTTGATAACAATTAAAGCTGGTGATTAATTTTCAGACATAAAGCAGCTGAGATAATATATAGAGAGGCATATTATAGAAAATATTGCAAAGTTTTTCTTGTTGCAGCTCTGAATGTCACCAGACAGTTGTGCGAACTATTAAAATTCAAATCAGACAACATCTTAAATCTATCAGGAAAGCCATATTAAGGGCATTTAAGTAATGATGGCCTACTATTAGGGAAAAAAACAGCTGTGTTTTTTTTGCAATTTTTCATACATTTATATGGTATAAACATCTTCCTCCTCTTGGTCCTCCTTTTCAATGAAAGTGTTTCTAAATAACCACTGATGTTTTCTAACTGCCTGAGATCCATTCCTTTCGCTATCATCCACCTCTACATAGTGAAATGTATGTGTTTACTCAGTCCCAACTTTATGTGAACTAGTTCAGTGAAAACTGGGACTGGGCCTAAATTTCTCTCTGAAATTAAAATCAGGGAGTTGAAATTGAAATGTTGGACTTTTGCATTTTTGTCATCCTCTTTAGGTTTTGAATAAGAAAATAACAATTCCAAAGAACAAACTGGTTAAACCCTTTCTGCGTTTCCTTTGATATTCATACATGACCCTGTGAATTAGGAAGCATCTGATAAGAGGTTATTTTCTGCTGGGATCCCTGGTAGAATCACACAGTTTGGAGATGTCAGACCACTATGCTGACTAACACAAGAGAGAAAATTTAGTAGCACAGATGATCATGTATTAATGTGCCTAAGCAACTCTGGGATTGAAGTTGATTCACCTATTGCAGTCCTGGAGAGCTGGCAGCTAGGACATAACCATCTGCTTCTCTTTGCACAGAGTTACTCAGAAGTTTAGAGGATTTTTTGGACAATGATTTTCTTCAGTCTTGTGGAATTAATCACCTAATGGGTAAAACACTTGATGGATAAAAAGGCAAAGTAAGAAAGGCAAAATACCACATACCATTTTTTCTTTAATGGGGTGTAGGGCTCATAGAAGAATTGGACTAATTTTTAGCTGTTTTGATAAATGAAACGTGGAAATGGAGTAAAAGGTGGTTTGAAGTGTTTTATTAAAAAACAGAGAAAATATTATGAGACTAATCGTTAACCCAGGTGTCCCTAGTTCCCTATGGTAATGGGAACATGACAGTATAGTTGACATAGGTGTTTGATCATTCTCAGCATCTGTAGATTCAAGATCTTCAAGCAAAATTAACATCACTATTCTAGTTTTTCTATTCGTGTGATAGATTTTTTTACAGAAAAGAAAAGTCCTTTCTCTCTGATGTGATTGTAATGCAGGTTCTGGCAAGGTTGGAAGGGTTGACTCCATAATTTTGCCCTCTGGATTATTTTGTTAGTATTTATTTAGTTATACTTTCAAATTAGTAGTTTTCAGCAATAACTCTCCAAAGCAGAATGGAAACAAACTTATCACAGTTCCCTGGGAGAACTGTTTTTACAAATGACAATCAGCTTGCACCAGTTGTTTGAAAGTGTTCCTCTTTCCAGAACTGATATAATTGGATCTGTGAGTACCATGACAATCTGCACCAATAACAAGCAATCATTCTGTCATGCCAATCCTTGCCCTGCAAGTCAGTTGTAGGCCGAGTGGAGCTAAGATTTTTCTGATAAAATATATTATAAATCCAGAAGAGTCCAGTTTCACATGCAATCTTGTGTTTCATTTACAATCAGTAAATCAGACCTCACCTCATTTGCTGGGTGTTTTTTTTTTTATCTTGAAGCACAATTTTGGTGAAGCATCTCAGGTAAAACACCTTAAAAAGGAAAGAAGTTCCTGTGAGAGCAGCTGTAAGAAACTAAGAATGTATTTGGGAACTGGAACCAGTTGTGTAAGATGGTTCTTCAGCAAAGAATGAGTCGTTATCTTCCTACTAAATCCAAATTCAGTATTACTCCTTGCAAGGCATCATTTCCTTAACATATCTCTTCGTTTTTAAGGCTGACATATCTTGACACAATGGTAGCTGATGATAGGATTAGGAATGATTAGTCAAGACAGTGTAACATCTGAATAAAGCTTGGCCAGGGAGCCTTGACCCAGCATGCTGATACTGCACAAGCCATCTTGTTAGATACTGTATTATGAAATACCCTTTCTGTTACATTTCTGATAAATATCATTATAAACTACAAGCTAGGTATTATTTAGTGGTTCTTCATAGCAACCACTCTTCAGGGGGTTTCAGCTGAAACATGTTCAAACTGCCAGTAGGGAACCAGGACCCATTTCTGCATGGGAAAGATCACAGTTTCACAGTGCTGCCTTCCAAAAATAGCAGGGAAATTTGTCAAGATTTTCTGTACATTCTCTCCTTTTCTCCTACATACAAACCCATGCAGCCTTCTGAGGATAGCAAGCCAAGCCAAAATGAACAGGATGATGTAATGGTCTGTGATGCTGGGGTGAGGCAGGACTGACCCTGCATCTCCTGACAGCAGTGCATGGTCTGCTTGTTACATAAGTGACCTGTGAGCCTGCTCCAGTCACCATCAAGGCCAATACCATGCCATAGGTTATCTGATGACACACAGACTCTGCCACTTATAAAGGCTATCAAGGTGGCTGTTGTCTTGCAGCAGAAATGTCCAAAAATAGAGTATGCATGGTCCTGGGTACCTGGCACAGGGGATGCTGAATGGAGATGTTGAAGATTCTAAAAATATGAAGATAGTATCTTGATATCTACTGTTGGAAAATATCTCTTTCCAGGATTATGTAGAATTCCACCAGTGGGAGATTTAATTTATGACATAAAAACACCTGTGTGCAGAAAATGAAATTATGTCAAAGATAAGCTAGAAAATGTGCTCGTGTGTAGTACAAGGTGATGTTTTCCTGGGTTTATTTTCAAGTGTATTTTACTTCAAAATAACATGATGTGACTTTTTTTGTTGGTGTTGGGTTTTGTTTGTTTGTTGGTTTTGGTTTTGTGTTTTGTTTTCTTTTTGTAAATGGAATTAGTTAAATCATGATGCCATGGTGTATCAATGGTATCAGACTGGCTTACTTATATTAATTTCAGCTGAGATCTAATTACATACTCCCCTGCTGGACTTTTCTGAGAGAAGAATTTGCTTATATGATGTTATGTACAGGGAGTTGTGGTTAAGTGTCAAGTAGAATCTAAATCAAAGTAATCATCAGGCTTTTTTTAATACCTAGTTCTCTGTGTTAGGCAGAGATTTGAAGTCTGAGGTGCTAAACCTTGGGGACATTCTGTTCTGTCTGTGAGGACTTCCTCAAAATCTCTGTGCAGGATGGATTTTTCTCCTCCATATGTATATAAAAATGTGTGGAGATGTGTGGCACTGTCCCAACACTGTGTCTCCTCAGTGAGTACTGTGCAAGTGATTTTGAACAGGGTGAGAGTGCACCAACTGAAGGTAAAGTGAGGTTAGGAACGAGCATGCACTAGTTTTTTTGCTTTCCCTAAACTCATGGATTTCGTTAATGCAATGCAATGAGGCTGCAATGCAATTAGGGCCTTCTCTTCTAGGAACCTCAGTTTAAGTGGGAGCATTGCATGGAGGTGCCACTGGAGTTGGGGCAAAAGGCAGTTTCAATGTCTGCACTTCAGAGACGTCTGAAGGTATATGTCAGATTGGCTGCTTATATGAGGCCAGTATTTATCCTCCTTAATCATCCTCACAGGCAGTTAAAGCAGAACTGACTCCACTCTGTATTATTTTAAAGGAGGGTAAGGAAGACAGATCCTCAGCTGTTATCTAAACCTTGGTGGGGTGAGAATCCTAAGCACTTTTGCGACACAAGCATGAGGCATCTTCATTGAGGCATGAAGATTTAAGGTGCCCAGGAAATGGCACCTAATATTTTACTGCAACATCTTAGAATTTGCATCACTTTCTAAAACATATTTTTGTATTTTAAAAGTTATTATTAGGAGATGCAAATTTAATATAGATTTAACAAAAAAACATATTTTAATTTATTATTTGACTTACCATAATAGCAGACGTTTTCCATGCTGTGCTGGCGGCGCAGATTTTATGTCCTTAACACATACCCAGGTGGATGTAAATATTAGTACAGCTACACTGTTTTTCATTTTCATCTGAGGAATCCAAAGACTAAATTTATTCTTCATTATCCGTGGAGAGAGTATTTGTAATAGTTCACAGGTAGATTAGTGATCCAAACAGCAGCCATATGCATATGGGTTGTAGATTACTTTTGAAACAATAGATGAAAGACAACTAATTTCTCCAAAAGCTGATAACGAATGCAGACTGACCAACTTACTTCTAAAATATTTATCAAATGTACCTGTGGGTAAGGTACATTGTCAAAGAACAAACTCCTTCTGTAATGATGGGATTTATGCTTCTATTTGTAGCTTGGTGTTTTGGCTCTGCTAAATTTGTTCATGGTTTCATGTTGCTACCATTCATCATATTATCTGAGCAATTTCCAGACAATAACAGGCAATTATAAATTCCTGGGAACAGGAGCATTTGTGGGTTGTTTCATTACAAATGGGAACTAACTTTAAATAACTCCTCAGTAGTCTTTTAGATAAAATTCCTAAACCCTCAAGGATCCTTGAGCTGGAGACTCACAGCCGCTCGCTAGGGGGGCTGGTTACAGTTTCAATCCCTTTGACTCAGGTAGTTTGTTTTTCTTTTGCAGGCAGGGGTTAAATATTGGCAAAGTGGAATTCTTTAGATGCCATTTGTTGTATACTTAAAAAATATTCCAGTATAAAGATTATGAGCAAGCTTGCTGATGGTAAGACTAGGTTTGTCTAATTTCGCTGGAAGCTCTGCTTGTGTATAGCTGTAAAGTTTCATCTTCACCTCTCAATATTTTCATTTTAGTTTCAGCGTGAAACCTGGCAAGCCTAATTTGTTTTGTGTTGCTGTTGCATTAGTCTAAGAGTGCACCAAAAAGACCCCATAACTGAACTTTATGAGAATATTATCCTGCAGCAACACACAGGATCACAGAATGATCAAGTTTGGAAGAGACCTACAAGATCACCTAGTACTACCATCAACCCAGCACCACCATAATGACTCCCACACCATATTCACAAGTGCCACATCAAGATGCCACTTGAACATTTCCAGAGATGCTGAGTGCACCTCCTCCCTGGAAAATTCTTTCCCAGTATCTAATTTAAATCTCCCCATGTACAACTTAAGGCCATTTCCTTAATGAGATATGGACCAGACCAAACCCCACCTGGCTACAACTTCCTTTCAGGTGATTGTAGAGAGCAATGAGAGCAATTCAGGTTCCCCTGAAATGTCTTTTCTCCATACTAAACAACTCCAGCTCCCTCAGCCACTCTTAAGGCTTGTGCTCCAGACCCTTCACCAGCTCTGTTGCCCTTCTCTGAACACTTTCCAGCACCTCAATGCCCTTTTTGTAGTGAGGAGCCCAGAAATGGGCATGGGATTCGAGGTGTGGCCTCACCAGCACTGAGTACCAAGGGGCAAGAGCTGCCCTGGTCCTGCTGGCCATGCTGTTCTTGATACAGGCCAGGCTGCCATTGGCCTTCTTGACCACCTGCCTCCTGTTCCTCTGTCTGTTGATCAGTACCCCCAAGCCCCTTTCTGCTGGGCAGCTGTCACAGCCCAGTCATTTAAAGGACTAAACCAAGGTTCTCTTGCTCTAGGTGGACACAAAGGTGGAATACCAACCAGATGTCCTCAAGAGGTAAAGTTCACACAGAAGTTTACTGGCAAACTATGGAAAATCAAGGCAAACGATTCAGTTAAACATTACAACACTTAGCATAGACTAAGCCCACTGATCATAGAAAACCTTTAAACCCATTTGATATTACGTTCGTGAAAAGAGAATTAGAAGAAGAAGAAAGGAAGAAAAAGGAAAGGTGGGAAAAGAAGGATGGGAAAGATACAGAAAATCAGACATATAGCGAACAACTCCTGGGTTGCAGCGATGTGAAAACTTCAAGATGAAGGTAGAGTTAAAGGACAATGTGCTTGCTTTGTGGTCAGGCTTCTTAAACCCTTGACCCATTCTGAACCTTCCTCCCAGGTGGGACTTCAGTTGCTTGGCCATTCAGGGGCTGGGTTTGGTGACACTGGGGGGCTGCCTATAGAGTGCCATGACTGACAGACACTGTTGGACTGGGGGGTATCAGACTGGGAGCAGGGCACTACCTCACCAGAGCAAGGTCTGACCCACTCCCTACAACATTCCAAACAGCCCAAGATGTCTCAAACCAGATTACTCTGTCCAGTCTCTGACAGAAGCTCTCAAGACCCTCTTCCTGTAGCTTCCCCTGAAGCACTGCATGGGGTTGTTGTGACCCGAAGGCAGGACCCAGCACTTTACATTACTGAACCTCATGCAGCTGTCCTCAGCCCATCAGTCCTGTCTGTCTAGATCCCACTGTAGAACCTTCCTACTCTCCAGCAGATCAACACTCTTACCCAGCTTGGTGTTTTCTGTGAACTTACTGAGGGTGCCCTTGATCACCTCATCCAAGTCAATGATGCAAATATTAAACAGGGCTGGCCCCAGCACTGAACCCTGGGGAGCACCACTCAGGACCAGGCACCAGCTGGATGAAGCTCCATTCACCACCACTCCCTGGGGTCAGCCGTCCAGCCAGGTTTTTGCACAGTGAGAGTGCACTCATCCCAGCCATGAGGAGAACGCTGTGAGAGACAGTGTCAAAGGCTTTACTGAAGTCTAAATAGACAACATTCACAGATTTTCCCTCATCTTCTAACTGGGTCACTTTCTCATGGAAGGAGACCAGGTTGGTCAAGCAGGACCTGCCTTTTGTAAACCTGTGTTGGCTGGGCCTGATCCTGTGGTTGTCCTGCACGTGCCGTGTGACGACACTCAGGGTGATCTGCTCCATGACCTTCCCCATTACTGAGGTGGGGATGACAGACCTGTAATTACTGGGATCTTCCTTCCCCCCTTCTTGTAGGCGGGCATCACATCTCCTAGTTTCCAGTCACCTGGGAGTTCTCAGGTTAACCAGGACTGCTGGCAAATGATTGAAAGTGGCTTGACAAGCTGTTTTGCCAGCTCTCTTGTTACTCTCAGGTGCGTCCTCTCTGGGCCCATAGATTTGTAAGTGTCTAATTGGCATGGAAGGTCACTAACCATTTCCTCTGGATTATGGTGAATGATGAGATGTAAGTAGAGGAAAGTCAAAAGAAAAAGGTCAAAGTCAAAAGGAAAGTCAAAGTCAAAGGAAACAGGTCTCAAATGGTAAGACATTTTTTTGCCACTACAGGTCTGGAATAGAAAATAATTAAAATCAACTAACCAAACCGACTAACAAGCAATGCCCCTGTATTGAATAAGGCCAAGGTTGCCGTCGAAGAAGAGCTATTCAGAAATCAGAAAGGAAAGATCCACCTAGAAGAGCTGTGTTGTAAAGGAAGTGTTTGCTAGCAGAACTTTCAGAACAAATTCATACTTGTGTGTGCTTTAAAGATAGAATATAGAACAGAAATCAACAGCACCAAAAAGCTAGTAATGCTTTCTTACCCATATTGTAGATGTGTTAAGAGACTGAGTCAGAGGTTGTTGGAAACCTGAAATTTAAGGATACTTCCTTTCTGAGAATTTTGGCTGGCTAGAAATGATCTTAAAAATAGATAAAAGGCATGATCTTTTACAGAATGTTTTTAGCTACAGGAGAAAATTTTGAATGCTTCATAAGTATATTAATGAAGAGAAGGTGCTGGATCTCTTTACTTCTTCAGTGCACCCACGGGTTACACCTGCACAGTGTCTCAGGTATGACTGTGTGTTATGTAAACTGCATCTTTTAAAAGTATGTCAACAAGTATTGAACTGCTTCCCTTTGATCACCAAATTGGCTCAGTTTTACTTAGCTAAGGAAGGATGTCTGCTTCCTTGACAAAGACATTTCTCGTTTGCATGAGGCTTTTAGCATCTTAATCTTTAGGGACTCTAGGGACTCAAAGCAGTGTTCTGCGTCAATAACCCTTCACATCAAATATCTGTCAAGAGAAGTACCTGTGGTGTTTGCTCCTGCTGCAAATATTTAGTTTTTCTGTCCTTGCCTTGGCTCTCAGGGTTCTTCTGTTGCCCTTCTGCTTTTCTTTGCCCAGATATGGCTGTTGAGATTGACATTTCCAAGATTATGATTCTGCAATAGGGCTTTCATGGATCTGTGTGAAGATAGTGTATGATTTCATGTTGTCCTCTGATAACAGGATGAGCTTCAGTGGATGTGTGATAGAGCCAGTGATGAGTGGTGTCCCTTAGGGGTCTCACTGGGGCTGATACTGTTTTTGTTGGTGACATGGACAGTGGGATTGAGTGCACCCTCAGCGCGTTCGCTGACGACACCAAGCTGTGTGGTGCAGCCAACACTCTGGAGGGAAGGGATGCCATCCAGAGGGACCTGGGCAGGCTTCAGAGGTGGGCCCATGCAAACCTCATGGTGTTCAATGAAGTGAACTGCAAGGTCTTACACCTGGGTTGCAGCAATCTCAGATACACATAAAGGCTGAGTGAAGATGTGATTGAGAGCAGCCCTGCAAAGAAATACTCAGGGGTGATGGTTAATTAAAAACTCAATGTGAGCTGGCAGTGTGCGCTCTCAGCCCAGAAAGCAAACAAATCCTGGGCTACATTAAAAGGAATGTGGGCAGCAGGATGAAGAAGGTGATTTTTTCCTCTCTACGCTGCTCCTGTGAGACCCCACCTGGAGCACTGTTCAGGTGTCCCCAGCATAAGAAGGACAAGGAACTGCTGGAGCAAGTCCAGAGGAGGGCCACAAAATTGATAAGGGGAGTGGAGCGCCTTTCCTATGAGGACAGACTGAGAAATGTGGGGCTATTCAGCCTGGAGAAGAGAGGGTTATGTGGAGACCCTATAGCTCCTTCCAGTATCTGATGGGGGCCTACAGGGAAGCTGAAGGGGGACTTTTCATCCAGAACTGTAGTGATGGGACAGGGAGTAAAGGGTACAAACTGGAAGAGGGGAAATTTAGCTTAGGTATTAGGGAGAAATTCTTTACTGTGAGGATGGTGGGATATTGGAACAGGTTCCCAGAGATATTGAGGATGCCTCAAACCTGGCAGTGTTTCCATGCCGTGTTGTATAAGGTCTCGAGCAACCTGGTCTAGTGAGAGGTGTCCCTGCCCCTCGGGGGGTTGAGATGAGATGATCTTTAAGGTGCCTTCCAACCTTGACGTTCTATGATTCTGTTAATGAAAGAGCTGTATTCCTGCATGAGGTTGTTCAAGAGACAAGCTGTGTTACTTAGCAGGGCAAAGCAAAGGCACGACTGTGACCCACCACCTGTACTTGAGGAACATGGTGGTAAACAGCAGCTGCTCAAGGAGCAGGAAGCTCAGGTGCAGAGAAGGGTTGCTAGAGGGCCAAAATAATCTATAATGATTCTGGAGCTCCTTCTACTGCTCTTGGACATACCTGGATGACTTCTGGGGCAGGGGACAGCAGAGGAAATAAAAGGGGTCAGCCACCAAGGTACTTTGGGAGGCATTACACAGCATATGCAAAGCCCGTATGTCTGAAGGAGTTTCCGAAGGCTCCTGCAGTTCTAGGAAGATGCCAGATGCTTTCTTGTGTCTGTACAAAAGCAACCATGGTATATCTTAATTTCTTAAGATAGTTACATTCTACTCAGCTTTCATTTTAAGAGAAGTTGCCTCCACAGTTTTATTCTGTTCTGTTCATATGACAGCTTACGTGAATGAGGCCTTCTTCCCATTTCCCTGCCATCATGCCACCCCTTTTCTCTTTATCTCTCTTTCTGTCTTGAAGGAGGATTGGTTTTTAATTATCTGCCTTTAAAAGCTCGCTTTGTTCCATTTTTTGTCAACAGGGTCTAAAACATAAGTGCTATTACTAACACAGCAAATGCAGATAATTTTTAGCTATAACAACAACAACAACAACTAGGCATTCATATCCATTAAATGCTAAAATATAAAATAAAGAAAAAAATTGTTTTAATGCAATCCAGTAAAAAAATTGAATTTTTTCATTTTGCTTACAACACTTTTGATGCTGTCCACATTAATGAAAAGATACTGGGTTGGATCCGCTGTGTTATTAGCAAAATTCCTAGTTAATTGAGGACATCCAAGATTTTACTTATCATTCATCCCAAACAATCAAATAAGGAACTAAAGCCAAGGCGAGGAAAACAAGATTAAAATACATGTATATTTTCTTTTAAATAGTAATAAAAATTAAGGATTTAGTCATGAATGGTTAAATTGGAATATCCATGAAGGAAGCACTTTTGGTTTGTCTCCTTTAAAGGGTGTTGATGCTTGTCAACAAAAATTCCAGCATGGGGAATTTGAAGTTACAAAGGAAGCTTATTCAAATAGACAATCTACAATGGGATATTTCTCAGTAGCATAAACAAATAGTATAATGTCAGATATACAGGAAAGTTATTGGAATGATAGAAAGAAAACAGTCAAGGGAATTATATACATTCCATGGGTAAGAGATAAAACTAGAACATCCTTTATCTAGCTGTACTTTTTATGTGTTCCAGTGACGAGAATACCTTCATTTAACAGTCAGATGATCTACAATGGTTTGCATCTTTAATTTATTCCTTACACATTCCTCAATGCCTTGTTACTTACTTTATTATAAATTACTAGACAAGCAACACTAATGAAGTTAAGTAAATTGATTATGTGTAGAAAGATTTAATTTTATTTGATGAAAAATTATTTACAAGCAAAATAGCGATGAATGGGTTGGCTGTGAGCTTCATGGGCTTAGTCATAGTCCTTAGTTCCTAAAACAGTTGAAGATCACACTTTGTGGAAAAAAAAAGATAAGTTGTTCTACTTCTGTGTCTAAGCCTGCAATATAATCTGGGATTTAGATGTTATTTCTCCCACATTTTTGGCTTGGAACTGATTTCCAGTGATTTGAATTGATGTGGGGTTATTTGGAAACTTTAGTTTTACTTGAGGTGTTTTTTTATTTTTTATTAAACAAGCAAATGAAAAGCATTTTGTTTTCTTCAGAGAAAAAGTGCAAATATCTTGTGTATTTCCAGTTAGTGTAGCTTTCTTGCTAAAGATCAAACTATTCTTTTTCAGAGACATTTGAGGGGAAAAAGTAGTTTCTTTAAATTTGTGTTTTTTCTAGAACTATAGTGTAGGTGCCGTCCAATTTATCTGTTCGAGAAACCAGTTCTTGCCGTTTTACACTTGTTCAAGTCCATCTGTACACTATCCTGAGATGACCATTTCAGCTGAAAAAGGATACGAAGACTTTCTGAATCAGACTTAGGGGAGAGGGCAAGGCACATATAGCCAATGTCTTCATTCAAAAACATGTACTTTAATTTACTATCATAAACATATACATTCACTTACTGTTGCATTAGGGAGATACCTAAAGGTTACACAGACACACACACAGACACACAGACACAGAAAAACATGCAAAAGGCAGTTCCACCATATTTATATTGCATACTTTCATGAAACAAATAATTTGTGTGTGCTTATTCTTCCCAGGGCTGTGGCCTTGAGTCTTTGTCATACATCAGCCCTCCTCCATGCAAATTTACCACAAATAAGGTGTTACAACCTGTCCCTGTAGATGAGGGTACCTCAGGTTCCTGTTAATAGATCCTCTGGGGCAGATAAGAGTGAATGATCAAGTGTTTATATGTATGTTCAGTCTCAGATTTCTGAGTAGCCAGTGGCTCTTTCTGCAGTCCTTTAAGGGCAGCAGCCAAACTGGGACAAACTGCCTTTTCTTGGCCAGATTTCAGTTTACATTCTCTTGTCAGAATTGTAATTTCACCCACTTCTGCTTATGGGTCATGCCAGTTGTTATGAGGGAAGATTGTACTGGGAGGAGAAAAATCATAATTACGATTTTGTCATGAGGGGAGAGCCCCCATTGACTCTCCCTCAGCAGTAATGTCCTTCAGTCACCCTCTGGGGGTCAGTGTCTTTCTCTCCAGTACTCTCTTGAGGGCTTGACTTCTCCCAGAGAAAATCTTGCAACAGATCCAGGTCACACCAGAAAACTCAACAACAGCTTTGGACCATACCAGTCACTCCTCCATATCCAAGGGATCCTGTAATGCCCCAGCCTATTTGATGGGTTTAGGGGAAGATTGATTTACTCTGGGCAGTGCATGGGAGAAACAGTTCTCAGGAGGTTCAATAACAAGCTGGTCATTAACCCACAGAGAGTTAACGTTTTTCTCCCCATTTACCTTCTCCAAGAATCAGCTTGACTTTCTCATGGAGAAAATCTTACAACAGGTCTGGATTACACCACAAAACCTTTAAACAAGTCTGATGTGTCCAGGTCATACCGGAAAGAGAAGAATTATAGCAGTGAGGAGATCAGACATATCCTGGGCTGCCGTGATCTTCAGCCAGAGATTCCAGCTTTGTCTGGAAATCAGTCCTCCTTTGTCCAGAACTCTGGCTATTATCCCTGTAGAAAAACCTGCTCAGCACTTTTCAAAGTAATCCTCCAATTTAATGTTAAAACCCACCCCTGAAGGCAAAGGTAACTGAGTTTCCTAGTAATTGATCCCTTGGGGTGGATTAGAGTGCACTGACACGAAATGACTGGTGTTTAGAAATACATATATAGGGCAGGTTTATTTTCAACACCGGCTTGCCTTGTCAACAATCCACTTGTGTTGCAAAGCACCATGAAGTTTGGTATCTTGTGATGCTGGGTGAGGTACAGGCACAGAAAGAAATAACAGACTTGCATTCTAATTAGCAGAAGCTGTGAGCGGTGAGGATAACAAGAAGAGGATGACAGAGCAACACATGTAAAGGATGCTATTGTGAGCAACTGAGTGGTTCTAAATCATTTCAGGGGCTGTGAGAAATTTTGCAGTTGACTGCTGTTTGATTGATGCTAATGAGCATTACAGAAAACAACCTGAAGAAACAATACTGGAACAAGTTGAAGAATGAGCTAATAGATAGAGGACAATTATCCTCAATGTGTGAAGTAATATTTTATTATGCTAATGTTTCCTTGAAAAATGGTGGCACTAAATAAGCTAATGGTTGAAAAATAATGACAGATAGCAATGAATCCTCAGATTAAGTACACACAGAATGTTAGCAGCCCATAGCAGATTTGTGTGTCAATTATTCAGATCTCCCATGTGATCTGGCAGGAGAGACCCTAAGGAAACAGTTAACTGCCCATGGCAAGGTAGTTGATGAGTATCAATCAATCTGGAGAAATCTCTTCTTAGTTAAGCAAATTAATGACAAATCCTGCTCAAGTACCTGCTTTCAGTCTGAGGAATTTACAGTGCAGGCAATAGGAGATGTTCTTATCTGTTGATTTGGCAGTCAACATCACAAGACTACAGAGATCACTTCTATACCAATCCATCTGTTCAGATAAGACTTTGTGCTTCCACTTGTGCACTGCCTCTGCCATAAGTGACTTCAGGAAATTTCAAAACACATTTTGAGCCAAATTAAAATCAGAGGGTGGATCAGACCTCCCTGGAAGACTGAAAACAAGAAAAATATCCTCTGCTAAGTTTTCTTGTATAATTCTAAGATTTCTCACCTGCCACCAAGGACAGTACACATCAATAAGTAATTTTTGTCTTTAAGAATGATGTGATTCTTGTATCCAGTCCCAGAAACAAGAAGAGGCCAATGCATATATTAGAAATATGTGAAAAAGGGACCTCTGATCTAAGTAATCTGCTGGATGAACTGGACTGAGTCAAGCAGCAGAATTTGCCTTTAGAATGCTGGCAATGCCTGGGGATGGTGTCTGGATCCTCACTTTTGGGATGAACACAGGCTCTCTGGTTTGTCTATTAAGAACTTTCTGGAACAAATCCAACTTTGAAAGAAGGTGATTACCATGAAGAAAGAATTCTTCCAGACTGATTCAAAATCAGACAAGACTGTCATTTTGAGCTTCTTCACAGACAGGAATTATTATAAATAGAATGGCCCAAATTGCAATAAGGACAGTTCTATTTAATTTTTTTATATTAGGCTTGCAAAGCATTTAGTTCATGCCCTGGTATACATTTTTGGTGAAATGCTGTCTCAAGTACTCAAAATAGTATGTAGGATGCTAAGAATGAATTATTTATGACCTTTCATTGTCTGTTTCAAGAAGTACTTAGATTATCATTCCTTTGTGATTGACAGTTTCATGAAAGTATCTGGCAGGTACTTCCAACCATAATTTTTATTCTAGGTTTTAACATGTATATATATATATTATTATTTATTACTGATAAAAGTTTCATTGACTTCTATGGGAGCAATGAAATTCTGCATTTTTAGTAAATCTCAGCTTCAGAATCACATTCATGTAGATTAAAATCTTAAACTCCCAGTGACTCATTAGATGTAAAATGAAGCCTTCTCAGAGGCTTTTGAGTTTTTTGGATTCATGTGCACATATGCTTATGGGAATGAGTCAAATGCTCTAACTTTTGAATATTTAGAGCAATCTCACTCTTGAACTTTGGAAAATTTTGACATTGAATTTTCATGTTGTTTAAGAAAAAAATGTAAGGAGGAAAAGTATATAGAAACAAAAAGGGAGTATTAGAAGTGTCACACTGTTTGAAGTGCATGTATGTGCCTAGAATATTGTTATGAAGGCATTTGACAAAACCACTGTGAAAATTTCTGTCAGTAACTTTATTCTCATCCATGCTCTTAGAGCCACACAAATAGCACTGTCACTTCACAAAAATGTCATGCTTGGTATTCACCAAATAGTATTTTACTGTTATCTATAGCTCAGGTTGGTTTATTTACTATTCTGAAGAAGCCTGGAAAAACTTTCTGTTGGAATGCATGAATATGGGAAAATTTTAGTTTTTTAAACTTCAGCCATTTTGGAGTTGCTGAAATTTGAACAATGTACTGCTATCTTAATTAATTGTGTGTTGCCGCTGTTGCTGACTTCTGCCAGACGTTCACAGGTGAAACTTTTTATCGCTTTGTCACCCAAAAGACAAGTCAGCCAAGGGAAATCAATTTCATTCTACTCATCCACAAGCATCCTCCTTGGAAGTTACTGCTTCCTCCTGCTTGGGAGAGGTTTTAACCTTGTCCGTAGTTTCTGAAACTTAAAATTTTTCAGTTTAAGAGGCACGTTCCCAGGTCTGTGTGCCACATGCCACTTGCTTTCTCAGCCCTTTAATTGGCAAGTAAAATACAAGCTGAATGTTTTCATTTTCCCCTGAAGGAATCTGTTTCCAGCACCACCTACCTTCTGAGAAGTCCTCCCAGCCATCTTTAGACTGGGAATCCCACTGGGTGCCTTTGCTCCCTGGTGGCTGCGCCCATCAGCAGACGTCAGAGCAAACCCAGGCACTGCTGAGCCCCGAGGGGCTGTGCTGTGCAGCAGGACAGGGCTTGTCTGGGATGGCTCCCAGGTGACTTCCCAAAGCTGTACCTGACAAAGATTTTTCCATCAGGTTCCTTTCCTCTTTGTGCTTGTGAATGGCTCTACTCCTGCTGGTGTTAATGGTCCTGCTTTTTCTCACAAAGAAAGTTCTGTCATTTCTCCCGCTGTTACTCTTCGTCTTTCATTTTCCACTTCTTTTGAACTCTATCGGGGCTTACACTCTTGTCTAGCTTTTTTTCTCCTTTTTCCTATTTTTTCATCGGGGAAAATTTATGCTTAGATTCTCAGCTGTTCTTCTCTTCCTCCATGTTGTAGTGCCTGCTGCTGAATAAAAAATATCCCTGTTTATTTTCTGTCTCCATTTTCTCACACAGACACCCTTTCCCTGGGTACCTGTTGCTTCTTCCTAGGACTTCATGCCCATGGAATGTTCAGAGACTGAATAGAGAGCATTTAGTGACTCACATGCTGCTATGCAAGGCACAGATCACAGATGCTGGTGAAAGATGTCAGCAAAAGTGACTGAATGCTATAACTTGTTTGGTCACCTCAGGCAAGTCATCTCTCTTCTTCGTTTCATCTTGAAAATGGCTTTAATAATATCTAATGCCTTTGTGATTTATGGATGGAAAACACTATGCACAATCCAGTTGTAAATGACTGTTGTTGCTGTTGTTATTATTATTATTATTTCTGCAGTCTAATTTTTCCCTTTAGCACCTTACAGTTAAACTAATGTTTATGTCAACATCCTAAAAGTACGTGCAAGTTTACCAAAAAAGAGCAGCTTGTTTCTATGAGGCCCATCTTTCACAATACGAGTCCAAAGGGTTAAAGGGAGGGCTACATTTGTGATACTTTGCTTTTAAGGCATTTAGTTAATATGCAGATGTCAGCTGTGAAACCTGCTCGTTGGTCCGCTAAGCTTTTATTCCGAAAATCTTTTTTTGTGAGCAGTTAGGAAACAACTGGATATTTGGGATAATGATGCCAGCTGGATTCTTTCTCTCATGGTGAGTGGCAGGTTGTCTTTCTTTTTAATTTGATGAGATGGAGGGCTGTACCCAATATGAATGACTGGGATGCAGACTCCAACTGACTAACATTTATTGAGGAAAAGGTGATCCTCTTCCATGTCAGTGTCAGACATTGAACTGCACTGAAGAATTCAGGATGTAACTCTTATAGCAGAGTTGATTCACTAAGAAATTATTTCAATACACTGAGGATTTCTATTTTCTCTTAGCAAATTTGTATGGCAAAACCACTAAATGGAGGTTAAATATTGCTTAATGGAGTCCTTATGCTTTTCTTTCATTTTTATTTATCCCTACTTTTCCAAACAGCACCATTTGTACTCCTGATTTCTGACAGGACATATGAGAACATAGGGTGAGGTTAAAAAAAAGGGCATTTCTGTACAATTAAGGTGGAATTTAGGCCTGCTAATTTCAGAGCATGACCACCCAGGGAGTGGGAGGTGTGGGTTGTAGTCCTTGCTGCTCCTGATACTCTCAGCTGAGGAGTTAGACTTGCTCTTGGTCTCCTGGTTTGATGAATCTGGCATTCTTGGATGCATATCTTCAAAGAAGCTTTCAAAGATAGTTTCTGTCTGGATTTACTCTACAGGAGCTGAGCATTTGAATGCCCTTAACCAACGACCAACTGGACCCATGTCTCATGTGTACCAGGTGAGAGATTCAACCAGTAGATCACTACCCAGCAGGAAGGGAGTCCCCATCACTTTTGGAAGTCTCCTGAAATGGGCATCTAAAGAACTTCAGCTCACACCTTTGTTTTCAGCTGTCATCAGATTCTCACATAAGCATGTCATATCTACATACAAACATCTATCCTCTACCAAGAGATGGACAGCTTTTTATAGAATTCCTGTTTGGATTTGTGTCTGAATCATGGTTTAATTTTAATTTTTAGCTATTTTTTCCCACTCGCTGGAATATACTTAGATGTCCAGTTTGTTTCTTCATGATGCACTCCTCCTGGATTTGATAGCCTGAAAGAATGAGTGAAGACACTGCCCATCATTCTGCCTAAATACCTCCTTTGTGTTTGGTTCTTTAATCTGAGCAACTGAGAATATGTCTCTAAAGCAGCTTGTTACAAACCGCTTAAAATCTACCTTGCACATGGTTCATTAAATGCTAAGTGATGAACACATCACACATTTATTCAAAATGACCTCTCTAATTAGCAGTTGTAAAAGAGCTGTCTGATCTCCTCCAGTTATCTGAATGTACTGCAGCATGTGCCTGTGGTCTCATGTCTTGTTCCTTCTGTTTCAACCAATTTCTTCAGTCATTGGTAAAGTCAGCAGGGATCAAGGCAGCTCAGCATTTTGAAAGGTCATTTTCTAGGTGCTCAGATGTTCCACACATCCGTGTTTGACCCGAATTCTAGGATGAAAGCCCTGAGAGCCACTGCTCTCCACCTCAGCATACAGCATTAGGAGTAAGGCAGAGCCTGCCAGTGCCCATGGAGCTCCCTCTGGGATTGTTTATGGCTTTGGGCAGCTTTCCACCTGCCTGTTTGAATGATAATGCCATAGCACAGCCATTAACATTTACAGTACAAATGATAAATCCAATTAAAAAGGAGACAGCGAAAGCCCTGTGCCATGGCAATGTTCCACATGAAAGAGGCATGTACAATATTTTACTTAAAGAAACTATGGGATGAAACTAGGAGACCAATGAATGTGTTTTTGAGGCTCTTTGTCCATTGACTGCCACTTCAGATCAAGATTACTAAATCTATACAAGGCAGACTCTGAAACTTTTCTATATTAATCCATGATTATTTTGTCTTTGCATGGCAGTATAATGATATGCTGCATATTTATAATCTCAGAAGCAGGCTCTAATTCAGTCACTTTTACCCTCTCTGTTTAGCAGTGTTTACTTTAAACCCATGGTTAAGTTCAGTTGAACACATTTGTTGAGAACTCAGCATCTGTCAGAAAGATATTGCTGGGTCTACCTGGACTTTCCATCTGACCCAGAAAATCCATTCATTTATTCTCAAGTACATTTCTAAATCAGGAATATGCATTGTATTTTATAAAGACCATATGGAGCCATTATTAATGTCCCACAATGCCTATTAAATACCAACAAAATAATTCAATAGTTGCTTCTCTCAGAAGAAACACTTCTATTCTTTTTTTTTTGTAATTTCTTTTATTTCTATAAAAGTTTGCATGAAGTGGTCTTTTACAGCAAAGAAGGCAGATGAAATGATGAATCCTGCAAATCAGGCATACAAAATTTGCTGTCTCTGGATCTCTTCCATTTGTTCATATTTTTTCTAAATCTGTGAACAATATTCTGCTGTTAGATGCTGCATGTGTTTTGGATGTAGGTAGTGGCTGGATAACAATTACAGGAGGGCAGCTCGCCAACCCAATTGGCAAACGCTAAATTTAATTGGATATTCAAAAGCAGGAATATAAATATTTTGGTTCAAAGTTTAAGATATTGAAGTATACCATTTGGCACCAAAAGCTTTTTGTAAATCATTTTTCTTACTCTGCAGTCATGAATCATTCCAGCAGTGGGTATATGCATTACTGATTCCAACCACAAGCTGCTGAAATGTGATGTTGGCTGATGCAAACATGTAGCTATTACAGTGATTTGACATCTAGCTCCACATCTTGAGTAGACACCACTACCCCATTTAAAACTAATTCCTCAGGAGTGACATCTCATGCACAGGGATTATGAGTCATTAAATAATCATTTGGTAACAGAGTGCATCCCTTGCCTCTGGAAGTGGTGTTCAGCGTGGTGCCTACTCAATTAATCAACCTTAAAATAATACTTTCCACTCTTGTAAATTACACTTCCCTTCTTAAGTTTGTAGAAAGGGCTCATTTAACTAGAACATGATTTTAAAGGTAGAAATGAGCCTGGGCAATGTAACTAGGGTTCAGATCTGAGCTCTGACTGATTTGATCTGGTGCCAAATGCTGTATGGCTGATTTGAACTGCTCTGCTGGTGCAAGTCAGAAGGAAAATCATCAGACAGAGCTCCCTGATGACCTCTCCTGCAGAAGGAAACCAGTGGTGCATGGAAATGTCTTGTGGGGAGCTTCAGCTATCCTCATCTGTTTTAGTGGCCTTTCAGGAGCATCAGGGAGCATTCCAGTGGAGCTGGAGTATCCCTGATTGATGACCACTTCTGGACTAGGCTTGCTTGTCCATGAAGAAGGAGAGCATTTAGTTACCACACTCAGTCTGCTTGTAACAAATAGAGCCTAAGTAGTTTAAAGCAGAGATTTATAAACTATTTTTATAGGATATCATGGGGGCAGCAGGTATTGGGAGCAGCAGTATGGAGTAAAGACAAGGACAGATCTGGCTCTGTGTCAGCTTGTGTATTGCTCAAAATAGCCCTTGCACTATTAATGACACATATTATAGCTGATAACTCTTATTAGCCTCCTCTTTGCAGCTGAAACTCCTGCAAGTCTGGCTTCGAGCCCATGGCCATTTAATTCATGTTCTATAAATGTAATTCGGTATTCAGGTCTGAGTCAAAATTTCTTCAAATTTGAGGCTTTGGCCTTGACTCAGCACTACTGAAAATGAAAATACATGGCAATACCCTGCTGACAATTTATACTGAATTATACATATTTCATGGATTTTTGATTTGAGAAAGCTTTTTTGTTTAAAATACAATTTTATAAACACTTAAAATGAATATGCACTTGAAACTCTATTTATTAGCTGTCTTGTAATTGTATTCATCATCCCATGATCTCACATGAAATAGCAGTGATTTCAGCAAAACTTCGCCACTTGGTCTTACTCAAAGGCTTGACACATAGGCTGAAAGATTGTAAAACTACATATGTAGGTGAAGTTACAGGACATGAGCAAAGATTGTTGCTGTAACAGAAAACATTGCTCTTCCTCTTGTGATTGAACTGGTCTAATGGCATCTTTAAACGCTTCTTTTTCTTCAGCAGGGTTTGATAACATTAAGCTAAAGTAAAGAAAATATTTAAAAATTGCATATTTAATGGCAAATGGTCTCAGAGTCATTGAATTGTTAGGGTTGGGAGGGACCTTGGGAGACCATTTAGTCCAGCCCCCAGATTCTTGGTACATTAAAAATATTTTCTTAATTTATTCAGTTAAAAGGCCTTTATGAATGGTTTGCGAATTTGTGGTTCATGAATGTTTTGACCTTTATGAATGATTTCATGCAATGCACTTTTGTAAAATTAAATTTACCAGGAAATAACAATCATTCACATATGACTGATTGTTCCTTTGCCTTTATGGTGGGACTATTTTTCCCCTTGAATTAATCTGTTTAAAAGTAGTTATCGGGTTATATCTGCTTACTCTATAATCAAGGAAAGAGATAGAAGGGTTGAGTAGTCTTCTGAGGACACTTATCTTTTTTTCCAGTGACCATAGAGAAAACGGGAGGAGCCAACAACTTTAGGCTATCTTCTGCCAATTCAGATAGGAAAGATAAACCCCACTGTAATGTACAAGTCATATTCCATCTGCTCATTGGCAGTTTGCTCTTCCAGTGAAATAGGCCAGAACTTTGACTGTATATTTTTCATAAGATGCTTAATTTTTTTTGTACCAGTTGTAATCTATTGTCAGAGAGGAGCACTGTGATCAGTTCTGACTTCCCTTAGAGGAAGGATTTGGGATTTTACTGGGTGAATTTGTTCATATACTAGACTGCATCTTTTGAAAAAGCTACCCTAACTGGAGTAAAGGTGTGAATAATATGGATCTGGTATTTTTGCCTGAATGACTGGAGTCTCAGCTTTCATCTGTAGTATCTTTCCAGATCTTTGTCAGCTGGTTGGATATCCCTCCATCGTTGACTTGATTTCCCTGACAGATGCTTTGGATGAATTCAGCTCAGGTCTTAGCCCTTTATGGATAAGCTTAATCAATTCAGGTATTTGAGTCATTCATTTTAGGATTTTTTTCCCCAATCCCTTTATGTTATATTTCTCGTGGTTCTAGTCTGATTCCTTGTCAAAATGTGGATACTGTCACTGGACTGTATCCTAGTGCCAATTTTGCAGATGACAGAATTTCCCCAGTCTGTTATCCCTCTTGGCTACAACATTTTACTGTAGCTCATATTCAACAGATTATCCACTATGGTTTGCAAATTGATTTCAGAATTATCATTTTCTAAGGCTAAGTTTGCTCTTCTGTAAGGATGACATCTGGCTTCTTGTCCTGTTCTACATGGAACCATTTTAAATTGCACAGATTTTGCCTTCACCTTTTTTTTACCAGCTTCTTGTACATGATGTATTCCCTGCTTCATTTGAAATTCCTCTGGTATCTGTACACCCACAAGCTTTATCAGTAACACTTTCGTACTGAGTCATCAATAAAAACATTGCATGGCATAAGGACAAAGACAGATCCTGGGAAAGCCAAACCAGGACACTGCAACTTAATAGATCCTTGGTTTACAATTCAAATCCTACCTTTTAACTATTTCTGTAATTCCAGATGTGTGATTTATGAAACAGAAGTGTCTGTTTGAAAAACACAAGAGTTCCACTTTAAAGGTGTACCAGCTTCTCTTTGCACCCAGTTAGTTGTTTATGATGCATGGCTCATGAGGCACTCCTTGTCAAAGGGACACTGAGATATTGCAAAGAAGCATTGACCTGCAGTGTCTGGATGTGAGGGACAAATATCTGGCTATGTGCAGGTTACAGGTGTGAAGTTTGCAGCCCTTTTTCTTGCCATTGCTTGGGATGCTGTCTGCATAATATAATTTATTGGGTATATCCAGATGCAAATACAGCATTTTTTTTTCACAGACAATTCTGGGTAAGTTCTTTTTTGTTATTGAATCAAAGACTACTGTGAAATAACCCTGAGCATCTTTTGCAATTTGCTGCAGTGTCCTGGTGGCAGAGCACAATTTGGGTCTTATAGCCTCTAAAATAACCTCACATGGAGACTGTGTTTAAGGATGCACTTGTCTTAAAGACACTGTGTTCACATTTAAAAGGTCACAAATCTCAGAGGTTTTGAGGTTTGGCTGCTGTTTGGGGCTTGATTAACTAATTTGTACGTTCCTGTAGGATAAAAATCAAACCTGTTTTTACTGAATGAATGATAGGGAAAAAACATTCAGTTCACAGGAAGACCGACATCAATTCATTTCCTTATTAGTCACATGGTAAAAGGTCAGAGGGCCACTGATGTATGTTTGCCTTGTCTGTTTTTGCTGTAATAAAGATAGATGGTCATACTGTTGTGCTGAAAAATGGCTGTTATTGGAAATTGTTAAGAGGAACACTTTGTCTAAGGTGCTTCGGTTTTTTTAATTGTGAAAAGACCTGTCTCTGAAAAATTATAGTAATTCCTCATTGTCCAGAAAAAAGAGACACTTCACAGTCTCCAGTGTCCTATATTTAATCTTTCTGTTTAAAGTTCCACATTGGTGACATTTATTTTTCTCTGTTTTAACGCATGCTTCCTTTCAGCAACACTATCTGTCTATCAGGAATCAAAGCAAATCCAGATGGCTCAAGAGCAGATGGCTTATGGTTTAAGAAGCATGGGTCAGATTCATTCATACAGTGTACCAAGTTTACAGGAGTGCTCTTCTTACATCTAGAGATTTGGAGATGCTGAATAATGATTTTTCTCTGCTATTGTCAGGCTGGAAAGTTAGTATGTATGAGAGAATGAAACAGCAGGTGCTGTAAGTTCTACATGGTCCACCCAAGGAAGAGAATGAATTTCTCATATGGTAAAAAGGCACAATGTAGCAGATGCAAAGACAGATATCTAAGAAGTATTTTAAAAAATCTGCTTTGCTCTGAAATTATGAACAAGGCTCATGGAAAAAGTCTGATAAATGATGCTGGAGAGAGCCAAGATGTTTCCAGGGAAGAAGGGAAAAGGAGATCTAGCAACCTCACAGCAACTTCCCTTTACGTGACCAGAAATGTGTCTCTTGCAGCTACAGCAGACAAATTAGTGCCTGATTAAGTCTGAACAGAGACCTGTTTGCAGCCAAGTAACTGTGATACAGGACACCAGCAGCAATTGCAGGACACTACAATTACATATTAACAGTAATTAGTCAGGGCAAAATTCTGATTCCGAGCTCTAACAGGCATCTCACACAGACCACAGCAGTCAAACTCATTCTCTTCCCCAAATTTATAGTAGCACAATAAGCCTTCAAGACCATGTTCATCACTACTCTTCACTGTCTGTCTGCACTCTAGAGGGGCAGGAAAGAGCCCCAAAATTGTGTCCACACGTGCTTCAGATGTTTCCACATCCAGTTATGTGGGATAACTAAAAACAAGGGCATGGTTGGTACAAGCATCTAGACTATTACACATGACATATGCACATTATGCCAGTAAAATGTCTTGTTTTGGAATACATGTAAGGACAGAGACCACACAGTGTTTTTCCTCAGTAAATCCCCGCTACAATACAGTCAGGGGTGTTATCCCTATAATTTTGGTGAACAAAGAAACGGGGAAGTACACCAATCTAGTGTTTCAAGGTCATGCAATACAGCAGTATATGGAAAAGAAATGAGCTCTCTTAATTCTTACTTCAGTGCTTTGTTTGTAGGCTCTAAAAGGGAATGAATGCAGTTTCTTAATCCTCATAGCTTTTGCAGAAAGGGATAGTTTTGAGAAGGGAGCTTAATGGGTAGGAAGATTCAAGGTAATCCTACTGACCTAAACTTAGCCAGTGTTTGGCTTCTCTCCTTTCAAAGACTTTCTGCTCCCTATATTTTGGATCTTCACTGCACTCCAGCTGTGGCCTCACCTGTGATGAGTAGAGGGAAGGATCATGTCCCTTAACTTTGCCTAGTGATGCCCAGGGCACCATTAGCCTTTTTTTGCAACAGGATTCATTGCTCATGTTCTTCTTGGTCTCCACCAGGACATCCCAGGTCCTTTTCTGTCAAGCAGCTTTGCAGGTGGGCCATGCCCAGCATGAGGGTTGTTCCTGCCCAGGGGCAGGAATTTGCTCTTCCCCTGGTTCAACTTCATAAGGTTCCTGTCAGCCCATTTCTCTTGGATGTTGAAGTCCCCCTGCATGGCAGCACAACCCTCTAGTGGATCAGCCACCCCTCCCCAGTTTTGGGTAATCAGCTGACTTGCTGAGTGCACTCACTGCCAACACTGTTTCACCATCCAGATCCTTGATGAAGATGGTAAGTAAGATTGGATTCAGTATTGTCCCTTGGGGTGGAACTAGCACTGCTCATTACAGGCCATCATCTAGACTTCATGCCACTCTGTCCTGTGTTTATGTCTGTATTCTTTTCATACTTGCCTATAAACTTCACACTAACAAGAAAGACTAAAGAAGGGAAAAGGGATGAAAGAAAAAAAAAAGCAGCATCTCCCATACAGAAATTGAACATAATAATTTTATTCTCTATTGCATTATGTTTGTTATCTGCTAGACATTGCTTAATATTTCCATTTGGTCCTTGCCTTCTCTCTCCTTTCTAGAGCTGGACTTGAAAAGGAGACCTATCTGGAGGAGTGCTGCCTCCAGGAAAATCCTTGGAGATCAGCATAAGCAGGCATAAATCAGGAGAAGATTTAACATGCTATATTTTAGAGTAAGGGCGAGTCTAGCCCAGCCCAGTACTAAATATATAACTGGGATAACTTAGTCACATCAGAGTCTCATCTGAGCTTGAGGACCAAGCCTCAGATGTTAGTTCTTACACACAACATTGCCTTGCTACAGCCTTTTAATTGGCTGAAATTTGCAAAACCATCCTATCTGGCAGGAAATGCAGGGAATAATGTTAAGCTCCTAATAGCTTGATCCTACTGTACATGCAATCAACACAACTGTGACTACCAGCAGGTCACATCCTCCTAAGTGTGCCTTTTTCTCCTAAATACATAACCAGAACAAATATTCATCTCCCACAGAAATGCTTAATGGTGACATGGCATGGATTTATGGAAGCAGAGCCAGTAGAGCAACATGAGAAATGTGTTCTGCCCAGCTCTAGCTAATATTCTCAATCTCCTAAGATTTCTGAATGTCATCTCAAGTATAAATTAGACCAGTGAGATGGTTACATATCCCTGTATTTTTCTCCCTGCCTCTCTGCCAGTCATCTTCAGCAAGCAGAATCAAATCTTTCCATCTAAGAGTTGTAACATATTACATCCACTTTGCATAATTTACTATAAAAGATGTATAGCAAGGGAAAATAAAAAGTCCAATGATGGCATCGTTCAAAACCTCTCCAAAATTTATAGTACAAACTGATTTTAAATATTCCCTTTGTCTTTGAAGAACTTTAAACCTTTCTCGATGAAAGAGAAATTATCTCTTCTAATGGGATAATCTGACATTTTGGATGCACAAGCCGTGGAGTTTTCTTCATAAATTGTATTGAAATGTTCCTTGTATGATAAGTTTAAATTGAAAGAGTATGTATGGTGCACTTACCCAAACCACCTCTAAACAAATTATCCTGGGTACCAGCTGCTGTGTAACTCTGTTAGCCAAGAAGTCCATCAAGGCTAATGAGTTCTGCTGAGAGGGAGACAGCATTAACTTAGGTAAAGTGTCCTGTTGCCATGGCAATCTCTTGTTCCTAATTTGATAATTTGACTTTTGTGGTGATTTTCAGAAGCTAAATATCTGTAGCATATATTTTGAATATTGTTTGCATGTAGGCATTTAGGATTTGGAATTAAATAAATCAGAATAAAATTTAACTCTAGTCTGTGTATTTACATATATGGGGTGTAATGAACAGAATCAATTCCATATTAACAGCTATTTATCTCAGTGAAGCTAACTGCACGTCACATGAAGGAAAGTATGGAACTTGAACTTACGAGAATATTACTGAAGATGATGTGGAATTGTCTGGCAAACTCACAGCTTCCTTAAATACACTTCCTAATATATTTCCTAATGAAGGGCTATAAATTTTTTGGTCGGGGAAGGGTAAGGTAAAGCCTTTCTCATTCTAAGATTTAGTCTGGCAGAGAATTGAGAATAGTATGCCATACATAACTTATAAAAAGATGCATGTTTTAAATGTGCTGGGCATACACCTTGGGGACATGGTAAAAAGTCAAGTTTTCCACTGGGTGTTCATGGATACCTGGTGAGGGTATAGTAAGTGTGCTGAAGACCTTCCAGGCTATTCTTTGGGCTTCTCTGTGGCTTGGTGTATCTATCCCAGCTTTTTATCCCAATTGAATGGCAAAAGCTATATCTGCACCAAAGCAGAAATCTCTTTTTTGAGCTTCGACTAAAAGTAAAATCCAGGTAGTCCTATCACCTTGAAGGTCCCAAATGAAAATCATTTAGGAAGAAACTTACTGGAGACTCGTACATACAGAAGTGACATTTTTAGAAATAAGAGCCTTTTAGCTATATATGTTCTACAATCATTTTCTTGGTATTTGATTTCTCTGACTTTAAAGCTATTGGCAAATGTTTTGTGGATCAGCAGGAAGGAAGCACGTGTATGGAAAATTATTTATCCTGGGGCTAATCTGTTCTATAGATTCTTATTGAGTATGTAGATCTAACCTGCAAATTCTCATAGAAAATGTCATTGAACATAGAAGTTGTTAAAACAAAGGACATTTTTGTAATGTTTTTCCCTCTTACAGACACTCCTTAGAAATTAAAAAAACCCACCTTCCTATAACAAAATACATATTCTTCTCAGTAACAGGAATGGAAGAATTAGGCCCTGAGAAATATTGAGTTATTTCTGATTAGGTGCACTGAGATACTACAATGACAGTGGTCCATCAGGAGCCCCACTAGATGTAACTGCATATTTAAAGACCAACAGACTTCTCTCCCAGATTACTAAACCCCCACATTTGCTAAATGTAACAAAATCTAAAACTCTATGGGTGTTACATGCAAAAACATAAAACTGCATGACTTCTCTGCCTCAAAACAAAAAAAATCCGCTTACACCCAAAGGCAAAACCCCTTTGGCATGTGTTTGAAATTGAGTGCTGAAAATCACTAATCTTTTGGAAAATGCAATTATGTGCATCGAAACTGTGTGTGGGTGTAAGAGCTGGAGAGACAGAGCCACATGGCATGGCTGTTTGCAAGTCCCCCAAGCTTTTTCCATTTGAATTCTTTTACTTTCCAGAAACTATTCTCCAGAATAAGTGGCACCTCCTCTTGGCACTTCCAATTTGTCACATTAAAAACATAACCAAAATTACCAATTTTTGCCCAATATTCAAAGGATGAGGGTTACATTAGCTTTTTATTCAGGACAGTCTGCTGAATAAAAACTTTTTTGCACTGTACTTTTTATAACTTTATCACATTAAACTCCAATGAAATAATAGAATTCTCTTTCTGAACTCAAGCAATTTATGTATTATGAAGTGTTGAGAGTAGATTAATAATTTTTTGGGAGAGGGACCATAATAACCAGACATTCAGCTCTGTGAACTCTCAAATAGCACAAACTGCAGAGCACACCCATGCAGTCCTTTGTCAGGTCAGGTAGCACAAGGTTAAGCTAAAGCATACTTTTCAAAAATATGTGTTCTAATAGGTTGAAGATTTTGAATGTGAAAAATGCCATACAGCCCTTTCTAAAGTCTTCCATTGCTGGATTATGGTCTCCTTTCCCCATTAAAAATTACTGCAATGGAATTCTTATTACACACGTTGTTGTTCCCTGGGATAAGAATACCTCACTGAGTCTGGAAAAATCAAAATATTTCTCACTTTTGCGTAACCAGTTCTTCAAGTTCTGCACAATTTTATGACTACTCGTGGTATGGTAGTGATGGCCACATCATAAATATCCAGACATTCTGAGATGCATCCAGCATTTGGACATAGAACGTCAGCACAGGCTAAGCTGGCTCTGCTGACTGAATGGAGCTAGCAGGAGCAGCACTAGCAATGGCACAAGCTGTGTCCAGGCTTTCCCATTACTGGGAACACACATCCTGGGGCTCTGTGGCATCCCTCTGCTGGATGCCAGCCCAGACACAAGCCTGTGCCACTTTATCCCACCTCTGTTGCAGCACATGCTGATGGCGAAGGGGTGTAGGGCCAGGAGAAACCTCAGTGGTGACACAGAGGTTCAGAGCACAGACAGTGAACGAGCTCTCTTACCCTGGGAGCTTTGCCAACTGCCTGTGCCAGTGTAACTGAAATAACCAGCACCACTCACTGGGAGGAGAGCTGGGAAGTGACCAGTTTCTTCTCTCCTGTTCCTCTCATCTGCTTGCCACTGCTTACTTAGCTTTCTTCTGGTGGGGGAAAATTGCAGACTGGTGAATGGGCTCTCTCTTACTGGGCTGTCTGGAGAGCTGACTGCTCAGGTGGGCAGTGGGATGCAATGCTGCCCGATGCTGCCCCTAAGGCTGGACTTTGAGCCATGTTAAATATCATGAAAATTGTAGGAGCTCTTGCTCTTGTGTTTAAAACTGATTTTTGCCCTACTCTGATGCCCACTACTAAGCAGACTTGCCTTTTCTTGCGTGGCAAAATGAGGTAGTGTCATGATCTGAAGCAGAAAGATCTGTGCCATTTGCACAAGTAGATTTTTATTTCTACATTGAACTGAAGGAAAATTAGGTTCAATGTGTCGGTTATACTAACTGTTGTGAATGTAAGGAACGTTTGATGAGAATTTGATAATTAAAAGGATTTCAAGGGCCTGTCAACAAGACTTCAGCTCCATAATGGAGTCACTTGAGCAGAGAGTGCTCGCAAATATATGATGAAGTTGAGAGATTACATGGTAGAAATTACTGTACATTAAAACAAAGTAGTCAATAAAAATGCAAACACTCTGAAGTGTTTTAATAAGACTACATTAAATTACCCTCAAACAGCATTCAGCAGCACATATCACAGGGATTCAGGGCTGCTTATCCACACTCTTCTGTTCCTCACCTTTTCTGTAAGAAGGCTTAATCTTTGCTGAAAGATTCAGATCTGTCACTCTTTAACTCCTTCTATATGTTCCTTTAAATTACTCCAGAGAAGCCTTGTATATTTAGGCCTTATTGACATGAAGCTTGACCTGAAGTCAATTGGAATCATCTGCAATCTGTGGAGCTGGATGCATGTTTGACCCCATGGAAGTCATGAAGACTAAAATGCTGAATGGGGGCTACACAGCTAAGTCACTGTGCATTCAGCTAAATGTACACCACCTTCCTGTCAAGGAGTTAAATACGTGTTGCACAGATAACCATGGGATTTTTATTTTGGGTGGGAATTTAAAGAAAATATTTTGCATTTTGAACAGTTGCCAAACTCTTCTTCAGCTCAAAACAGTGTAAGCTTTTTGGCTTTGCCTATAGACTCTGGCAGCAGGGTTTGGTTTTTTAATTTCTTTTTTTTTACTGAAGGCAAAAATCTGATCAATTTATGATCTTTTACAACAAGAGTCTATGAACAGAAGTTTCTCTTAATTTCTTTAGCAACACTGCTAGGTGGCAAAATGTACATGTACCAATATTTCCCATTCATTTCTGCTGCACACAAAAGCATTAATTGTCTAATAATGCAGCACAAATATGGACAGCAGTTTTGTGAGAAACATTCTCACCATTTTTTTCTTTATTTGCTGGCAGCTTTTGTTAGCACCTGGAGGTGAGTTGCTCCAACATATCGAGCACCAGCAGTCGTGCTGAGCAGAGTGATGAGTCAGTCCAACCCTGAAAGGTTCCTGCAGGGTGACCATACCTGCTCACAGCCACCACCACTGCTAAGAGCAGAAAATGAGCTACAAAATGAACTGGACAGGTTTGCATGCCAGCTTGTGTAGGGTTTTGTCACCTGTCTCAGCCTTTAGGGCAGTGTTTTTCAAACTAACAGCTAAAAAGTATTCTACAAAGGATTGAAGCATCTTAAATGTTTCACCCCCAATCTTATTCCTATGCTTTCCAAAGGAGGCAAACACTAAGTTGGGAAAAACAGAAGCAACCAATTCACCTTCAGTGTTTCAGTGTTGTTATAAAAGACGAACACTGGGGTTTTTCAGACTTCTTTTCCTTATGAAAAAACAAATGGTCACAGAATGACTAGGTTGGAAGAGACTTTCAAGATCATCAAGACCACCCCATGCCCTAACACCTCAACTAAACCAGCCATTGAGTGCCATATCCAGTCTCTTTTTAAACATGTCCAGGGATGGTGACTCCACCACCTCTCCGGGCAGACCATTCCAGGACTTTATCACCCTTTCCGTGAAAAACTTCTTCCTAATATCCACCCTATACTTCCCTTGATGCAGATTGAGACTGTGTCCTCTGGTTGTGTCAGCTGCTGCCTGGTGAAAGAGACCAACCCCCACCCAGCTACAAGCACCTTTCAGGGAGTTTAGAGAGTGATGAGGTCACCCCTGAGTCTCCTTTTCTCCAGGCTAAACAACCTCAGCTCCCTCAGTCGTTCCTCACAGGGCTTGTGTTCCCAGCCCCTCACCAGCCGCGTTGCCTCCTCTGGATGTGTTCAAGAGTCTCAATGTCCTTCCCAAACTGAGGGGCCAGAACTGGACACAGCACTCGAGGTGTGGCCTCACCAGTGCCGAGTACAGGGCAAGGATGACCGCCCTGCTCCTGCTGGCCACACTATTCCTGATACAGGCCAGGATGCCTGTCTTTGGGATTTAAAGGAGTTTAAAGATTAAATCATATTCTCTGAGAAGTGTATCTCTAGAGCAAGAATTTGTCAACCTGTTTTGACTAAATATTTCTGAAATATCTCAAAAGTAAAATCCGCTACCCCTCAGCAGTTTCTGACGGCACCTGGTGCACTGATCACATTACTGTATTTCAGGTGAAGCTACAGCCCATTCAGTCTGATGTTGCAGGATCAGTCCTACACTGTAAAGACTTACCACAGCTCCTCTTTTGCTGATGTAGCTTTTCAAGATCATATTTGTCATAATCAATGAAACACCAATTTTTATCTCCATCAGCTTTCCCAAGAAGCCAAAATCTCCCTGCTTCCATTTTGAGTGGTTCTTCAGGTTGTGCGTAATTCAAGTATGTGTACTTTCAGCACTTACAACATTCAGAGCTTCTGTTGCAATGGGTATGAGTCATGTATCTCAAAATCTTTTTCCTAGGATTCAAGCCAAACAAGATCTGTATTTTTCTTCTTGCCTTCTTTTTATTTTTTCTTTTTTCTTGTGCCTCTGTAAAAAGACATGTCACTATCTGAAAGGGAAATACCTTAAGCTTGAAACTTTGCCCTCAGGTGAAGCTGTTCCACTGTTGAAAAGCCTTGTGCTTTTAGATGTTTAAATAATAGATTAACTGAAGGCCTGAATGTTTCTTAGAAACAGAATGAAAAATTTGAGTGATTTAAAGTGTTTCTGGAAGTTACAGAAGCTGAAATGCCTCTCAAATACAGAGGATGAGGACAGAGGAGTAGGGGCAGGTAAGGACAGTGCTTCATCAAAACAGAACAGATCACCTCACTTGCATGCTGTTGAAAGACACTGTCTGAAGAAAGAGAGGAAATTCCAATTTTGTTTTGGAATACTATGTCTGAAACCCAGAAGTTATTATTTATCTCCTATTGCAAAAAAATGAGTGATTCCCCTGCAGCCATGATAATAAAGGCTCTGAAAAATATCAATTACTCAGAAGAGACAGTCTGAGGAAGTGAAAGGCAGAAGATTAATCAGAATTTCTATGCAAAAAAAATTTCACACCTAATAACCCTGATTTTTTTTCAATGCAAGTTCTTATGTCCATCATCATGTTATAGTGGGAAGCCATGTGAAAGGGGAATTTTCAGGTTTGCAAATGACAAGTAGGTCTTCCCCATATTGCTTAATAGAAAGGTTTTTCTTTTCTATTATTTGTTTCTCTATTTATTTTTTGTAGCCAATGGTGCATTTGAAAAGAAGATGAGAAGCCAAGCTTTCAACCCTTTAAGAACATGTTTAGTTATTAATAACGTTCAAACTTTATTTAACAGTACATAGAGAAAGGTACAGACAGAAATCATGCTGGGAGAATCAATGTATTCCCATTAGGTATTGAGAAGACCTAGGCTGGATATATATCTTATTTCTGGTGGGTCCAGAGTTTTTGAAGGCAATCAGAACTCTATTTGAACTTCAACACAAGAAAGCTTGAAGCATTAGCTGAGAGGAACGTTTACTAACATTGACATATAGATGTGAATTTTTTCTTCAGTTCTCACACTACACCTAAAATTGAGAAATGATCTATTTTAGGTTATTCTTGTCAACATGATATTATTAAAAACTTGAAACTCTAAATAAATTTTGGAAGTGTTACCCATTATACTTGGGAATTTGCCAGATAAGGAGCTGTGTGTTTCAGTATTTGAATTAAGTTCAACACACATATAAAGTGTTAATATATCCTATACTTGCAAAAGATAGACTGCCAGTAAAAATAAAATGGGCATGATAAAGCAATTTTGTAATTATAGAAAACTGCTACAGATACTGTTTTATTGAAATATGTCACTTCACTGTGAGGCTTCACTTCTATTAAGCTTTTTCCATCCATACTGCAGTTTCAAATCATCTCTAGCAATGATAGATGTCAGCTGGGGAAAGATGGAGATCCAGAAAGTCTCTGCAGCAATGCAGTGTGGTGATAAACACAGTTGTAACAGGAGCTGCTCAGGAAAGCAGCACTTTGCAGATAATGACTTTAATTCAGACACATGCAGCTGATAGTAAATGGGCCTCAGTCTCAGCCTGCCACTGAGTCAGGCTGAGAGGTTCAGCTTGAGCATGGGTCACAGTCCTGCTGTACGGCAGATGTACATGAGCCGTAAAATGTGCCAGTGGCTAAAAGGCAAAATTCAAACTAGTCCAGTATCTAAGGAGATGGGATCTAATTGCATACAGAGGTTTGGAGGAAGAAGAGATGTCAGCTAGGAAACAACTGGGTGGCTGGTTTTAGCTGCACTCCTTTCCCAAAGCTATCTCCCTCAGAGGTGTGGGGCAAATGTCAACAAAAAAACCCATCACCATAATACCCCAGCATAGCAACACAGTGTATTTTCCCCAAGTTTCTTTCACAGAAATGGCTGAATTAGCTCCCCTGGGAAGTAAATAAAAACATGATAAAGTGTAATTTGAATTTTATTGTCTACCTTGAAAGGAAAATGGAACAGCACATGACGGGTATGCATTTTTTGCTCTAATCATATTGGAAGATGCTTTGCTCTGATGTTGATATGAGTAGGGAAAAAGCATGATTTTTTTTTAGTAGAAAGGATGCCTATTTTTGCCTCTTTTTCCTTTAAGTTCTACTTGCCAACTCTGAGAATTCAAGCAGGGAATCAGAATGGGGCTCAGTCCATCCTCACAGGTACAAGGTTGTGCCATTCAGGTTGTCTCCTTGTTACACAGGGGCAAGTCTTGCTCTCAATGATGAGAAAAGTGTTCCACTGAAAACGTAATGTCAAACTGCTATGAGTAATCCGATTAATCAGTGCTGGAGGCACTCAGTGGCAAGTCAGAGAAAAGGAAGAGGTTTACGTGGAGAAGCTTTTCACGAAAGTGCACGCATTCCTTTTTATCTACACGTTTATGGATAGAGTCATGTATTCGTAATGCCATGCCAGCTGTAGGGAAAAAATATCTCTTCTGTTAGCTGTAACTAGCCTAGCGTAAGGAGAATAGAAGTGGAGGATGGAAGAGAGAATAACAGTGAATCTATAGTGTGTCTTCTGCTTCCCAGACAAAGCTGCCCATAAACTAGGTAACTGATATGCCACACATACATCTGAACCAGCAATGACTTACTCTTTTGTCCTCTGTTGACTTGAGAAAACATATAATTAGATCAATTCTCAAATATATTACACCTGATTCTATTGTTGCTTTCTCATGCTAGACTCTCCCTTTCCCAAAACACCCATCACTGGCTATAGACCTTAAAGGAAATCTGTCTCAGAAAACTTCCAAGAATACATTACTCATGTCATAAGGATAAATAAACTGTTAGATCAAATAACTAAATTTAGACATGATACTGTTGTAGGTAGTGGTCCAAGGTGACTATAGCTCATTACAGTCATCAAATAAAAACCAGATGCCTATAAGGGGCTAAATTCTTGGTGTTTTACCATCAACAGAATTTTCTGAACTGCTATATTATGAACACTTGCATAGTTATTCATAAGTACAAATCGCTATGAACTCCCAATCTTTTTGCTCAGGTTCCTGCTGAAATCATTCTCTGAATAAATGAAGTCTTCATATGTTGGAGAAAGTGGTTTTGGCAGAACTGATGTTGTAAAAGTGTGTGACTTCAAGCTGACTGTCTCAATGAAAAAGTTTATGTGAAAATACAGGCCTGGGATAGACTCAAGTTTTTTGACAGACTTCAATTTCACAATAAGGTTAGCAAGCACCTTTGTGCTTTACTTTACTGAGAGGATAAACCTGTGATCTTCTGCTCAGGTTGTACCAAACTGTTCACCTCAGTTTGAAAAGATAAAAATGTGACATTTGTTTTTACACCACGTGTGAAACATGGTTTAAGATGCTGATGAGTGCAAGGTTATCATTCTCTAGAAATCCACAATCACTTAAAACTTTCAGTGCCGTGTGTTCAGAAGACATAATAGCTGCTATTTAAGAAAATGCTAGAAATTCAGGCATGGGTTTCCTAAATTAATGTTATCCTGAAGATACTGACAGGGAGACTTAATATACGGAGTTGGTAGGTAATAATAACCAGAAAGAGAGCTCCTCCCACATGGAGTAGGCTCCAATTACTTCACTGGAAATGAGGGGAAGGATATAGGTCTTGCCTTTAAACTCAGCAAACTATCTCATAAAGTGTGAGCACCTAAGATACAGCAACTGACTCCCTCTGACAACAAGATTTGCAATATAAATGCAATTCATACCAGCATTTGCAGTTTTCCTGCATTTATATATACCTGCTGTCTTGAAACACTGAGTATTGCTGTGAATTTATCATCTGATTGCAGAGGTTCATTTCTAACTCCTACAAAACTAAGAACTAAATGTCTCAAAGTATTCAAATCCTCCAAACAATCTTCTTTTCCACATTTTATCTTTGCATTCTCACAGAAGAGTAACATATTTTTATTATTGTAGAGTGTGCAAAAAAAAAAGTGTGTGTGTGTGTATGCAGTGCTATATGAAAACATATAGTGGCATCAGGAGAATGGAGCCCCAAAGCTGATTGAGCCTAAATTGGGCCTAAACTCTGTCCTCCAAAACTCCTGATTTGTTAGTTCTGCTTTCTCTGAAAGACTCCTGAGAAGATGAGCCACCACTCAAGAGCTGTGCCTCATTTGAATGTTTCTCATGAGGTTTCATCTATACTCAGTGGGAGCTGGGGAAGATGAGGGGAGACTGGCAACCACAGAGAGCAGGTGTCTGAATGGGATGTTAATGCCTTTCAGGCTATAGCTTCTAAGTATGGAACAATTTGATTTCAAAAGTAGAATATTCTTATGAAATAGATAATTACCCTGCCCCACAGAGAGCTTTCAAACTGGTTCTGAAAATAAGCAGCAAATACTTTTAGTTAATTAGTGAGCCGCCAGTTTTCAATCTTACTTTAGGACTTTTTCTATCATGTCTGTCTGATGACTGGACTAAGTGATGACTAACTTAGGAGTAACTCACTGATTTTGATAGCTGTCTGTTTTAATCCTCACTTAGGGCTCAGATGTATGGTTTAGTTCAGCATAACAAGCTGCCCTGCACCACAAGTGCCCTGTTTACACTTTTGGTCAACAGGAATCAAAAATGCCACAAAATTAATTTCGCCATCTTTCGTCACCACATTTCTCTCTACCAGGTTCTTTTCAAATCTGAATGTAAATCAGCAGTCCAGGAGCTAAATCCCATAAAGTACTTAGCCAATGCATGCTACTAGAGATTTTTTTTTTTAGTGTTCAGCTTGCAGGGTAGTGTCCAGAGACTTAAATTTTGGTTCTCTCTGCAGTTCATGAGGGAAGCCAGCTACTGGACTTCAGAGAAGTAGCTGTGTTGAAGATGGAACAGTCTGTGCTAGACTGGCACTTCTGTTTCCTTGTAATAGTTAGTCATTCAGATACTAACTAAACAAAAGCATCTTGGATGCTTTACCTCTTTCTCATTACCATGGAAAAGTCATAATACAATGCCAGCTTCTTACAAGATGAATTGGATTGCCAGATTGATAGTGCATTAGTAAAATAAAAAATCAAACCTATCACATGCAGAGAACAGATGTGATTTCTAGGTAAAATGTTCAAAATGTTCAAAATGTGTGTAGGAAGCTGGGACTTAACCTTTGAGCTTCTGTCTAGGGGAAATAACAGAAAAATACTCTCTTGCACCTTTATCAGACCTCCCTCGCCACCTCAGGTGAAGACCTCCTTTAACAGAGTGGGTGCACATGCAAGATTCCAGTTCTATATGAAAATTCCTGATCTGTGGCAAGGATTCAGATGCACAAAATGACTGTTCAAATTCAAACAAAATCACAGGGCACATGCGATTAAAAGGAGAAACCAACCATACCTCATTTTTCTCTTCTGAGACAAATGCTATTAGCTGAATTAATCTTGAATTATTGTGATATGAAGTGAGAAACAAACAAGCACAGACTATCCCAATGTATGGGAGTAAACTGTACAGTACAACCAAGCAAAATCTACCCCTGGTATGGTCTGGTCAAATTTCTTCTTTGATAATAGGTGCTTAACCTTCTATTGAGCATACCCAGAAATATATGCCTATAATTTACCATAAACTTAATGCAAGTTCTGGAAACACCCATGTGTCAGTGTGCTTGGGTAAATGCTGACTGCTAACAATCCTATGCAGATTCTTTAATGCATGAGAAACAGAGAAACACAGACAAACATTTTATGCTTACTTGCTCATGGAAATGAGGGAGATTCTGTTTTCCTTTCTTAATCAATATATAAAAGAAAACAGACATTCTGTCACCTTATCACCTCTGATTCTGTAGAGAACAATAAATGGAAAAAGATTTCAAATAAACAGACATTAATTGTTGGTGTGAGTCATCCTGATGAATAATGGTGATAATGAGAACGGTATATTGTGTATCTAACATGAAATCTCTATTTCTGAAATAGTTTGTTATTCTGCTTTTTAATTTTTTAATCTTCTCTTTGTGTGGGGCAATACAATGGCTGCATCATAAAATCCTTTGTGTATCTGTTATAGAAAAGGTGTACAGAAGGCAAAATTTTAGATAAAATGCAGTACTTTAGAAAGAATCCTGATGCAGAACCATCTTAAGCATTTGCAAACTTACCCTGGTTTTTGTGGGCTTTGAACACATGCTGTATAGAGTTCTATTAAAAAGATGCTTTTTTTCCCATTTAAAATTTGAATGGAAAAAACTTTGTGCAAAATGTCTTTGTGCTGGAGTAGTAAATAAGAGGACTTACTAACTGATAAAATAGGTTCCTTTCTCTTCTGAAAACCCTATTTTTGCTATGAAAGTGATTACCTGACAAAAGTAGTAGTGGAAGACAATATCAGAAATGAATTCTGCTACCTATCATGTATTCAGTCTACTCTAGACTGTTCTGGCACAGGCAGTTTAGACAGAGACTTTCAAAGACAGGATTGTAAGTGCTCAAATGCAAACATGCACTGCATTCTTTTCTCTTCCCTTTCCTCTTTCTCTTCCTCTTCCTTTTTGTGTGCCAAGTTGGTAATATCTCTGCAGACCTGTTCAGCAGTAAAAGGAAGACATAACTGCTGTTAAAAAAGAAATTGATGCAAATGCCACTGGTTATCTAGTTATGTCTTTTGGCTTAAGTGGTCACCAGTGGAATAAGTTTTTTTTTTCTTTCCCAAGGCAAGATTACAGTCTCCAAAAGAATTCATGGAGGCCATTAAAATCCTTCTGGCTTGACAGAATATCATCTCAGAAGAGGTTGTGACTAGTCAATAGCAAAATAAAAAAGGTTTGACACAGGGAGGTGTTTTAATTTTAGCTGTTATTTACAGGAGAAAAAGGAAGAAGTTAAAGCTGTTTAGGGAAGCTGTTTCTCTTTTTTTCAAATAAGGATTGTTATAGCAAAATTATTACAGCATAAAATAGAAAACATCAGTGGTTTTTAGTTGTCACAATAGTACATTTATACACAAGAGAAACAGGGAAAAAAAAATTGTTTAATAACCGTATCCCTTTGAAATTCTCCTGACCCAAAGATAGCGATGTGTAAAATCATTTGTTGCTATAGTGAGTGTCAGTTTGGTTATTGTAAGCATTTAATCAGCTTTCTGCTTGATACATTTAATATGACTTCAGTGTGTTACTTGAGAAAGTAACACATCACCTGGTTAAGTGACTGATGATAAATTCAGGAGAGCACAAGTGCCAGTCACAAAGAGCCAGGTCTGTTTAGTGCCCACATTAGCTCGGCTTCCATGAATAATTCTGTCTGGCAGAATATGTTAAGAAAAGCCATTAACTATCCTCAGCAGCTATGGATAACTTCCAGCAAACCACAGAAACCAATAAAGACAGGTAGTATACTTTGATATGTTCAGTCTAATGTAGAACTTTCTCATATTTTCTAGACTTATCCATATATGGAAACGAAGTAAGTTCTCTCTAAATTCTAAATCAGAACTGTGTGCCTTACAGCCTCATTTTCTGTTTCCTAATTTCGGGCTGCATAATTCACCAGTCGTGCCTGGACATCTCTCCCCAGATCATCGAAGGACACAGAACACGCTGGAGGAAGAGTGGCTCCCTCCAAAGTCAAAGTGGCACAGCTGGTTGGTACAAGCTCAAACAGACCCAAGATGTGCCTATTTTAGAGGTGGATTCACCAGTAGAGTGGTGATATGACCCAAGGTCACAGTAGAAAGTGGTGCTGGAGTCAGCAGCAGAGTGAAATGTCCTGGCTGTCATCTCCGTGCTGTCCTCTCGCATCACCGATTGCTCAGGTCATCCAGACCTGCAATCTGGCAGTGTCCCTTGCACTAAATAAATAAGATGAAAGCAAAACTGTGACAGTGGCAAAGCCAAACACTCCAAAGTGATGAAGTGCCACAACTAAGGTAGCCTTTGCCAGCAGAATTAGATATCTTATGTGCACATGGGTGTGCTACCCACCCATCTATCCACACATCTATACACACATATGCATGCTTGTATTTATGCTGTAGTTCTGTCTTCAATTACAATGTAACATATCATTTTTGACAGCATTCCCTAATTATAGAATTATTACAAAGCCATATGATGGAGACAGAAACGACTCATCCCTGTGGCCTCATGTCTACTTTGCAGGGGTCACTCCAGTGCTAGAAGGTTATCTACTGCTAGCGTGATTAAAAGGCACTTAATTACTCTTAACAGGGTAGAAAGAAGACAGGTGAATTAGGTTATTTTCTTTTTTTAAAGACATCAATCTCTAACTGCATTGTCGTAGTTACAGCTGGGGAGTTTGAGGAATGTACTAGTGAAATTGATTACTCAGACATGTGTGATTATGATTCATCTGGGAGCTTGGAAAAGAAAAGATGTGCAAGTTCTTCCTCAGCCCCATCAATTCTTCCTTTATTACTTTATTTGAAACAAAGCTTGGACAACACCAAAAATAATTTAATATGATAGTCATAGGAAGAATAAAATATATTTTTTTATACCTACCAATGAGGGAACTACAGGTTAAAGATCAGTGTCAAACAGTGGTTTTCCTCACTTTATTTGCTAACCATTTTGAAGGCATTACATTCTCATTTCTTTCAGGCAATCATAGATTCTGGGGCTGGAAAATTTGTCCTCCTACTAAAGCAACAGGCCAGATACTCTTAACATCTTTTGTCTGGCAGTATCTAGTTATCAAGTACTCCAAGGAAAGTTGAAAAGGGGGTTGTGCAATTGATAAACAATTCATCCTTGAGGGTTTCAGAAGATTTTTCCCTGGCTTGTGGGATGGCACATCAAGGCAGCAATACTGCCAAAGCTAGTGTTTTGTTTCCTCCTTAGTAAGAAAGTTCCATGTTTCCATGGATGAATAAACACATCAGTTTCTATTTAAAACACTATACTATTACTCTCAAAACATTCTAAATGCCTCCTTCTTAGGTGTTGTCATAGCTGACATATGAAAAGCATCCCCGGGCAATCCAACTTGTAAATAGTTTTCTCTACCCCTTCTCCCTAGTGTTAGCTCTTTCCTGACCCAGCTGTGTGCGTTCCCACGTGCTGGCATGACCTGGGACATGACTACATGGAGCTCTTGTTCCTAGTTTGTAGCTTTTACCTATTAACTGTGGGGTCCTCTGCACACCTGACAGCAGGTCCCATTCCAAAGTGTCAGTGCCTCTAGGGCAGGGGTAGTGAATAAGGCAATGAGTAGGCAGTCTGCTTACAGGGTTTTTTTGGGTTTTTTTTTTTTTTTTTCAGGGAAAAATCACTGCTGGTAAAAAGTACCTGTTTAAAACCAAAATATATCACTCCTGTTTTTAAGGTGCCTGTCCACCCTCTGCATGGGGACTTTGGAAAGACCAGCATCCTCTGTGCATTCCCACAGGGCCTGTCTCTACCAGCTTTTCTCCTTGCTACAGCTTTTGATCTACCCGGGACATTTCTAAGTGATTCAGCACCATTTAATGGGGATTAAGATATTTTTAATTGTTTATAATCGCTTTGACCTTCTGCCTCAGCTGAGATCCTGGAATCGTGCCATTGCACTTCAAGCAGGAGTGATGGCAAAGCAGTTTGTAGAAAGAGGTATTTTTTTTTATTGGCCCAACCACTGTGGATGGAGAAAGTAGTTATCTTGCAGGAATGCAAAGCCTTGTGCAGGTCTGAAATGAAAACGGCAATCTTCAAAGATAAATGCACATAGAGAGCAATTACTCTGAACTTAATTTCTGTTAACACAAGTTAGATTACTAGAAAGAAAAGGCACCTGGTGGTTGTGAAATGGAGACAGTGTCTTAGCAGAGGGAGGGGTGATATACTGTTAGCTCAAAAATTTTCATCTACTTCATGAGGTTATTCCAGGAGCACAGTAGCCTTATAGAGGTCAGTAACCATTTTCATCAGTAACCATTTGAGTAAGAGTCACCATGCCAACTACACAGTAGGACTTATGTCTCAGAATGATAGAAAAACCTGGAAATTTGTTTCCTTTATCTAACCACTCCAAAATTATGAGCTAAAATGAGAAGCAGGCTAAAATGAAGTGCTTCTGAAGTTTCCCTAACCATTTTTCAAGACTCCAAAATGCTACAAAAATAATGACAACAGGTACTGATCACAAGAATCAACACAACAGCAGCTGCCCCAGTCTCTACCTGATAAAGAACCATTCAAACATCTTCAGTCAGTGAAAAATCTGGGTGAACTGTCAATGAAAAAAGTTGACCTGTCTCCTCTGAAAGCCCAAATGTCTCCTTAGAGTAACAACTACATCAAATGCTGGTGTGTGGGGAATTAGAATTACTTTGTTGACTTTTTTCTTCATGTTTTTGTAACAAGACAGAAATTAAGTCTAGTACCCATCCTCATATGCCAATTTCAAGAAGAAGAGAAGGAAACATATTGAGTCTGAAGTCTCAAGACAAAATCCCATCCCTGGCTGCTCTATCAACTACTTATGGAAAAAAGCCAAAAGAAAAATAACAAGACAGCTATCACCACAATTTTTTCCTGTCTCAGAAGGAAAGTCTGTCCTAAATCAGTAGTGCAAAAATGCAATTAGATAACACTAATGAAGTCAAGAAGACTGTGCAGAAAATAACATTTTCTCTCCAGTGTACCAGTTAATGACCATAACTTCCTACCCTCTATATTATTGTCTTGTCCACCAGGAATGTTCCTGGCTTGTCCACCATGTTCCACTCCCTGATAGCATCCTGCTTTGTCCTCAGTATGCCTCCAAGACAGATACCAACTTTCAGTGCTCCAGCCCATGTGAAACGAATGTCACTTAGTCCATCCTCCCTCCATGCAGCTTCATTTCTGTCAATTTTCTTCAAAAAACAGGCACAGTAGAAGCATAAAAATAACTTTATTGCATTTTGACTTTATAACAATCAACCTAAAAAAAAGGGGGGGAAAATGTAAAGGAAAATCAGAAGATGTCCAAATTTTTTTATCACTAAGACTGTGCTCTATCTCATGTATGGATGCTTTATCATGTGCACTAAAAACATGGATCTCATAATTGATTTTTATTTACTTCAATAACAATTGTCCCTCCATCAAACTCTCTTGAATATAACTCCACTGAAATCACCTTAGATAATGATCAGTACCAAACTGCAATTTACCAGTTGTGGTAAGACACTCATGGATAAATATGCTTGTCTGAAGAAAATCAGCCCCTGGTTAGCTTTTCAAACCCTACTTCATTTGCTGCAAAAAGATCACTCATGGAGATCACCTTAATTATTTTGAAGTCCTCCTCAGGAGGACAGGAGGACTCCTTGGGCAGGTGGCTGGCATCTGTGAGTTAAAAGAACTGAAAATAGTGTCAAGCACTATTGTTACCAGCATAGTTTGGGACCTATATAGTCAACCATGAACAATTTATGAGGTCCTAAGTCCAAATAAATGTCAGAAGCAGAACTCCTTCCTTATATAGCTGCAGCCTCACTAACTTCAGCCTTAGGAACAAGTACTCAGCAGGTACCACTGTATTTGAACAGCAGACACTGAGTTTGACAAGACATCTCACAACTACAAACATCCTTGGATCCTTTACAAGGCATTTCTGCAGCCCATCCACTGTGCCACACTCCATTCCAGACACAACAGCCAAGACTAAACAACCGAGGTGCACCAGGATGAGCTCATGTAGCCAAGGAAGGACAGAAACTTCCATCTTCCAGTGGGGAGTATTGCTCTTGGTGCAGACACACCATCCCTGAGATTTTTGGTGTTATCCACAGAGACACAATGAAACACTGAAACAGGAGAACAGATACTAGAAATCATCTTACTAGTACTAAGAGATTAAAATCTCTTTTGAAACCTGTTTTTATTTAACACATTCCACTCCAACACAATCACTTTAATCATGAAGAGAGACAAATATATTTTTCACTGTCGTCCAGAGTATTGAATAAGCTTTTTGTCTCTGCAGGTGCTAACCACTTTTTTTTTTCCAGAGAGCCTGATGGGTTTATTTCATCTTCCACTGCTGCTGTTTCTATTTCAGACCTGAAGGGGGGCTGTGTGTCCAGTCACTTCTTAGTTGATTTGAGCTTTAACACACTAGTCTAATGAAACACTTTTCCCCACAGACTTTGATATAGTTCTGCTCTTAGACCATCATGGATATACTACTTCTGCAATACTCACACACAAAAATATAGTTATATCTCTGTATTGTATAATCTCTGTATCCGTGATATTCTTCCATTTCAGCTCCATGGTCGTCATGCAGACTGGACTTCTAAACTGAATTATTTAGGGAATTACTGCTGGATTTCTGTGCTTCTGTGATTCCTGCCTGTGTTATTTGAGTTTAGAATGTATAGAAATTTATATGTTTCATAGGCAGGTCTTTACCTGGGCCACTGCTCCACAGTCTTTGGGCCACAGTGTGGCTCTGCCAGCTGGCGGTGGCACCTGGTTTCAGGTTTGGGAATCTCTGGCCCCAGAGCAACCTGTGAAGCCAAACTCATCCAGTGTCTTCTGGAGCCAGCAGCTGTCAGAAACATGTTCATTGCAGAAGCAGTGAGAACATAATCACATCCAACATCTAGTCAGCATTTTCCTAAGTAACAAACACTATGCTTGTATGGAGCTGGTAAACCTGCTATTATCTCTGAAAGGGGAAAACCAAGGCATAATGCAGACAGAACCTTAAAAAAAACAAAAGAGCATGAAATTTTTACCCAAATAGCTTGGTTTTCAGAGATAATAGTCATTCACACCTCCCACAGAATTTGTTTTTTAGATGCAGAAGTCAGAATGAGCTGCAGGTGCTCAACACCTCTGAAGATCAGGCCAGTCCCCATGGCTGACTAATGGGGAGGGGGAAGTGTTTGAGGTGGGGTGGTAGGTTGCATCTTGATGAGGCTCATGGTTTTCCCAGTGTGGGCCAGGTACACATGGCATTTCAGTAACAGTCTGTTGAATTCATTGCTTCTCATCCCAGTGTTAATTTGTAGGATCACATTGCCTCTCAAAGCGAGATTTTCTTTTCCCAAAGAGTTCTGAATGAAAGCCTAGTTAAATCAGTTAACATGCTGTTCTCTGCACACACGAGAGCCAAACATCCTTATTCTTTTCTGATTACATAAAACCAGCATTCAGGAACTATAAAGCCACATGGTCCATGCAAAACTGATTAGAGAGTGCACACATCTTGCCAGTAATGAGGGAAACAGCAGCCTGACAGTGCAGGCTCATGACTCCTATGACTTGTGTCCAGTTTCCTGGGGGCACTGACCCTTGCTCCATTCTTCTCTGAGTGAGTGGTACCAACATTACATTACAGAGAAGGAGAATGCTTACATTGTTTAACAGCAAATAGCCAAGAAAACTCTGAGGCAGGTCTGTGTCTGTTGCCTCTGCTGCCTGGCTGTGAGGGATCTCCACCAGACAGCCTGGTCCTTGGAGCAAGCAAGATAAGTGCAGGGCTTTTTCCAGTAGTATTTTCCAGTTTGTCACTTGGATCCGACCAAGTTTTGTGGCTTGGAATGTGTAAAGCAAATTTGATGTGCTGTTTAGCTTTTGATGGATTTGTTTTTTGTTTTGTTAATTTGACTGTCAAGGTTTTCAATAGCATCAACAGCAGTAATTTAGCTTCTGTTACCTGTTGTGGGTGGCTTATGTAATGTTAAATTCTTTCTTTCCTGCAAAGCATCCAACTGCCAAGATCATAAGCATTATATAAATTAAATAACTAAATTAGAGGCTTTTCAAGGACTCAAAGAAAATTCAGGGCTTTAGTATTGCTCAGAAAAGAGCAGAATGACAGGTATAAAACTATAAGGATATGATTTCCTTTCAAAGCAAATTCCATGCAAATACTACCTCCCTCTAGAAGTGTGTAGGTGCCTCCACCAAGGTCACGGTGCTTTGTTGCTAAGCTTCATGTATATGAGAAGAAAAAAGAGAACACCTTCTTTAAAAAGCTGTCTCCACTCCAGGAGACATTATCACCTCTGCTGTACGCAGAGAAACCAAACTATTTGTCCAGCAATAGGAACCACCAGGGCTTGACCTCTTCCTCACGTGTTGTTGAGTCTGCTTTTTCTTCCATGTGCTCTTCCTTCTTATGCATAAGCTCTTCTTCCTTTACAAAGAAGACTCTAAACAGAAGTCAAACCCAAGCCCTTTTTCACTGCAGGACTGCAAGTACTTTTGAGTTTTTCTGAAGTTTTGAATTTTGAAACAAAAATTATGCCACTGTACATTTGACATTGCTGCCACATTAAAAGGATGCAGAATCAATGCAAGTCATGGCAATGCCAGCTCTTGGCTCTCTGAGGGCTTATAAACTAACCAATTTTTCCAACACTGCCATAGTCCTCTGTCCTGTTCTGCTGGCCACTCAAGGGTATACAACATGTTTTAGCTGACGGCTCTGTTCCTCAGCAGATCTTTACATGCTGGGACACGGTAGGATTTGGAGTGAGAAATGAAACTGCAAACAAATCCCACTGTTCCCAGATGGCATGGCTTAAGACTGTCATCTCCATCTTGTCAAATCTCATTTATTTACCTTTATGTACAGAAAATACATATTTAAGATTTTCACTTTTATGGATATAAGGGAAATTTAGTTTTTGGAAAAATTACACCACCACTATTTATTAAACACATGAAAGATCCAGTAGTAACTGTAACAAGAGAGATGGGGTGAATTAACTCACTAGAAATGAAGAGATAATTCAGTAAAAGGGCACATGTAGTAGAGAAGAAACCTATCAATAAAAGGCAGCCAGATATAAAACTTGATGTCTTGATTGCACTCTTTATAGACCTCAGCTATTAACCATGCTATAAAACAAGAAAAACAATTTTCTGCAAAATTGTAAATCAGTTTTGTGCCATCAGATGAAATATTGTGTGATATTCTGAATTAGTCTTTAAAGTGACCACTCTCAGATATGCTTATATCAGGGGTAATAGTGGAGCTCTGTGTGATGATACACATTCAAGGAAAATAAGTGATAATGACAATGATCACTTCAATAAACCTGTGGTTAAATCATACACAGATATATACCAGTCTAGATGTAGCTTGACAGTGAAATCAGTCATTGTGCATGGTGTGAAGAACATAAAAAATAGAAAAAAAATTACTACTTTTACAAGGTGCTGACAAATAGGAGGAGAAGAAGTATAGGCACAGCATATCTGTCACACAGGTCACCATTTATAGCTATATCTTTGAATGGAGTGTTTGGCAATGTAACTGTAGCTTGTAAAGGAACTGAGCACAGAAAAGTTCTTAATTTCTTGCTCACCTTGATTTAAGCAGCGTCAGGGTCAGTGCTGTTAGCAGTGCTGAAACACAAACACACTGCTGAGGGGGGAGGAAAGCCAATTTCTCCCTTCAGTTTGCTCAGAGAGTCAGGTATGGAGTTTATGTCACTGAGCATTGAAGTGGTGAAGATAAGGCAGTGTCTTGTTTCAATTCATCTTCCCAGAGTGGCACTTCTCAAACACTTTGGAAGTGTAACCCACTTTTGGCTCGTGCCTCTTCACCCCTTTTGCTGGCAGCTGCTCGTCTCCAAGGCAAGGCACTGGGAACTGGCTGGAATTACTGGCTGCTAGTACTGACACCCATTTGCTCACTCTGGTTAAGCTGAGCTGCTGCTGGCACTTAGAGATGGTTAGCAGCTATCCAGCTAGTTGAAACACTTGCAGCCCAGAAATAAAAAATCTGTTCATGCTAAGAATGGAACTGCAACCAGCTTGGGAGAAAACTGTATTGCCACAGATATATCTCATCTAGCACTTCTTGAGCTATTTCAGCCTGTATGCTGTTCCTCATCCAGGGCAGTTCTGGAATTGAGGTGCAGCCATGGTGTTACTGACCTGCAAGAGACTTCCTGGATCATTTGCTCTTATGGAGAGCTGTATTGACCCTTTCATGCACTTGAGAAGTTATGTGGAGAAACAGAAGTAGTTCTGCTATCACTGGAATGTTGCTCCAGTACCTTTGTCATTAGAATCCTATTGCTGATTTCCAGTGATTTGTTCTTGTGTCAATCCTCAAAAGTTATTCTCTATTTTTGTGTGTGTTTGTTTTAGAGGTTTTTTCATTCCTGCAGGGCACCTGTCTCCTCTGCCATACTTATTCATAAACATCAATTATGTGCCCTCTCCATTGTCAGTTTTCTGCCATAAATAAATGAAGTCTTTCTGTCATATTGTCCTTATTTTCCATAATCTTGGACATACTAGCAGTGTTAGATATCAGCAACTTTTTCTAAGGCTCAACTGGACAGAATTTGATAAGGACTCCTAGAGGAAAGCTCTACCTTTTAGAACAGTCTTGATACTTTCCTGTTTCCACTGGAAACACTAAACGTATTATGCCCCGAGGTCGGTTTTCAATCTTCGTTGGTTGATTACCTCAGTGAATCATAATTATTGGTGATCATGTGGTACATCCAGGACCCTGTTATTTCACATTTGAGAGTCCAGAAGTACATGTAAGCTGTACAAGTAAGATTTCTGGCAGTGCATGAGGAGTCATCTTGCACTAAGAGCTGCACAAAAGGGGAAAAAAACCCAATTAGTTTAACATCTATAAACATAATTTTCCCATACTTTGGAAATGGAAAAATGAATAACAGAAAAACTGGAATTTATTCTTTTGGCTACAATAAGTATTTTTTTCTTAACATGATTTTTTTTTAGTTGGAAAAAAAAGGCAATGTGTTTGTTTCTTAAAGCCAAATACAGTTTTATAAAATGACTGTGTCCTTAAAATTTGAGCCACAGTTAATATGTTTTTTTCTTTTAAAGGATTACTCAGGCCTTATTCTGTATTGTATGAAGGCAGCTCAGTGCTACATCTCCTTCACATATACTTGTGTTTTTTGCTCACAAAACTCATAAATGATTACTAAGTCTTCTGTGTGCAAAATCATAGTCAACAGCACTTAAGAGGAAAAGTGTGTATGATTAGAAAACTGTGGTATCAGATTTGATGAAGGCTAAGAGACGTCACCTACAAAACCTGTCTTTGAAGCATTCTGGCCAGCAGCAATGCTGTATTAACAACGTGCTGCCTACAGGTTGAGTGAGAGTTTCTTCTGCTCTGCTCAGTGTTGGGGAGGCCACACCTGCAGTGCTGAGTCCCAGCACGAGGCTCCCCAGTGCAAGAGAGAGATGGAGAGAATGCTGGACAGCATCTCGTGATGGGACACAAAGATGGTGATGGTGCATCTCTTCTCCAGCAAAAGGCTGAGAGCTGAGTTTGGCCCAGAGGAGGTTCAGGGGGTATCTCATCTATATGGGAGAGTGCAGAGAAGATGGAGCCAGGCTCTTTTCTGTGGTGTTCCCAGGCAGGACAGAGCCAATGGGCACACACTGAATGGGCACACGCAGGAGGCCCTGGCTGCATGTCAGAAAACACTGCCACTGTGAGCAGGACCGAGCCCTGGCGCAGGCTGTCCAGGGAGGTTGTGGGGTCTCCATCCTTGCAGATATTAAAAGTCACCTGGCTGTGGTCTTGGGAAACTGGTTGTAGGTGGTCCTGCTTGAGCATGGGGATTGGATGAGATGATCTTGAGTGCTTCCTTACAACACCAACCACCCTGTGATTCAGAGAGTCCGTGATTTTATGATACAGTTTTTATGCAAAACCACCCTCTTCTTTGAAGGAAATTTAGTAATCAAATGTGGGTTACGTGGAATACCGCCTTTAAAAAATGGCATGTACAACTAAAGATAAATATTTGAAGGAAGGACATTAAAAGTTGTTGTCTTTGTGCAATAAATTTTTTTGTGGAAATCTCTGTAGAGAGATTACATCAAGTATTCCAGTCCAAACTTTCTGTGCCTTGCTTTTGCTAAGAAATACAGCATGTTCCCTTCCTCACGAAAATTATTTTCAATTTAAAATCTGTTTAAGTCATATATTAAATTTCCCCATTTGGGTAATTGCATGGGTGGCAAGAAGATGGAGAGGGAGTTGCTTTGTTTTCATATTCTGATAGGTGCTTGAAAGCTGTGATATTAGCTGTATGTGGAAACAGATACATTTTGGAAACCGTTGCAGATTATGGGACTATTATTTCATGTTTATAAATTAGACTCCTAAGGAGAACACGGAAGTGGCAAATTTGCATGTCCATAGCTGACTGATGAGAAAAGCATAACTGTCTGCTAAGTGCAGCTGTTGATACAGAAGATAAATGCAATGCAAGGGATTTGAGAACCTAAGTAGAGAGAAATTGTACCTATTAGTCAGAAATTCTCTCTGTTTTAATTTGGCTAAACTACTCTAGGACAAAACTGTACCTAAAATTACCCTCAAGTAAGAGAATAGCAGAGAAATTCTAAAACTTGGATAACAATAGTCACAAGTTGATGTAAACCAAAAGAATTGCTGCAAGCACACCATGAATCAGCTGTGGTTTGGAAATTGAATTGGAAAAGCTGCAATCCAGTAACCAGTGAAATTCTGCTGTTGTAAAAATGTGTGCGACCAAGAAAAAATCTGCTGGTCCTCCTCTTGCAGTGTTGATGATGGAGATCCCCTTTTTTCCACTCTTGCATCCCAGGTACTGCCAACTGCCAACTTCCCTTAGGAAAAGATATTTGCAGCACTTTGTTAGAGTGCTTGAATTACTGATGATTGTTTGTTTGTGACATCTTAATCACCATCCAGACTGTATTGTGATGTTCACAGTTTTGATAGACGTCCTTCATGCATATATGAGGTTCAATTTTGTCCAAGGGAAAAAAAAAAGGGAGGCCTTTAAGTACTTCAGATCATTTTAGAAGATAGCTAAATGACAATACCACATGAGCAGTAGGAGTGACTTTCTCAGCTGTCTAGTAGTGGGGCTGTTCTGTTGCATGAAAACAAAAACACTTTTGTCACCATAGTGGAGGCAAAAATATTTTGCCACCATAGTGGCTTTTAGCTAACCTTATTTTAAAAAAATGTTTGAAAGCTTGTCTCTCTCCAAATCTCTAGAGTTGCAGAATTTTAAACTAGCACTCCAGCTACACCAAAAGTGATGACCAATGACTATCATTCATAGCAAGAATATGCCAGCCCAGACATTGGAGAGGGCTATTTAGGACCTACTGGTGTCTCATAAATATGTTTGGAAAATAGACCATTTAAAAACCAATTATGTGAGTACTTTTCATACAAATATGTATATCTCATGCTCTGCTTCTAATTAAAAGGGACACTTGCATAGGAAGAGACCTTTGTTCGTCAGGTTTTGCTCTTTGTATTTCCATAACCATCCACAAACTTTGCAATTGTTTTATGTGAAGATGAGTCTTAAGTAAAAAAGAAGATAGGGATTGGAAAACATCAAAAAGTACATATGCATGATATTTCCTGTGGTGGTGGGTGTCACAAGCTACTGAAAATTAAATCCTTGCTTGATAAAAGACCTATGGTCATTAAGGAAGTGTTGGGCCTTAGCTTGATTGTCTCACAAAAAGAAATGTTTTAATTTAACAATCTGCATCTATTTTCACCATCAGTCTAATGCCTCAAGTTTCTTTTTATCTTTCCTTTCTTTCCTTCTTTCTCTCACTCTCTCTCTTTAATCATAAATGTAATATAATTCTAATTTCCTTTACAAAATGCAGAAGATATTCTTGCAGCCCTAAGAGTGCATGGCTGGCCAAAAAATGCCACAGAAAATGCTTCATTTAAAAAAGGACTTGGAAGAAATCTGGCTTGATTACACAGCAAATCTGCATAACAGAGCCTAAAACAGGGAAACACCTTCTCCAGAGGAAAGAGATATATGCATAGATGAGATAGTATTCTTTTGAGGAGTATTTTATGTATTTCACAGGAAGCATCTAATATTTTTATTTCAGGCTTTACACTTTGTTTTATGAAGCACATGGAATCATTGTTGCTTGGGGAAAAGTTTGCTTTAGTTCCTCATTCATGGCAATTCAATGCAATCACTTTGAGCAAAAGGTGAACATTTGTTAGCAATGCAGAAGGACTTCTGTGACACTTCTCTATGATGGCATTTGCACCTCCCAAATCCTTCTTGTTACGCCGTTGCTGGCATGTAAAATGAAGCTCCACCTGCTGCAGCTGGATTCATGTCTGACTTTCTGGAACATACTGAATTTCCAGAAATGTGACTGACAAATGAAGCATAAACTATGTTCTATTACTCATCCTGCACTATAATGGGAGTATTTTAAGTTCTTTCTTGGCCCATGTCTACTTGAGTCACTCAGATGAATAAATAGCTCTGTCAAGACATACCTGACTGAGAAAGGCAGCAGTAGTGTAAAACTACATGAACACAGGAACAGATGCAGCTGGACCCTTATGAACTCTGTAAGTTGTATTACCAGGGTGATACTTATAAATAATGTAACATGGCTATGCTTTTAACCTAAGCAGAATCCCGACCTAGCCGTAGTCAATTACCTAGAGATGGCTACTTATGGGAGGGCTGAAATGTTTACATCAGCCAGAGTTAGGCAAAGATGTGTAGACACAAGAGAAAGCAGTTAAAATTCAGTGTGAAGATGTTCTTGAAACTTGACAGAGATGTGTGAGATGGAAACTTGTCAAATTGGTTTTGGAGGAAGCAGTCTGTATGGGATGGGGAGGTGAGTGTCTAGGGAACTGCAGAAGGGACAATTGCAGTAATCAAAATGGGAGCTGATTGAGAGGGTCCTGAGCATTTCTGTTTTGGTATGGTGGAAAACAGCCAGAACTTCATCAGGAAAGGAAAAGAGCAAGGCTAGGAAATGGATGGATTTATGGCAGAATGACAGAAGTGTTTAGTCAGGAATGAGGTGATATTGTCTTCACAGTGGAAAGGTTGCCTACAGGAGAGCAACAGGTGGAAAAACGGAGGTTGGTTTCATGGCCATTCAGAGATTTTGGAGACAGGCTGACGTTGATTCAAGTCCAAGAAAAGGGGCTCCAGGTTAAATGAGCTGATTTATGAGTACTCAACAGAGAAGTATAGAAAATTACATTAAAGGATATGAAAATACACTTGTGTGTCTATTTTCTGTGTTACAAACAACCTGGGAGAATGCCCTAAGCCCTTACAGCAACAAAGCCCTGGCCTGCCCCTTGTAAAGAGTTTATGTAAAACTGAAGTTTCATTTCACCTGCACATGGCATGGCTGCAAGTCCTTTCCTTGTTGAAGAATACAATAGACCATCATATTTTGATCAAAACAAATGCATTTTATATTTCTGCAATGGGACAAATCCTTTGCAGATAAGTCAACAAAAATAAAGTCTGTGCAATGATGATCTGTTTTACAAAAAGTGTATACAATCTCAAGAAAGTAAGAAAAGAACATCCTGTTTTACAACACCTTCCAAGCACACCCCTGGCAACAGACTGTGAGCTCAGACACCATATTAATATTGAAAGAAATGACGACTTTAGCTTATTCAATATAAAAGGCTAACTGAAATGAAGTATCACTTTCATTCTTTATTTGTTTAACTTGTATCCATCTTTCAATTAAAAAGACACAGATGAAAATGCACAAAATGTTCTCTATGCTCCTACACTTTTATGATAATGCAGGTGTATGCCTAGATGTGTAGATCTGCAACTGAATTTGACCTTATTTAAAATAAAGGAGAGAATTTGAAATTGTGACTTATTTACGGTGTCTCTCAAACAGCTCTTCCCTAGCTCCAAGCATTTGCATAGTCACCACGTGTTTACATTTATACCCAAATAGCAGTGGGAATTTTTTAGAATTTATACCGCTCCTACAAAACACTTTAATTTTGGTGAACTTGGCTTGTTTTGAATATAAAAAGGATCCCTCAAAAACCACTAAACTCATTTTGGACAGCTCTGTTTAGATTCCTGAGTGCTTTACCAAAGGACTCAGTTCATCTGGAGTGTGGCACAGCGTTGTGCCCGCACAAAAGCAAAGACCTGGTCATTAATACCACCCAAGGCAGTGATAACGAATAAACAACTCTCCCACTACCTGCCATGTGAGCCACGTTCACACTCGTAGGGTCCAGGATTGTCCTTGACCCAAGCAGACACACAGCACCACCACTACGGTGTGAGATGTCCATTAGGATCCAGTGCGTTGGGAGCTAGGGAGATGCACAAAAACCCTGCTGCCCTTCTGATGGGACCAGCACTCTGCCCAGGAGAATTCCCCTCAGGAAGATGCTGCACTCTGCAGTATTAGTGCTGGCTGCCTTCTGTGCTGACCTTCACACACCCTGGGAGCACAAATTCTGAAGGGTATAAAGCAATTAAAATGTGCTCTCTGCTCCTTACGGAATGAGAGGAAGGAAACTCATCAGGTTACAAAGAGCCCAAAAAAAGACACACATCTGCTCGTGTCATTGTCAGCTCACGGGATGGGCAGCTGGAGGATTCCTGGCTCATAGCTGGGATTGCTAACACAGGGGGCTCAGCCCATGGGAATTCATTCAATAGAAAGCTGCATTACTATAGGGAAAAGCTTAATTGTATTTATGTTCATAATTTTTACAATCATGCAAATAGCTGGTAAAACAAGAAAAGGCCTCATGGACGCTTCTTGAGTAACACAAAGAGGCCAATGGAGTTAGAGCTGGAGTCAGTTTAGCCCAGAATATTACCATCTGGTGATCAAAAAGAGTATAGTCCTAAATGAACTTAGAATAATGGCATTTATGGAGAAAAAAGAAGGGCATGTATTATATGGATTTATAATGAAGTTATAATTAGGAAGAAAAATTGTAATTGAGGACCAAAGAGAATGTAATCTATATTATTGTAATGTGAATCATAATTGGCATAAAGACACAAAACAGGGACATGCAACGTGCATTCTGCAGACTATTTTCAAAATAGAATGTGCTATAAATTAACAACTGTTAAGTGTAGGTGTCCCAACCTTACAAAGGCTTAGGAATGCTGTTCAATTTATTTTCTTAAAAATCACAGAATTACAGAATCATATAACAGGGCTGCAGTGAATCTCTGGAGATCATCCAGTCCACCCCCCTGTCATGGCAGGGTCACCTGGAGCAGGTGACACAGGTGGGTCAGGTGGGCTTTGAATGCCTCCAGAGAGACTCCATGACCTCCTGGGCAGCTGTTCCAGTGCTCTGCCACCCTCAGTTTAGAGAAGTTCTTCCTCATGTTGATGTGGAAGTTGTTGTGTTTTAGTTTGTGACCATTACTTTTTGAAGTATGCAAAAATGTTCTGGTTCATTGAAATTAAAAATCTTACAAATATGTATCTGGTATGAAAAAAAATTGCATAGTTTGAGAATAGAATTTCCTCTGAAAACAGCTGATATCCTGATAATGTCCAGTGGATGTTTCAAGCAGGTTTATCAGAGACCTACATTCAATCCGCCACTCTTGCATTGAAATTTCATTTCTTTTCCCACTGCTGTTCAGGAAAACTCTACTTTCCATATTTATAAGGAAAAATAATTCAGATACCTTATCATTTTTACAAAATACAGAATTCTTGTATTTCTACCCAAACTTAAAATACTTGGAAGCAACATTAATTTGTTACTAATGATGCATGAACAGCATAAAAAAGATGCAATTAGTAGCTGTGTGTCTCTTCCTAATTAAAAAACATCAGAAAATTTTAAGAAATACGTGATTGTTGAAAACAATTCTGGTTGTTTGCAGCATAATTGCTGATAACAACAAAGGAAACTTCAGTGTTGCCTCAGAAATGATTTCCAGGAAGGACACAGCTTTTTCCACTGTACTTTACAATGTCTTCCAAATACTCACAAACTTCAGATTAGGACTGTGAAAGTGCTTGATCTTCAGTTATTAGCCATTTCTAAGTTTTATCAGGGTATGAAATAAATGATGGAAATGGTTTAGGGAGAGAAAACTATCCACAACCTGAGTATGAACAGTTAAGTCTCCATTGTAGCTATGAATCAAAAACCCAAGTGTCTTCAGATCTTGTGTAGGAAATGGGGGTATAGGTATCTTTTTTTAACTATAAAAGTCACGGTTTTCAGGATTTTCCTTTCAGAAAACACAAATGAACCAGAAGTTAGTCATACTTCTGAGCAAGACAACTTGGAGAGAGACCGAGGGTGGCCACTGCCAAGCAGAGGTGCTGAATCCTCAGGGGCACTGGTGGAAGTTGTGTTTGTTGATGTGCCCTGTTCCTGATGCTCTTGTGCTGCCCCATCCCACACCCAGGTCTCTGTTTCTCTTCGTCAGCTCCTCGGAGCTCCCCTTGACTCCGTGGTGCCAAACCAGGGGGTTTTGGGCTCTCCTCCTGCACACAAATTCTGTGCACGCTCCAGGCAGGATCGAGCCCCTCTCTGAACACCCTCTGGTTTGAGATGACTGCAAACAGCTATTTCTACTTTATTGCTTTCCAATCAGTTTTCATGCTTGTTGTGGTTCCATCATCAAGAACCAGGCTTGGTTACCAAAGTATTATTTGATAGAGTCAAAAGAGCAGTGCAAATCAAAATGTAAATCCTGGGGATTTTTTCTTCCAACCACAAAACCTGTCCTGCTACCATGGAAGAGAAGTTGGTTTGTAATCTGTTCCCCACAAACCCACGTTGATTGTTCTTTATGTCCTTGCTATTTCTTCCCTGTTTACAAGCAAATTGATTGACGAATTGTGTCACCGTATATCTGGAATAGACATTAATTTGATTTGTCTGTGAAATTTTTCATGCCTCTTTCTTTTTTTCGTGGTTTAGAACTATGTCCTAATTTTTTCTTTTCTATGGACATATAATACCTGATCTGCTCTCCTATGGACTTCAAAAAGCAGAATGAATTACAGTAAGGGCATCACAGACTCAACCTTCCAGTTTAGCTTTTAAATGTCAAGACAACACTCAATATGAACTCAATTCTTTCAAAAGAAATTCAGTACTTGTGTAGTTTTCATTCCTCAGTTCATCTGATTGGAACATAATCCATAGACAGCTAAATAGACCAATTTTGAATAACTTTCTTTTTCCTACTTCTTTGGTGAACAGCCCTCCTCTCTTGCCCTACAAACTCAACAACCAAGAAGAAAGTAAGAGCTAAGGAGATTTTGTTCAGTACAGCATCATTTTAGCCGTAACAATAGAGGGGAGCTCCTGCCACAATGCAATGTCTTCATCCTGTAAAAGACCTCAAGTAATTGGATTCTTTTATCAAAAGCAATTTGACCCCCCACTTTAGTATTTGTAACTTCCATGCAGCAAAAAGAGTCAATTAGGTTGAAGTAACACTTTCCCACGAGCGTACAAAATGGCACTGCTCTGTTGCATGCTGTTGAAGAATAAAAAGACACCCACAGGTTCTCTGCATATGAAGTTAAAAGACAGTATTGAACTGCTGAGAGAAATTGTGCCTTTTCAAGTACACGCTGCCACTTCAGCAGTGTTTGTTCAAAAGTCATTACTAACCTTTGGCATCTCATCTGGGCTACTGAACACTTGCCACTAAGGTTACATTAATATCTGAGCAATGGTAGAATGTAGAGTCACAACTCTGAAATGGAAAAGCTAGCCAAAATCTATGGTAGTCATCAGCCAGATCAGTAGAATATTTCAGAAATGTATCAAAAACACTCTGTTTAGTGCTGTGCTGCAAGTAATAATTTTATGCCACTATCTTACAGTCAAATTAATCTTTACACCGAAGTAATTTCCACCTGTGTTTTTAGCTCCTAGTTTAACCTTTCCTTTGACAAAGTGTTTTGTTTTTCAAGAGGGAGATGGGATAGAGGAATCAAATTTGTTATAACAGAAAAAGTCAGTGTTTTTCTTGATGGAGGACTGATCTGTACAAACAGAGCTGCCTACCTTGTAGGCCACTAATCTGACCTCAGGTTTGTCTCCCATTAGAGTCAGTGGAAAAAAAATGGGGAATTCTGCAGGGTCCAGCCAATGCATTTCAGATCTCCTACCTTTGGATAAGAGGGATGAGACCTGCAGCATGCCTGTCACTCTCCACAGACCATAAAAAGGTGCAGCCAGCCAGCTCAGAGGTAAATGCCCACAGGGCAGATATTTCTGTTAAGAGGAATAAACACTTCTGTAAGGCCATTATCAATTATCTATCTATTACAATTTCCTTCTGACCACTGACGAACAGGAAGGAAATATTTCTGAAAAAGCATCTGGAATAAGTGCCAAGATCTAGAACGCCCAAAGTAAATCATACTGCTAAAAACGTGGCTTGTTTTGTTCTTCACTTACATTTCCTTGCTTGTTCACCTTGGATAGCTCACCATTTGTTATTCAGGCCAAATCACAAAGAGCTTTCCCTGGTCAGTTCACATGAAGGATGATGGTCTGTTTGAGACAACTCAGCTCTCCCAGGCTGCATAAGGTGCTTTTTGTGTTGTTGTACTGCCACAAGTGCTCCCTGGGTCCTGGCTCAGAGAGGTGTGGGGAGGGTAGAGCCTCAGCAAAGTTAAATCTGTTAGTCTATTGATCTGTTATTCTCTCCTTGTTATTCTCTCTCTTTCCTTTCTGTCCAAATGGTTGAAATTATTCTATTTCCTGGGGGAATTTTGGGGTTTTCCTTTTGTGTCCATTAATCTCCTTTCACATTTTGAGGCTGTAGCCCTACAGATGAAGAAGAGGCTACGTGCACATCCATCAGGTCTAGATTTTGGTTAAAAGTAACAGCAAGTCCATATAGTAAATTAAGAGTTTACGTACTGAATCTGCCACTGAATAGAATCCTACAAGGTATATCCATGTTTTCCCTTGGGTCTGAACAAGAAAAGCTGGCCTTGTGGTTTACTTCCCTGTTGCTGGGGTCAAGGCCAAGAAAGTGTGTATTTATGAAATAGAGTTATTTACTCTCCTCAAGTTCTAGCCACATTTTTTACCTGTTTTAAATAGGGAAAGATTATTACTTCATTTCTGTCTAGCTGAAGACACTCAGGAGATGCAACACACTGCAGTAGCTCTTGCAGCTTCAGATAGCCATGGAAACAGGAGGCTGGGAGCAGGCTAGAAATGTGCCAGGGTAACAACCTAGGTTCTCTTTCTGTGCTTGTTTTCTTGCTTAGTGGGCTCAGGAGCAGATTCTGGCTGCATCTTAATGCTTTAAGAATTGTGCATTTATGAAGAAAGAAAAAAGTGCTAAAAATATACACATAAAATCTGTGCTCCATCTAATGAAAAAGATGATGGCAATTTCCTTTACTAATAATAAGAAAGATCCCAAATTCTCCTTTTTATGTGACTTGTTGATGTTTATGAAATTTGATGATGTTTAGACATTATAGTAAGATAAACAGTTCATTTGAAAATACTGTTGGTATTATCTAGGGTATATCTACATGTCTCACTGCAAGCTCCATCTCCCTTTTATATGAACAACACCCAGCTATGTTTTTATACATGCAACATCCTCCACAACAGCATTCTCATTTTCAGTGATGAATTTTTCTTTTGCTCATTTTTATTTTTAGAATTTTAACTTTCTTTGCAGAGTAAGCACTGACTTAGCACTTAACATCTTACTGATGTTTTTTCCAATAATGCTTGTCATATAGAATCACAAATTTACTTAAAAATGAATAACATTAAAAGTCTTATAAATTCTTGTCTATAAAAATTAAATTTTTAAAAATGATCTTGAGAATTGTGTACCATGATAAAAACAGGCTATATAGGTTGTAACTGTAGAGCCTGGAAATTTGACTAGTAGGAAAAGAAAGTATAACTTCACCTCAACATTTTCTTTTACAAACTCCATAACCAGAATAAATGTGTTTTTTGGTCTCAGATGTAAAATTACTCAAAGGCCAGATATTTTTAATGAGATTCTGGTCCTACAGTGATGGCTTAGGCTCCTTCTGCTTTTCATCCTTTTTAAAAATGTAGTTTAAGCTTGTTTACACCTCAGGTTTAAAATGCATCCACAGAATGAGAAATGGGAAAAGTGCAGCAAGAACAGGCACCTCAGCAAACTTAAATGTTTTGGAGGTGGAAGTCCCCCAATGACAAGGAACATTTGGTGATACAGATACAAGCCTTTGTTTGCTTCCCAGGGATGCAATGGGCATAGAGAAAGGACAGGCTTGGGCATGTTTCCCCCCGAGACATACACTGATAGAAAGCCATTAAATTAGTTCTAGCCCAAAACATAAGGAAGATGTGAGCCTAATTCTGTGCTTAAAGCTCTGGTGATGTTTTTCCAGGGCTGAGAGCATGAAGCTCTTTTTTTTTTTTTCCAGTTTACTCAGAAACTTCTGAGAAGTTGCAAATATAGGCTGGTATTTCTTGAATATATATTGAGTATATTTCCATACCATTTGTTCTTGAAGGGAGTGCAAATCCTCTATGGATTAGCTATGGAGTAAAAATGATGGTGAGGTTTTCAACTATTTGTCCACTGTTTCTGAAGTATTCATCTCCTTTCGTGCCTAGGCCAATTCTTCTGCCATGGCTGCAGATATAAATCTCCACTGTCACTGGAGCTAGACTGGTGTATAAAAGCAGCAAGTAGGGAGAGGAAATAAAGCCTGTCCACTGAAGCTGAAATTGATTCATTTTCTTTCTCCTTATTTGGTATTTGTAATCTCAATTCTTAAATTCAGTGTAAGAGAGCACACTGCAGAAGGGTCAAGAGAAGATATTTTATAATCTTCAAATGATAAGTAATAAAATAGAGAAAATTGCACCTAGAAAAAAGACTCTCAAGCTGGAACAGGCATGTCTTTCTCTTTTCAGTAGTCAGTCATCTGATTTCATTACTTGGACATCAATTTATAAAATTCATTGCAGCATTTTAGTATAGATTGTAAGACCATTTTGAAAAAATTTAAAGCGTATAGGAAACTGTAAAAGTAGAAGCACTTTCACAACAGAAAAAGGAGAGACCTTGTGAGAGTTTGTCTGCATATAGCTGTCACTGTGCTGAGTTCTTCTCCATGGAGTGCAGCCAGGGTTGGTGATGCTGGGAGGCCTTGTGGAAAGCACAACAGAGGGAAAAGGCCAAGCACTCCCCATGACTCAGCTCATCTTCCTGCTCTGAATGTCCTCTTGCTACAGCCACACTGTTTAATTTTTCATTACTCATAACAAGGGATATCTGAGATTGCCAAGAGAAATTAAAAAAAAGGAGATTTTCAAATTAAAAAACCATATAAACTTAAAAAACATTAGGAGTAGCAGCAGCCTATTAATAATGTAGAAAACTAATTATTATTTTAGAGAAGAATTCCAGATTTCTCTGACAGAGTAATTGTTACCCATTGTATATCTTTATTGCTCCAGCCATAAAATCAGGATAATTTAATAATGGTTCAGACAATAAATATTCGTCTTTTCCTCAGGAAATGGTGAGTAGCAATCTGAAAATAATAAGGGCAGTTAAAAGAAAGTCACATAACTTAAGCAACCTGTGCTTAACTTCACCATGTTGCCTCTGGAGGTGCCTTATGCACCTTTCCTGCTTAGATAAGGAGATTTTGGGTGAGTGTCTTCTTGTCACTCCCACCTGGTCACACAAGACTGAGTAGAGCCAAGGTGCCCTGACCCCTGAGCAACGTGGACATGGCTCAGGCGGTGGCAGAAAGCCCTGCTGAGGCTCCAGCACAGGGGCTCTGCCTGTCCCAGACCCACCCAGCAGCTGCAGCAGAGCAGTGGGCTTGGTGCTGAGCAGGCTTTTCTCTAGTGGGGTAGTCCTGGAGAGTACAGGAGCTGACATCTCCAGGCAAACACCATTTGTCATGAGTTGGGGAGTACCAGAAATGCATTACAGAGTTTATGCACTAGTTAAATATAAAAGAGGCTATGTACAGACCTGAGCAAGATGTGCAAAAACTATAGCGTTTGGTGACAGATGGCCACTTGAAAGATTTATAAAACCTCCCCCAGCCTTGAGAAGAGCACTTGAAATGCACTTACTTTGTTTGGATGGCAAAACATTCATGGTCCCAGCAGGTTAGGGCTTCAGTTTCTGGGAAGAGGGCTGTCACCTACTTGTACCTACTAGAACACAGCACCAAGTTGTAGCAAACTTAATGTGTCATATACCTTGTGTCATCCTGCTTGATTTCATCTGGCCCCTTTGAATCTGTCCTCTCCCATGCCTACCACAATTTATCTCAACTCTCCAGGGAATTGTTTAATGTTTTCAGCAGGTCCCACATAGGCATCCCTCTGCAATTTCTGTCTGCATCATACTCTCCAGAAATGTTTGTGCAGATGAAGAATTGCCTTGGTTGAATGAATGGGCATAAAGAATGGTTAGGGCATATGACCCAGAAGTGTGATTCTCTGTTCCAGATCTGACCCATCTTCCTGGCATTCTGTTTGAGATTTCCACTGCCAATCCCAGCACAATATGATTTGAAAGAAAATTTCTTATCTCTCTTCCTAACTCCTCTCCATTCCTGCTCTCTCTCTTACTTTCGACAATTTCATTATCCTGCTTGTCAATTATTCTTGTTACTTGGGTGTTACCTGAAGTCCCTCTCAGTTCTCACATCAAGACTATGCAAGGCTCTTCCACACAGTTTGTCAAAGATACAGCCTTTCTTATCCATCCATGCAACTGAAATTCTTGTCCAGAGTCTAAGCTGTCACCTCACATCTCAAGCTAAAGCAGCCTTTCTAACTCTCATCCATTCAGAATCATTTTTTACATCCAATTTTCCCAACCTGGCACATTAACAATAGCAGCCTTGTCTTTGTAAATCCCCATTAACCCTCCAGAGTACCAACATCTGCTTTCTTCTCAAGGTCTCCTTCTGTGATCTATCACTTCCCATCTTCTATACAAGTTAACACTCTTCTTTGGCCTGAAAACCAACCTTTCACCAGCTTTCACATTTTGTTAAACAATTCTTTTATTTTTTTTTCATATTCTAGTGCTTGGAAAAGTCTACCTTGCAAAAGTACTTTGTTATTTCCCTTCAGATCCTACTTCAACATCTTCCTTGGCTGCAAAACCCACAAAAATTGAGAAGTACACTGCTCCTGTGCTTGTACCACTGCAATGCTGATTAATATTATTTCCTGAAGTCATTCTGCACCTCTATGGACCTGCATTTGTTTGGTGTCTCAAATTGTAGATCCAGTGGGTTAGGAATTAGGGCTTTATTCTGTGTTTGTCTGGTACTGCAATGTGTGCTCAGAAAGTAATTGACCCTTGTGTCAGCATCTTATCAATGCAATTCCAAAAAGGGCACTTTCACTCCATCCCCCATCTTCAGTGTTTTTGTTGAAATTTATAGCTGAGCGAGACAACTACTAAAGCAAGAATTGAAAGTGGAGTTCTGTAGTGCTGCCTCATATTGTGTTAAAGAACAAAAGACACGTTATTCAATTAATTTTCCTACTGTGAAGTAAAATAGGTACACCTAGGCCAGCACTAGAAATTAATCCTCCAATCAGTCTTAAAAGCTTCCAACAATACCACTTACCCAAATGAGGATATTTTACAATACAGTGCTGAACTATTGTCCCTTCGTTTCTATTAATATCAAGTTTGATTCTCTGTTTCTACAAAATTAAGCCAACAGCAACTTTTTCTGTCTCCTTCAATTGGCAAAACAATTCATTTTATTGTGGTTTCTGCAAAGGGTTTTTTATATATTTAAAACTGGTCTTTGTTCTCACTAGAAACAATAGATTTTTTTCAGTCTTGCTTTATAGGTTGCATTCTGCAGTTCTCTGGTCTTTACTGTTTCTTGCTTCTCTGCTATTTTGCTCTTTTACTAAACTTGCTGTTCAGAGCAGAACTCAGTGGCTTGTTACTGACCTAATCAGTATCAAGTAAATAAGTAAATGAAAACAACTGCTTCCTGTAATAACTTGTATATTAATCCATCTGGGAATGTCATTAGCCATTTCCAAGGCAGGATCATGTTGCCAATTTATATTCAGCTCATGATATACAATGCCCCCAGGACCTTTTCTGGCAGAGTTGCTGCTTCACCAGTTATTCCTCATTTCATATTTGTGCGTTTGATTTCTCCTTGCTAAGTGTATCACTTTGCACTTGTCTTTATTGAATTTCATCTTATGGATTTCAGGTCCTTCAGTTTATCAAGATCATTTTGAATTCTGATCCTGTCCTTTGAGGTGCCCACAACCCCTGCTAGCTCGGTAGCATGCTCAGCTTTTATAAGCATACAGTGTATTTTATCATCCAGATCATCATTGAAAATATTTCATAGACTCATATTTAGGACTGACCCACCTGGAAATGTCCTCCCATATTGACAGTGAAACATCCATGCTTTCAGAAGGGTTTTTCAATCAGTCTTGCACCCATTTTAAACCACTATTTTCTTGACCATATTTTCCAATACTCCTATGAAAATATTGCCTGAGATGGTCAAGGAAAAAACCATCTGGGAATGAGGAATGTCCATTTGCATGTGAAGCAAAGTTTCAGAAAAAACCCAAAACTTCCCAATTTAACTGAAATTAAAAAAAA